>CM053788.1:126878681-127276181 GCA_028749045.1 Cupressus sempervirens
CCCTCTTTTCCTTAAGCTCACTTTTCTCCCCCTTTTTGACATAATGGGCTATACACTAATAGTGTGTTTTTCCAAGAAAGACTTATGGACTTTTAAAATAATTTTAAGAGCTACATCCCAATTTTCACATGCTACATCCAAAGACTTAATTTGGATAGTCAGCTTAACAGCAAGGTAAACTAGGTCATCTAATGTAGAAAGATTGGGGACTTTCTTCACAAAAGTTTCTATGTAGCCTAACTCCTTGTGAAGAATCTCCATGTGAGGAGTCAATTTTGTTTGGATGCTAATCAATTTGGCACTTATATTGGATTCATCTCTAGATAATGTTGCTAACTGACTCTGGGTTTGCAATAAAGTTCTAAAATGTTTCCCACTTTGAGCTAGAGTCATAGGAAATTTTGCACCTGATGAATTAACTTGACTTTCCAAGCTCAAAATGTGACTTCTCATCTCTAGTGTGAAGAGTGTGGGGTTGCATAGTTTGGTGTATAGTGAGAAAATGTTCTCAAGTACCTTCTTCACACTTTCTACCTTAGTTTCCAATGCAACTTGTGTAAGTGCTATGTCACCTGATATTTTCTCATTAACTTTGCTTTCAAATTTCTTTTCAAAATATTCTAATAATTTAGCATTTGTATCAAGGTTTGCAACACTTACCTTTTCCACTGTATTTGTCAATTGTTCAATTAGTGGCTTGGTTTCATCTAGAGTAGGCAGACTGAATGCATCTAGGAAGATGTCTTTAATATCTAACAATGCTTGCTTCTGCCTATGCTCCCTTCTGAGCAGTTCCTAATGCTTCTTTCTAGCCAGGGCTTCTTGTAGCATACTCATCTGCTCTATTATCATTGTATCATAATCATACTTTGGTAAATTAATTTCTTCATCGATGCTTACATCTCCATATTGTATTACCTTTTCTACTTTTCATGAACTTGGACTCGGCATTGATATTTGCTATGGTGTCGCATATGTGCTCGGCTTCTAAAGGGTGTGACTAGAAGGAGTGCTAGATTTTGGTAAAGTTACCAGGGCTTGGATGGATGCATGCTCCTTCAGCTTGGGTATCAACTTGGTCTCTTAAAGCTTGTCCTTATTTTCCACAATGCCTTAATTTTCACCTTGTACTTGTGTTGGAGGTGGAGATAAATTTATCTGACCTATTTGACTATGTTTTTTAGTAGTGGCTTGGGTTTCCACTGTATCCTTTCCAATTGTATCAACCTTTGTTGGTGTATTTTCTAGAATTTTATTCAAATTTTGTACATTAGTGACTTGAGGGGTGATGGTAGGTGGTTCTTGTATTTTCACCTCTTCCCTTGTAGTGTCAGTCACTAATTTATGGATTTCATCTATACTCACTTCTTCAGTAGCGACTTGGGTTTCCACTATATCCTTTCCAATTGTATCAACCTTTTTTGGTGTATTTTCTAGAATTTTATTCAAATGTTGTACATTAGTGACTTGAGGGGTGATGGTAGGTTGTTCTTGTGTTTTCACCTCTTCCCTTGTAGTCTCAATCACTAATTTATGGATTTCATCTACACTCACTACTACAGGGTTATCACACAATTTTGCCTATAGTGTAGATTGATCAAGTATCTTTTTTAGATCTTCCTCTATTAGGGGATTGATGTTATGAGTAGTGAGATAAAAAACATCCTTTACTGTTACTATTTTAGTGTTTACACTTGTTATGTTTTGACGGTTGACATTTAGCAATTGTGTATCTTGTACACTCTACTCTTCCTGTTGCTCTATCGCAACTATTTCGTTATCATGTATATTCATTTATGTACCTCCCTCAACTATGTATTCATTGTTTTCATATTCTTCATCATCCTTAACCTCAATAGGCTCTTTTTCACCTACCTTTACTGTAGCTAATCCATATATGACCTTCCACATCTACGTGGACTTCTTCACAACATCTTCAATATTGTTTTGCAATATGCCGAAGGCTCTATATTTTGGAACAAATCTAACTACATATTTCTTCATAGTCTTAGAAATTTGTGCCTTACTGTGTTTAGGCATTACTTGAGCAAGCGATGACTCCCTTATTTTCCTTTCTAAATTCAAACAATAATGTAATTTTTGCTCAACTCTTTCATATAAACTTTTAGGCATAAAATTTACAATTTCTAGTGGGGCTTTCTTAAAAATTGCCATCGTCGCATATATTGCCTCCTCCACTTGATTCTTTTCAACTTTACCAAGATTATCAAAATCAATATGAGAAAATCCTATTAAATCTACACTATTGTTAACATTTTCACATGGGTTTTCTAGATCTGAGGATGGGTTGTGACTCACCACTTGGAATTGGCTATTGTCATTTGATTTTGTTCTCTCCTCATCAGATTCAAGTAGAGAAATGTATTTTCTCCTTGGCTTTTTCTGATTTTATCTTTCCTGCTCTACTGGTTTGATCTTTTCTTTTTCCTTTTGTGCAGTGACACATACATTAGCCCTTGTGGTTGGTACTGTAGCTTTAGGCTGGCTTGGTTTGGTAGTCTTCTTGGTTCTTGTCACTGGTTGAGCCTTATCTTTTCTCTTCTTTTGATCAGTAGGAGTAGATGCTTCCTTAGCTTCTTCTCCCTCAACATCTTCTACAATTTATGTCTTTTCCTCTTGCTGATCTTCTCCCATTTCTTGTGTTAGTGCAAATGGTGCTTGGGTATGGGTGTCTTCTTCCTCTTCATCCTCTTCCTCCTCAACACCTTCACCAAATTTAGTTTTTAGTTTGTTCACCAACTTCTCCTTCTCCTTTATAATAGAGGTTGTCTTTAGTACCATGGCAATTTTAGATTTGGCCATCTCATAATTACCAAATGCTTTGGCATCTTTATCTATATCTTCTACAAGTAATACAGTTAATATTGTAGAGGCCTCATCTACATTGATTTCATAGCCTAATGGCTTTAGCCATTTTACCTTTGTAGTTGTTTCTTGAAGAACTGTATAATCAGCATCAATTAGGAAACAAACACTATCATAATGTTTTTCCACTAATGATATTAGAATTCTCAATCTTTTCTTCATAGATTGCTTAAAGTCCTCAATGTAATTGGTCATTATAGATTCAAAATTCTCACCTAGCTATTCAATGAATTTTCCTATTTATATTTCCGCTGACCTATTTTTTTCCCATGCCATAGTGCCAAATGTAGGAAATGTGTTTTGAACATAAAAGAAGATACATATCAAAATAGAACCAAATTTTCACTGAGCACTCTTTGTTTTCCTTATTGCTCCTAGGTTCTCAACCAATTGATGAAGTTGTAGCTCGACAAGATCATATGTATGATCCTTCTTAAAAAAATTATAGCCAACATCAATTGCAATGTAGGGCACAGTGTTTAATATGCTTGATTGGTAAAACTTGTGTGCAATTACTCTTACTACAAAATCTATTAGAGGATCTGTGAGGTGTCAATAGTCATTCCTCTCTTATTCCACAAAACTCATGCATTCTTCTCAATAACCTCTTTTGAATCGCTCCTCAAAGTCTTAGGCTAGTCTAGGGTTGGATACCCTATTACCCTATGGATTATTCTTTTGGTGATTTTAATTGGCCCATTGTCCAACCAAAGTGAACTATCACAATTCTTGCTCAATACAATCCTAATCCATTTAGTTTTGAAAACATTTGGAAATCTAGGGCACGAGTTAACCCTTTCTTCTATACAATTTTGAATTCCTCCCTTAACACCTTGTTTGCACAAAGTCTATCATATGCTTGTCTAATCTCCATGTCTCCAATACTCCCAATCTTATAGTTGCAACATTTCCTGACATCTTGAACCATTAAAACTTTTGGTTGTATCATGGATAACGCATTGGAGGGATCTTATTTATATGAAATATCTAGTATGGCTTTGAAAATTGGTTATTTGACCTTATTACTAACTAGTTGAACATTCAAAACCTCTTCACCCTCTACACCCTTTGAACTAGATGCCATTATACGAGACTAGGGTTTATGAAAATAGAAATAGTGTAGCTTGGCACACATTAAATACCTTGCAAGATCTAATGAAATGTGTTGAATTGTTGTTGAAATCTCTTGCAATTGCTTTTGATGAATTTCTTGATCGCCTCTTGCTCTTCTTTCTCTTTCTTGATTTCGAAATGATGTAAAATAAGCTAAAAATTGATCAAATACCCTTTTGAAATCCTATAATAAATGTTGATGCTTACACAAATATAAGCTTGACATCAACTAATTTTAGGCTCACTCAGTATCCACTAGTCTCTTCATTTGTTTGGAAATCATTATGAGCTCGGCATTAACTAGCCAATATGTTAGCTTGGCATCCTCTAGCATTTCACTCGGTAGTCACAAGAAACTTTTCATGCTTGGCAACAACATCAAAAACTTAAAGATTTTTCTTTGATTCCTACTAACAGCTTGCATCTTTATTCATGTAATCTTTTCAGAACTAAATTCTTTGGAACTGATGTATGATATAACTTTTGAATATCAGTCCCAGATACCTCTTGAATTCTTAGCTTGATGAGGTGTGATCACCTGATTCATTGGGTGAAGTGATCCCTTCTCCACTTAATGTGTTGCAATCCTCCTTTTTCTTCCATGTCTTGTTCACTTCATTTCTAACATTTTCAACATCTACCTTGCCTTTGTCTTTATCAAACTCACAACTTGGTGCCTTTGACTTTGTTGGACAATATCAACTAATGTGAAATCTTCAAATAGCTAAAACATGTGAATTGAATCAACCACCTTTTGTAGTCAGATATGAAGTGTTTCCTAATATAATTCTTAGGAACGTGTCCATACTTTTGACAATAATGATAGCTATACCTTGTATTATAATCCCAGATGTAAGAGTTGCCATTGTTCTTTACCTTTATTTGTTTGTCTGATGACCACATGGGTTTGGATCTGCACTCAAAAGCTCTATGTCCACACTTCTGACAGTTATAATAACATCCTTCAAATCTTTGTGTGTGCATGGTCATAGTTCTACATTTATGTGCCTAATAACCTTGTTTTTTTTACTTGTGGTAGTGTACCATGCTCTTATGCTTGACATTCTGATTTACAATCTTGCTCCTGCACACATTAGTTGTATGTCCTATCTTACCACAATTATGACAAGTAGGTTTGAAGTTCTTACCTTTGTGGCTCCTTTCTTCAACACTTTTGGATTATTCTCCTTCTTCGGTACTTGTGTATCCTAGTCTAGATGTATCATTATTGGATCTAGGGGATCTCAATAATTGCTCAAAGTATTTGATGGCTTCACTTGGTTTATTGAAACTTTTAGCAAATTCCTTCTCCTTTTTTAGGTCATTTTTCAATTGCTCATTTTGCAACTTCAATTTTGTTATCTCAATGTCCTTGACATTCAATTCATAGCTGGCATTCATCATTTGACTCAGAGTATCCAGTTGCATGTTGGAAATCTTGGTTAGCTTTGATGATTTCTCTTCCAATTTCTCAGATTGCAACTTCAATTTTGTTATCTAAATTTCCTTGACATTCAATTCATAGCTGGCATTCATCATTTGACTCAGAGTATCCAATTGCATGTTGGAAATCTTGGTTAGCTTTGATGATTTCTCTTTGTTGCTCAAAACTCTTTTTTCTTCTTCAATCATGGCTTTGTCTTTCATAGCTTTCTTCTTCTATTTAGTCATCTCACATAGTAGCATGGCTTATGATTCTTGCTCTAACTTGAGATTTTTTATTTCTTCAACTTGGGTTCTGTTCTTTTCCATTAGATTTGCAACTGTTGCATCAAATTCATTGGAGTCTCCATTAGCAAATAGCTTAATAGTGTTTATCTCTCTATATTGTGTGTCATTCTCCTTAATAGAAATTTCCTTCCTTCTCTTAAAATATTTCTTTAGGTCTTCTCTTGCTTAATTTAGTTGATGTAGAATGAGTTATATTTCAATTCCTTGATTCTTAATGATATTTCCCAACTTGTAGACTTCCATTTCCAAGATCTTTCCTCAAATTTGCAAAGCTTCTCTTTTAGAGAACTAGGCTCTAGTACCAATTATTGGAATTACAATAGGAAAGGTAAACTTCTAAGAGGGGGTGAGGTGAATCAATAGTTTAAACTTTGACCCATAAAACATTCACCACACATCCATCTCATACATTCAATAAGTAAATTGAAATACCATGTAAACCATATACATCTAAATCATGTAAACAAGTAATCATTCACACACACACACACACACACATATGACACCACATATGATTACCTAGCCCTCCAATGAGAAGGTAAAATTGGGGTGGGGATGACACCCACAAATATTTACTACTATAGTAATAAAGTGTATATAATGAAGGTTACAATGTTTGATCATGAAACATGATCTACCTTATGAAAGGTCTACCTTATTAAAGGCTTACAAAGACTGTTAGGTCTCACCCTACTAAATGATTTCAACAACCTGTTAGAAGTGTGCTTGTTAAAGGACTTTTACTCACAATTAATTAAGTACCTTGTTAGAGGATTTCAATACAACCTATTAGGACTACTTTGTTAAGAGATTTAACTAATTCGCTTGCTAGAATGACTCAGCATTGATCTTGTGGTTAACACTTGGTTGCTTGATGATAGATCACCTCTAAATTGATGTATTCTTGATCCTTATTGATTAGATGTCTCTTTTTTGTATGCTATTCCCTTCCTCTGTTCTCTTTTTACTAATTCTGCAATGTAATTTCAATTTGCAATTCCTTAGCCACCATGAATGCTTTGTTTGTGCATGCAAATTTCTCTTTTCTCCTTCCACACATGTTAGAAATTTTAGGGTTTTTCCTCCTAAATAAGATCTAGGTGACTTAGGGTTAGGTATGAAGCAATGGTTGTGATTCATCCATTTTTTTGCTTAAACCTTCCCTCTATCTAATTGGATGCATGTAATGCATTGGGATTCCAACTTAATAGATTCAATCTTTAAGTCAGCTAAAAAATGGTTTACATAGTTGTTTGTGCCATTACAAAAAACTATGAAAAAACTGTGTTACTCAACATCTGATGTCTCTGATGCTTGACATATATTGATTTATATATTGTGACTCGACATCTGAATAACTCAACATGCATTGCTTGCTTGGCTCATGTATCACTTGACATACACTATCTACTCGGCAATTGAGTGAATCGACACTCACTGTGAACTTAGCATGCTCTATCTTATACATGTTGTCCTTAGCATGTACTACTTGTTTGGCTTGAACTAAGTAAATGACTTAAGTGTATAGACACTCACTTGTCAAAACCAATCTAAGATCAACACAAGCAACTCATCAAGCATCACTCAAAGGAACTTGTAGAAGCAAGAGACACTACAGTAGAATTATTGAAAAATATTTATCCAATCCTTCATAACATATCAAACTCACATGAATTTATGATAGATTTGAATCATACTCTGAAAATAACTCATAAGGGACTATAGGTAACTCAAACATCATTCAATGTATCCACCAGTTCAACTGGTGATTATATTGGTCAAATCCAAGAAAAGCTTCATCTAATCAACTAGGTTGCCATAGAGAAATGCACAAGGACATCCACACTCTCTGAGCTATAATATTTCCTATTCCCAACAATATGAGTTATCCAGGATCATGTTCGAGAGGAAAATGCCCTTCTATCCACCAACCCCATGGATACAATTGAAGATATGGAAAAGTGCCTACCAACTCTCACCAGTCTGATGTTGGCACTCTAAAAAGTCCCAAGCACATGGAAAATAAAATAGAAATCCACACAGGAAAGATACCCTTTGTCATTGATGAAACATTTGTAGAGATAAAGATTAGAAGGGGAGATAATAAAGAATATAAAGAAAGGGGAAGATATAAAGAAGATAAAAGACCGAAGGGGAAAACAAAGATAAAATCAAAAGGAAAGATGAACAAAGAGGGAGACAAGAGGAAGATACAAAGAAATGAAAATGATAGAGGGAGTGAACCCTAAAGATAGGAAGAGATGGAATAAAGATAGAGATATCCATAGGAAAAGTTCAATGAAATAAGATATAGAAGGAAAAAAATGTTGAGGGGAACAAAAAATGGCAAAGTCCATTTACTGGTAAAGATTCTACCAGAATGAATCCCAACAAGTTGAAGTATGATGTTGATCAAATCATAAAGTATTATACATTTTTCCATCAATGCCAAAGAGGGATATTATTGACACAAATGGTCACCTTGGAATAACAAAGGATAGTTGGTGTCGTAAACACTTTACACACCAAAAGCTTGTTGTCATTGATTGGAAATTGGTTGATGAGAAAACAACAACTCATGTGCATCGGTAGACATGTTCACCACTCTGCATAGGAGATAAAGAGAAGGAAAAGACTATTAGAGTCATCATTATGACATGGGAGAGAAGACATGACAAGAATTCAAATTTGGTTATTATTCTGAAAAGAATGAAGGAATGCAGAAAGGACAAATGAATTAAGGTGAGACCCAAAACAAGACTAGAAATGCTACCAGACTAGACCCTACATCGTAGGTATCACAAGTTATTCATTAGCCACTCAGTAGTGCAAATTCAATTTTTTTAATTCACTAGTTTGAGAAGGACAATCTTCTAGGGCTTTGACACCCATACATAAAAAGGGACTTCATGCATTTGATAAAAAGGAGGAGAAGAAAGCTAATAACAAAAAAGAGAGGTAGTGTATATGAACATGAATAGTGTGAAGTCGAGTATAAGACATAAAATGATGTGCTGAATTAGTTTGAAGGTAGAACATAATGAAGAGTGAGATTTATTAAGCACATGATCAAGAAAAAAAAGCCAAAAATATCTGAAAGAAGAAGTTGTGCACTACAGACAAGAGTAAGCAAAGAGAGAAAGGGAGAGTGATACAAAGGATATCACATAGTTCTCCCAAGCAACAAGTGGAGAGAACACTATCTTCAAAAGGTATTCATTTAAGATCTATTAGGCAAGAAGTGCTACACAGTTTAGATCACATTTGATTTCTCTCTAATAATTGTAATCATTTTGTAAGCTCTTAACCAAGTATGATTTAGTAGCAAGCATATGTTAAATCCTTTAACAAGGTGCCTCTTAGAAAGAGTGATAAATCTTGCAACCAAGTAGCCTTACTCAGATAACTATAATTCTAATAGGTTATTAACATTCTTAATCGAATGTGCTCTTAGAAGGAACAAGTGTAGCTCTTAACTAGGTAACCTTTTATCTCGAATAAAAGGCTAGTGGGTAATTTATTCCCACTGTGGTTTTTATCCTCTCATCAAGGGTTTCCACGTACAAAATTTGTGTGTCCATGGATGAATGTTTTTGTGTGTGAGTTTACTTTTTTTTATTTTACTACATTCATAACTATGTTTGTACTCAAGTGCCTATTGATTAGTTCAATTGAAGCAGTTAAGAAAATAATTGGTTTCAAAATTGGTACTTATTTACCCCCCTTCTTAGTATTAGTTGAGACAAACGTAGTAGACAAATATATGCCAATGCTTTAATATTTTTTACTACTATTCCTCTGAACGTGAAAGTCATACCTATTGATTTTTTGGGGCTTCCTCTGTAGTGGTGTGTGACCTAAATGTCTGGATAATATCAATGTATAATAGTATCATAGGTTAGTTTGTAGATCCATTGGTCTATGGCCCTCTCTTTCAGATCTGTATCATTGCTAGGTGTCAAGCTCTTAGAAATCCTTAATTTATGGTGAAATTGAGATTTTCCCTTATGCAAAAGAGTCTTCTAGTGCTATGTTTCCTTCTCTTGAAGATCATATTTGGTTTTGAGCAAGCTATAAGTTTTGGACAAAAATTCTCTTTCTCTAGAATACATGATAGTATCTACTAACCCTCTTATTGAATCACTCAATGTGCTCTCGGTGTGAGTTTGTCTTCCCAATTTTCTACTCCATTTTTGGGAGATTTATTGCTTTGATTCAGTGTGCTAATAAGCTATTGATGCCTTGTTAAAGCCAACATCCCTTTCTGAATATTATTCACTTTGATGCCTTCAAGTTGTGGTTGTGTATGGGCCAACTCCCTTGTTAGACAACTTAGTATAATAAGTTAAATAAATAAATTATCAATAAAGTACTAATTAGGAAATCTACCTATTCAAATGTATTCAGTGATAATTTATACATTGAAGAATCAATTCTTGACATCTTTATCAGAATATTTCTCCATCTATATTTTTAATTAACTATCACAATAAAATTGAATTTTCATAAATTTAACTCTACATTTATTGGGTCAAACCCTAGCTCTAAAATTCCAACTTTTTGTTTATTTTTTATTATTTTCTATATGTAAATTTGTCTGGTAAAAATATTTATTTTCAGTAATGGTATAAAAGAAAACTATTCAAGTGGTGTTTGGAGTGTATTAAATTATTAAATGATTAATCTTAATTTAAAAAAAAAAAATTGTCAATATTGATACATATTGTACAAGGAGTAACTCAATCACATATTTGTTATGATCATGACTAATAATTAGTACTCAATATTATTGAAGTGGTGCAAACAAGGAAATAACACCACGATTTGTGTATGAATACTCATAAATAAGATGAAAAATGTTTTACATGACCTCTTGAAAAAATGTTGGTTTGTCTGTGCTCATTGATTTCTTTTAATTAGTAACAAGGACAAATTTAGAGTTTTAAAGGTCACACATTTTTCTCACAATAATTTCATGAAGTATATGATTTTTTTCTATTGTTTATTGGGCCATTTAAATCTTAAGGACTTTTATCGACTAAATCCCCATATATGAAATGGTTTAGTCAAATGATGACTTATAGATTAAATATTTCCTCTCATTATATTATGATCAATTCTATAAAGATAGAAATTGTACTTCAACAATTTTTCCATGTGAAAAATATTTACAAGTTTGATTATGAAAGTTTAAAAAAGAACAATTTAAAAAGCAACAATAGATTATATGAGAGAGCCCATTCGCGGTCTAGTAGTGAACTGGGGTGACCTCTTTATAGGAGATCTTAAGTTCCACTCTCTCCTACTAATATATGTGGCCTAGCCCACTTTGCGTAAAAATAAACAATAGATTCTATGATTAATACGAATATGTTAAAATATTTAAATATATGCATACATAAATATGAATTAAATGTACTATTGCAATAAATTACTACTACTTAATGATAAAAAAAAATATTACTACTACAAAGAACTACTTATTAGCAAAATGAAAGGAAAAAAAATATTTCTTGAATAATATTTACTTCAAAAGATCAAAGTTATTTCACCTTAAGTATTTGAATCTAAATATTTCAATAAGAGTCAAAATATTAAATAATAGACATCTTAAGCATAATCAAATTAAATAATAGACATCTTAAGCATAATCAAACATATCAATAGATCACTAGTAGAACAATTTTCCAACACTCCACTTTTCTTTTTGAAATGACAATTATTAATATCCTATCAACTATAAAATTCTTAACTGTCTTTTATGGAAAACCGCACGCTTATAACATAGTATTATTTGTTACTATGAAATCAAAATTCTTTTATTGAAATATGTATATAATTGACTCATACTAACTAATTAATTCCCAATATTGATGTTATCTAATTTTTTTATTATTAAAAATACATATTTTCCTTTAAAAGATCTACAAACCACAAAAAAACACAAAACTTATTTTAATGTTCTCACCGATGACTATTGCTTTTCTACGTTTGGTGATGTTAAATAATATAATTAATCTTTCTCTAATGATAAAGAAGCTAAGTGAAAAATCAAATATTGGAGGTGGGTCAAGAGATTATAATTGATTCCTTGTTAATGGACCAACTTAATCTCTTGGATAACTATAAAATAGTGTATATTTGAGTAATAAATTCAACAATTATCCAATGAAAGCAATGTATGCTATCATATAGCAATTATTTAAAGAAAATAATGTATTTTATCATAATACAAGTGGCTAGTACTTGTCTTGAGTGTTGAAATTAAAGTAGTTGTAGTTTTAATTAAATAATGTATTATAGTTGTTCACATGATATTGTTATTCTTAATTTTATAATGGAAGTTGTACAAATTTTATTTTACTTTAATTTGTAATTGACAAGTGCAACATAATAGCAAGTACTTGCTATTATAGCATTTAAATATTATAATAAAATTATTTGTTATGAATTTTGTGTAGACAGAAGTTCAATAATTATAATAATAAATTTAATTCTAAATTTAATTTTTTAGTTAGTAGTAAATCATAGCTTATTAATATTTTAAAGATTTTTTTACATATACTATACTTTGATTCATCATCATCATAGTCATTTCGAGGAACTTTTAAATTTACCCAATTACAATCCTATGTTATTAACAACATATACAAATCTTCAAAATCGTCCAAGGATCCAAAATTTGGATGGCTACAAAGTAAACTACACTCATAGCTAAACTCAAAATACATACTTCTAAAATTCAAAACAAAGTATATACTAGGTCACACCAACCCTAACTAGATTCTCACAATACTTATACAAAGACACCATCCTCACTTTCTTAGCTTTGCATCTTCTTGGCCTTGCTCATTTCCACAACCACCAATGATCCTCCAAGATGAACATGCCACCAGATTCCTTCCTAGTATAATAACGTGGTCATCAATAGAATTCCAATCAACTTATTCCCCATTTATGTTAGAAAATAAAGTCCACCAAGATAACTGAGAGGGGGGGGGGGGAATTGAATCAATTATGCATTTAAAACAACTCTCAACATCTTTATTAATTCTGAAACATAAAAAAAAAAAATGCAACCACCATAGAAAGATAGTCATACACAATAACACCAAATATGTTAATTAGGGAAACTATTGACTAGAGGGAAAACCCCAGTCGAAATGCTGCCCACAAAATGATGTACTAATATAAAGTTCCTTGTGAAAGGATGGATTATGTTAGGAGAAAATTAAATACAATCAATACATATGAGTCCCTATTCGGAGACTTTGAATCCCTATCAGGAGATTCAAACCCTATTAGGAGATGTGCCAACCCTATTAGGAGTTGAAAGGAGGACAACTGAACTCACTATTCAAATATCCTAAGACTGTGTTCACTAAACAATCTTTAGGAAAACATATCCAAGTTCTGAACTAACTAAACAACAACTTTTTTTCAAGATAGGTCTTGTGAAGTTCACAAAATATCCTCAACAACAATCTCTGCTTATAATTTACATTCAAGCTCACATAATCAATAATCATACAAACTGGATCACACAAACACTATACCACAAGGAAACAAACTTTCCTTTATATGAAGTCCTAATAGCTAATTGAGTCATCCTCAAGGCTTTCCCAATTTATAATGAATAATATAGAACCTCATTTAGATATTACAGTAGATGTTACATTACATTAATTAACACTTCCCATAATGTTTTCATCAATAGTCAGCTTCTAGGGAACAACACGTTGAATAATCTTCACAGGTCTTCACAGAAAGAACCTCTAATTCTACCATGTTAACCATATCATCATGAACATGTCTACAACCATAATCCAAGTGTGTTGAATGATCCTTACCCTTAGAAAAAAGATACAATGCAATTCCTAGAAACTCTCTTTGAGAACAATCTCCACAAAACTTTCTATAACTCACACAAATATTCTTTTTTTTTTCTATAAACATAGACATAGCATCAGGATAGACTCCTAAATATACCTCCAACTACACATAACATAATTCACTAACCGTGAACCTCGTTGAATGGATCTTACTCTACAACTCTAATGAAACTATCCAGAAAAATGATATGTTAACATCAATGACAAATACTTCCATGAATGCAATGCATAAGTACTCAATCATCTCTCTGACATACCAAAAAATTCTCCCATACAACTGCATCAAGTATTCATGCCAACAATTTCCATCTTTAAATCCCTCCTCCTTTTCATGAGCATAGTCCTTCAATCAAAACAAACCATACTAGGCCTCATCTATGAAAATTTATTTCCTAACTATCATACTCCAAAGTAGGAAGGGTTGGTAGGAATCCCTTGCACCATGAACTTGATGTCACCCTTCTTTTGCCACTAGAAAATTGAGCACAAATTTTGGATAAGAAAAAATTTGTACCTTGCTCCCCATCTATTCTAGTTTTCAACTATGGCCCACATAATCTAAATCACTTATTCCCTAATATCTAGCTAAAGAGCCCACAACATTACCACAAAAGATATGTCCACATTAACCCTATACCTATGGTCATTCTCCATGAACTCCTTCCCAACAACATATCTAAAATCTACAAAAATAATGGTTCTTTAAACTAAAAAATCACCTTGAATCTTGTACAAGATATATTGACATAAAAAGGTCACCAAAGGTGCAAGACCTTTAAAGTGAAATTCACTTCCATTATAGTCATCACTCTTTCCCTTAACACTACAATTCACTACTAATAGTGAGAAAAAATTTGTTGCACCTTTAAGGTGTAAATTTATCATTTCTTTCCTTATCTAGTGGCTTCAAGAATCTTCTCCAGCCCATATCCACCTTATAATGTTCTTAGTACTCTCACACAAGTGGCCATCAATCCACCTCCATCCTTACTGCCAACTCATAACTACCTTCAATATTAATCAATGAGAGTTGGGAAAATCCAAGTAAGATTTTTTTCACCTAAAACATGGCTTATAATTTAGATTAAAAATTTTAATTATGAATTGAGCTACTATCTATTTGTGTTCCTTAGCCTTGTTCTTTATTTTGAATATAATAGGAGGTTGTGTTGGAAACATCCTAGTCCAACCATAGCATTTCCATATCCCAAAAATATTTGATAACCTTTTCCTTCTCTAATTTTTTCAATCTGATGCCCATTTTTGACATTAGACCTTCTTAAGAATTACTTCCCTCTTCATAATTGTGACCCTATAATTCTCAAAATCACAAATGGAATCTCTAATGGTATTAAATTATTTTATTTAGATACTAAAAATGACATGCTCCATTCATTATTGCCCATACTGTAATAAGTAAATCATCCTCTAAGTGTAGCTTTCGTACCTCTAGTTCTCGAGCCTTCAAATTGCTAAGAATACCACCTGAACTTTGGGCTCATTATTTTTTCCCTCTAAAAATTTGTTTTCCCCAATTTCAAATGTATTACCAATTCTATCTCTTATAATATAACCTTCTCCACTCATCCATGGGTTTCCATTTGAGGCCCCATCAAAATTCACCTCCACCCATCCTTTCTCTAGAAGTGACCATCCTATAAAATATACCTCCATTGAAGGATTACCCCACCTCATCCCCTGAACAAGCCTAATTTTGAAATGATGCCAACTAGGTTGAACATTCATATCCACCATTGATAAATAAATAAAATATTGGATGAATTTACTTGATATATTGAATTACTTACTAGTGTTGAGATTGTTGTCTTCAATCTTGATAAGAATATAGGAATTGATCTAGATTTGTCTCAAAATATATGCATTTTCCACTCTTTCCAAATCTCCCATAGATCATTAATCGGAAGATGTGTTAAACCCTATTAAATCTTGATTTATATTTGAGAATAAAAAAATCATTCCCCTCTCACACAATGTCATAGGAAGTGGACACTAAAATCATGATATACCCATAACAAACTTCTAGTTTTCATTTACAAAGTCATAGTTAAGGAAGAGTTGATCCAAATTTTCTCCCCCCTAATTTCATAGAAAATTTTAATAGCCAAAGAAAGCATATCATCTTCATTGTTTCCCCTATTGATACTCTACCTCTAAAATCAAACAAATGCCCTAGCTTTTGATAAAATGTGTTTATTCCAACATATCCTTCATGGCCAATTTTCAAGTCTCTCCTCTTTTTTTTATGATAGTGTATCCTAGATTTAATGAATACTGACCATTGTTGACACCACAAAATCACATCATCTTCCTCTCCTATTATGACTAACAATATTAAAGTTAACCTATCTTGAATTCATTACTTCTAATCAACATCTATATGATGCTTGACCATGATTTTCCATTTCCAAGCCAAGCTTGTACCAACTCTTGTCTCTTTTACATATTCACTCACTGTAGCACCC
Organism: Cupressus sempervirens; assembly: GCA_028749045.1. Classification (NCBI taxonomy): domain Eukaryota; kingdom Viridiplantae; phylum Streptophyta; class Pinopsida; order Cupressales; family Cupressaceae; genus Cupressus; species Cupressus sempervirens. The sequence continues at coordinate 126,894,787 of CM053788.1, forward strand.
TACTGATTCTCTATAACTCTTCTTAGAGGTGAAAGATACATGTTCTCCTCTATAACCTATTTTTCATTCTATGAATCACCCCAAAACTTTACCCTCTTGTCATTCCCAATTAACTAGGACACACGATTTAAGATGAGAAATATACATTCCACAAGAAAGTTCCATATTGTTGATCCTTCTAAAGAGGCTTCCATTGTGAAAATTAAAAAATTATCTCTACAATTAATATAATTTTCTCTTAAAATAAAAAACCTATAGGGTAGGAAATGTGAATCACAATTAAAACCTTAAGTGCATCACATAACCTACACATACATATGCATATTGAGGGAGGGACAAAAAGGAAAATAATCCTTTCACTCTAAATTCTAGCGAAATAGACCTAGAAAGATTAGTGTTAGCCAAATGAACAAGGAGCACTAATGCAAACTAGAACTAAGAAGAATAGGGAAAAAGGGATCCAATCACTTAGGTGTTCTGCCTATGTGTCTGTGTGTAAGGAAGTAGATATAAGGAGACATATTGAAAGGACAAGGAAGAAGACCTAAGTAAAGAAACACACCTTTGAACTTCATTTTCTACTTGTTGCAATGACCAAAAGAAGGGGAAATCTTCATATCCAAATCTAAAACTTTGCAATTGACAAAATCCAAAAATCTTTCAGCAATATGTTAGGGGTAAAATTCTGCTTCAGGGGAAAAACTTTGCACCAAGGAAAAAATTATGCATCAGAGGTAAAATTCTACATTAGGGGGGAAATTCAACCCTAGTGGAAAGTGTCCAATGCAAATTCTTATTTTGCAGTTTTGCTAAGCAACAAAAAGGGTACTCCAATTTGCAATCTATTTGTCAATCCAAGATCTACATCCTGCAAGAAAAATAATTTTTGTTGTTGATGGGGGTTTGCCTCAATCAAACCCTAGTTTATGAATTAATCTTGAATTGAAATATTTGAATTATCATGTAAAGTAAATGTATGAATTCACCTTACAAAGTTGGATCTCTTGAATTAGATGCAATTTTATTGACTTCACCAATGGATCTGGATCAAGAAGATGGAGATGAATGAATGTAGAAGATAAAACAAAGGATCTTGAATGGATTGAAGAATATCTTGAAGATAAACTCCTTCAATCGCTTGAACAGTTAAATCCTTGATCTCCAATGGGATTCTAGAATGGATGTTTGAAGGCTTGAATGCTTGAAGAACTTGAGAGCTTGCTTGATATGAATTATGGATTTCTTGATATCTTGATGTCATCATAAAAATGGAGCAAACAAAAGGGTTTTTATAAATCTCGAAATTGACTAACTCCTGTAAGCCAACCAACCTAGGAATTAACACTTGAACATCCTAGAACACATGAACCAAAGCTAGGACCTGAAATAGGGCTTCATCAGGGGAAACATTCATCCTTGAATGGTTCCATCAGGGGAAAAATTAACCCTTGATGATTAGGAGAAAAAACCCTCGAGGCTACCTTGCAACTCTAAAATAGGTCCCAGAATCCTAAAATCAAGTTTGGAAATCCTATTTTGGTGTGAGGATAAATTCCAAGTGGATAATTGCATGAAAAAGAGGGATCTAGGGAAAATAGACCCTACCTTGAGCTTAGCACTATGAACAATAGGAGATTTAAAGAGGGTCTATTAGGTTCTCCCACAATTCCACCTAGGGGGAAGGGTAGAATAGGGAAGAGGAAATGAAAGAGAAGAAGAGATTGATGATCTTTCATTAAATAGGTGATAAACCTTCTTTAAATTGGGGTGCTTCCAATTTAGGATGGTATATTTAGTGAGAGGATGGGCTCATCCAAACTCTTGATAAAGTAGAGAACAAGGTATAGGATACTCATATTAAGATGTAGGAGACAAATAATTCATCAAGCACCCAAGGAATTAAGAATTTTCTAACTTCCAAATCATAATGAGAGATGGACCACTAACTAAAAAATAAAAAGGTTGATTATCTTGTGTAGTAGAATGTCCACCCTACTGTGAATCACCAAAAGAGATGTTGAAAAACATGGCGTTGAAATAGTCTAATGGGGGTGGTAACCCACTAGTCAACCCATCAGAAGACATACACATAGATCAGTGTTCCTTGTATTACCACTAGTAAGGCTTAGTAAGAATGTGTTACCCAAATATTAGAATTTAGCAAATTGTCATGTGTAGCCCATAGATGATATTTAGCATATGTGCATGTAAAGGAAGGAGAGACCAAAGTGTCAAGGATTTTCACTTCCTAGATTGAATGTGTGCATAGCGAATCCATTCTTTAGGATTTTTCATAATCCATAAAGGGATTTTTAAGGTATGTGCCTTGAAAGAAGGGGATGGAGTAGTAATGCATAGATATGATGATAACTTAGGGAGAATACTAAGGAACCAAGGCTAAAGTACCCCAATCTAGACTCAAAAAATTATATTTACTACCCCATGCTTGGAATGCAAAAATGAGTAGAGTGTATGCCCTTGCATTAAATTCATTGCTAACACTTTAGCATGAGCAATGACTTTAACAAAGCATACATACAAGCATTGAAAGATTTTTCCATTGTGAGATACCCCTAGATGAAGACAAATCAAGGGAAATTAAAATATAACATGCAAGAGCATGAAGGGATCTACTAACTCTAGGGTTAGTATGATCATATGATAATAAGTAAATGTTATATAGAGTATGAAATTTCCTCATCCCCCAAAGGAAGAAGAACTACAACACGATAGAAGAGAAATACATGAGAGTTACAAAGAAGAGTCTTTTTCTTTTGGGACCACTATCATGGAGACCAAAAAGAACAGGTGCTACCATGTCAATAATCCAAGAAGACAACACATGGATACAAGTATGAATAATAGAACATGTACAAAATAACATAGAACAACAGATAAAAGAAGTAAGATACAAATAGAAGAATTCTATAACATAGTGATTTCTTTACCACCTTGTTCCAATGAAGCAACAAGGGTCATTTAAAGAAATCTAAACATGCATTTAGAAAATAGGATTTGGAGGGAGCACATAGGAAAAAAAACCCACAAAAAGCTACTATGCAAGAGCAATCACTTCAAGCATGTTTCCTTCCTCCCCTATCTAAGTCAATAGTATTAAGAGAAGGTGGATAACTTGCAAGAGGAGCTATGTCGAACATAGTAGCAACAATAGATAACTCCAAAGAAGGACTCATGGGAGAGTCACTAGTCTCAAATGTAGATGTAAGCATAAGTTGCATAGAAAGAATGTTAGGTAAATCAACACCAATATCAATAATCTAATGCTTATCATCATCTAAAGTGTCTTCCTTGTCTAAATTAATAGAAATAGAATCCAAAAGAGGAATATGCATATCATTAACTTCCTCAACAGACATGGACTGGTGAGAAACATTCATATAATCTTTAGCATGAGCTTGATGGTTCTTTTGACTTTCTCGAGCATGTTGGCTAAACTTACTTTTATTATAAATTTATTGAGAAGACAAAGAAGCATAAACAACCATAGGTTCCTTTCCTTTAGATGACATAAGAGGAGGAACAATATAAGGTTGAGCTGTAGGAGGGGGATCCACACTAGGAGGAGGCATACTAGCAAAGGGGTCCATAGTAGTAGAAGGAACCACACTAGGAGGACCAAGAGAGGTAAGAGGTGGCTAACTATTAGAAATAGAACAATCAAACAATATAGGTGTTGAAGTTGAAGAGAAAATACCACAAGGCATACATAACTCCATGATCTTTTGGAACTCATATTCTTGATACAAACTAAACGTAAAATATGGATGAGTAGGAGGTGTAGGAGGAAGAGAATTCCAAAAGAAATAAAAAGTAGCACAATGTCAATGTCTAGAAGGATGATAAGGACTATGATTGATTGTCTTAATCTTACACTCATAAGGAAACTTAATACATTGATGAAGAGGAGAAGAAATAGCTTGCATGGAAGTCAACCAAGGTAAAACAAGATTCACTTGAAACTAATCCAAAGTAGGAATGAAAAAAAATGCAATATTCACTAGTTTACCACAGAGCTCAATAGAAAAAGAGATGGAACCTTGTAAAGGGTACAAGAAACCATTACAAGTTTGAATCCAAGTATCAGTTGAGTCATAAAATTTATGATTTTTTCTCTTATTATAAATGTGTTCCTTAGTAATGACATTGACCATAGAATTAGGATCAACAAGACATCCAAATGAAGGATATTTAGCAATCTGAGTAGAAATATAGAGAGAGGACCATTCGGAGCCTTAAACTTATTAGCATCAACAAATGAGATAGTGAGGACTCTAATACGCTTATGATTAAGTTTAGGATTAGGATGATCATTAGATGAAGAGGGAATGTCTTTCTTAGGTGGAGGTGGAGGTTGGACTATAGTTCTACAACATTAATAGTATTATCATTCTCTCATTGTAAGGTATTATAGGAAACATTCACTTCAAGACGGATAGAAAAAGAAGGATGTTGAATAATAGTATTAGTGTGCCAAGGTGAAGGATTAGTGTAAATTTGAAGATTTTTGATTAGGAGGTGCAACATATTTGTTTCCATTATCTTGACCCTCAAAAATTAAAGCATTAGCATCAATCAAATCTAGAATCTTATGTTTAAAAGAATAACAACAAAAAATTGTAGGGTTAAAGTGTGGATTGGATGTTGTAGAAGGAAAAAGTATTTTAATAGAAGGAACTGCAATCATTTTAGCTCTAACCAACCTAGTCATCAAAGAAAGTAAAGACTCTAAGAGAGGAGTGAACTTATGATTTATTCGATATACAAAGGAAGAAGTAGTGCCACTTTGAGATGCAACAACCAAATGATCATCTACTATATTTTTTACTTTATTCATCTTGATGTAGTTGTAAGGTTTCTGGAATTTGTTAGGACTAGGTGCAATATCACTCTTACCAATAGGTAAAGGCGCCATTGGAGTAGTGCTCTCAAACTAACTCAATTGTAATTGATAATGATGAAGTGTTGCATAAAGATGTGAAAAAGAGGTAAAATCAGTAAGCATAATCTTATCTCTAATATCTTTTTGTAAATGTGTAATAAAAATATGTTGAATATCACTATCAGGTAAGAGATAAGAAATATGAGCATGCAAATTCTTAAATCTGTTAACAAATGTAGTTACTTTCTCTTTAGGACCTTGTTTACAAATCAAATTAGTCAAAGAAACAAAAGGACCAATATTATTAAGAAACAGTTGTATGAACGCATTAGCAAGTTTATGAAAAGAATCAATAGAATAAGGTGGAAAAGAGAAATGCCATTGCAAATCCTTGTCATAGAAAGTGTGAGAAAACAACTTAGCTAAAATCATATGGTCATGAGCATAGTCACTACATAGAACTTGGAAAGTCTTGACATGTGTCACGTGATCACCTTTACCATTATAAGTGTCAAGGTGACGCATATCAACTTGTAAACAAGAAATAGTACAAATAATGTCAAAAGAAAAAGAACTACCCATATAATATATAGGAACATCAAACTTATATTGAGCGAAAGAAGTGAGTTGTATTACAAAGAAGACATCATCTGAGAAAAGAATAAGGATAGTAGGATCATTTGAAGGAATAGATGAATCTGACATATTTGACACACTAGGAAGAATGAACAAATTATATGTTGACCCTAAAAAAAATCTAGTATTGTCATTTAGTGCAAAATGGTTACTCATTTACTAGGAAGAATTAATCAGTCAACATTGTGACTAAGTGATACTAAATAGGTTGAGTGATACTATGGAGAAGCATGAATAATCAGTTGTTTCCAAGTAATAATTACTGTCAATCTATCCAAGTTTTGCCAAGTACTCTAGTGGTTTTTGAGTTGTTAAAGAGACAACATATGATCCAATTGATATAAAGGCTGAGCAGAATAGTAGAAGCCGAGAATAACATGAGTCAAGGGACAACATAAAGAAATAGTATTCACCAAGCGTCAGAAAGCTATAAGTGCCAAGTAATAATTTTTTTTATAAATATCTGCAATGGCACAAAAATTGATGTAAACCATTTTTATCAAGTTGGAAGCATGTTCTAGATATCGATGAGTTAATCAAGGAGTTAATTATGTGTGTAATTAAGGATCATCAATCCCTATGTGAGGTGATCAACCAATCAAAAAATTAGGACTAAACAAAAAAGAGGATGAATCTATATCATTGATCATGATCTAGAAGCTTCACCACAAAACTATTTAAGGAGGGCTTTAGACATAGTTCAAGTGGTTGTAAATTAGAAGTTTGGATGCAAAGCTAAAAGTGAATTTAGTGAAGTATTGAGAAGTAGTGAGGCGACTGAACAATGCAAAGAGGAGATAAATTATATCTATCATAGAGAGGTGATATGAGACTACAAAGATGATATTTGTCATTAGCATTTAGAGTGCATACCTAAGGATTAAGGTACTAATACATTTTAATAGGTGTTTAAGGGTAAATCTCTTAACAAAGTGGTCCTAATAGGCCTATATAAATCTCATAATAAAGTGCTCACTTAATTGTGTAGTTAAAATCCTTTGATCAAGGTAGACTAACTAAGTCTTATAAGCTCTTAAAAGGGAAGATCCCTCATAGGGTAGATCATCAAAAGTGATCAAACTTTGTAGCCTTAACAAACACACTTTATTACTGTAGTAGTGAAGATTTTGTGGGTTTCATCCACACCACATTTTTACCTTCACCTTGGAGGGTTTCTGCATTACCAAATTTATTTTTTATGTGTTTATTTTTTTCTTAAATGTTTTATTCATGTTATTAGATGTTAGATCTGATATTACATTGTAGTAGAAGTTTGATTTGATATAAGGTTAAGTTGAGAGAAGTGTTTATGTTTGAAGTAGTAAAAGTTATATAAATCTTGATTCACACACCCCCCCCCCCCCCCAACCTCCCCATCCTCTCAACATCTTACTTTCCCTAATATTTCCAATAATTGGTATCAGATTTGAGCACTCTATGTAGAATTCTAATTACTTGAGAGTTAAACATCTAACAGATGGAAGCCTACAAGTTGGGAAAGGTTATTGAGAGTCAAAAGATTGATTTGGAGCTTGCATTTGAGCAAGTCAAGACTGCAAAGGAGGAACTAAGGAAATCCCTAAAGAGAATAAAGGAGATGGAAATTCATCAAAATAACCTAATACAAAGAAAAAAAATTGAGGAATTATTTGATGAAGGCAAATCCACTAAAACTGATGCATAAATAGAAGATCTAGTGGAGAAAAACAACATTAGATTGAATGAATAATTAAGAGCACTAAAAAAGAGAACATGAAATGCAATTAGTAAGGATATTTGAGGTAACTGAACAAAACAAAAAGGCTAAAAAAGACAAGTTAATGGATGAAGAAGACAAAAGGAAGATGGCTAAAAGTCTTGATGAGAGAATCAATGAGGTACAAAGAATGACACCCAATCAATTTGACATGGTCAATTGGTTACTAAGTGCCAATCATGAGATTGCTAGGATGGTGGATGATATTGCAAATCTGAGATCTAAGATAAATCAACTAAAACATGAATTAAGATCTAAGAAATAAATCATAGAAATAATGAACAGTGGAGAGGCTATGAGACAACTTGATGAACAACTAAGAGCACAAAGTAGACACCATGACACTACCAAACTAGGTTATACCGAGTTCATGTCATCTACCAAGAAATGAGAGTCATCAAAGCATGGAGAAAAATGGAATGCTAAAAACAAGATTCCTACATGCTACCACTATAGAATATCAGGTCAGACAACATAAATTTGCAAGATAAAAATTGGTAAGTTAAATCTTAGACCTAAATTCAATGGTAATTGTTTCAATTGTAACAAGCATGGGCATCAAGCACGTGAACATAGATAGTAAGATACAAGCTACATCTAGATTTGAAAGTCATTGTCACACATGTCAGAAGTATGGTCATAAGGCACAAGATTATATATCTAAGCAAAGAACAATTGGACACCTAAAGGTCAAGGCAAAACACCTAGGAAAGTTAATACTATAAATTGGTATTAAAACACTTGGGTCAATTATTAGTTATGTGGAAAGTATAGATACATTGCAGGAAGTTGTGCAAGGATGCATCTTAGAGAAAGATCATGAAACTGGAGGAATTTTGAACCACTATGTTTCAACTATCAGAAGGTCGGTCACCTAGGCAAGGACTGTATGAACTGAGCACCAACACCTAATATTGAGGAGAATAATGGCAAAAAAAGGTCAATATTGAAGAAAGGAGAACCTAGATGAATCATACATGGAGAAAGAAAATTGAAGAAGGAAATAGTTCACATGGTGAAGTTGTGATCACCCAATCCAATGGATTAGGTGATTCCCCCACCTCAAAATAAGTAAAGAGACTTGTGTACGAACTACATTTCAAATTGTTAAATCATACATCAACTCCTAAGAAAATATTCATGAAGGTCCAAATCAACATGATATGAGATACATAAGGACAGTTATGAGATTTGAATTTGGTAATGTATTTTGGTGTCAAGTTGAAAATTTGGTAATGATCAAGTGTAATTTTTAGAGTCCTGAAGGGACCGAGTCAAATGTCAGATATGACCAAGCTATGGTATTGACTAAGTAAATGGAGTTTTAGAAGTGTGATGACCCTAAATTTGGATTTCTACACTATATAGTAAATTTTGCAACTCATTTTCTACACCTTGCATTCAAATTTTCATAGAGTGAATTGAGCTAAAGTATTTCTTGAGATTTTGAGAAAGTTTGAATTGGATCTTAATGTGTGCTTTTAGTTACAAAAAAGAGTTGTGTGTAGTTGTGTTGAGTTTGAGACATGCATAAGTATTTTTATCAAACCCTAAATTAAAGAAATGACATGAATCATGTAAGCATCTGACAAGAAGATGCATTTATAGGTTAGTAATGCTTAGTTAGTCAAGAATGATGCATGTCCTCTACCTAAATTCAAAGCTTATCTTAAAATAGTAATGAAGGGTGACTCTTTGAATGCCTTGTCATCAATCCCACCTAGAGTTTTTAGGATTCACAGTGTGAGATCATGTTATATGTGCAAGATAAGTGAGGTAGGATATTTGAGTTTATAGCTGCATATGATAATTTATGTCTGAATGAACAACTGAAGGAAGAGCATAAGATTATTTTCAAGAAAAGGGTTGACTCAGGCCCTAAATTTCCCAAGGAATTCCAAGATAGAATGGATCAAATTCATTTTGAGTCATATTCATGACAAGAAGCTATGGTTGGAGAATGGACTAGTGAAAATAAAAAGATTATTCACCATGTTAAATGATACCCTATTAGTGATAGGCTTAAAACCATTTGTTGCCAAGGGAGAGAAGTAATTGAAGCCAACACACTAGCTAAATTGAAAAAAAGAGGAATGTTAACATCCACCATTGAAAACATAGATGGAATTTGTTGTTAGAGTCATTCCCCACAAATTTTATCAATCAAGTTGACCTGTAGTGTGCCATATGTTGCACTAGACTTGGGATAGAAAATTGTTAAGAAATATCATAGTTATGATCTTACAAAGCTCTAGCTTATATATCTAGTAGAGAATTTGAAGAGTGTAAGGAAAGAAAAGAATAATATGTACAAGTTTGGTTGTTTTATTGTTTATACCTTTTATGTACAAAACATATTTCCCACCATTGGTGATGTTGTCTAGTATATTATGAGAACTGTAACTCAATGAATCAAATAATTTATAAGTCAGATTGGTGATTATTTTAAAACTATTATGGATGGTTACTTTGAAGAGTTCAAGAGGAAAATGAAAAATAGGTCTAAGATAACACAATCTCTAGTTGATCAATATTATGATGATATATATTTCTTGGTAGACACTAATTTTACTTATATATGGGTAGTTCTACCCAGGGTTGCATGGTTGAGACCTCTACCTTATGAGGTTGATATTGATGAAGTGACTCTAACTATTATAGCTCTATTGGCAGAGGAAATGGACAAGGATGTCAAGCCATTTGATAGGTATGAATCAACAAAGGTAAAGATTATTATTTAAATTAATCCTCCTAATCTGAATAAGAAGAGGAAGGATATGTTTGAAAACTTAAAGAAAATCTTTAGGAGAAGGATTTGAGCAAGAGATGCCTTTGCATATTACTGAAGGAAAAGGAGAGGAAAGATCGGGCAGTGTTGATGATGAAAAAGAAATGTAGGGGTAAAAGGCAAGGAGATAGTGGCAATTGGGCCACATGCTAAAGGAGGTAATAAAATTGTCATTATTGAGCCTACTATGAAAAGGAGTCTTAAGAAGGTGGTAAAAATATCTACACCTATACAAACAAGGGTTACAAGAAAGAGAAAAAGGGAAAATATTGCAATTGTTGAGCCCTAGAAGAAAGGTGTTGTAAAAATAATCAAGCCAACTCAAGTCAAGAGCTCAGCGAAAAGAAAGACTATCACTAAGGAAGATGGGCCAAGTAAATATGAAAATAAACCAAGAAAAAAGCTTATTGTGAAGAAGGATGATGATGGGGATTAAGAAGAAAAGACCGAGTCAGGTGACTTAAGCCAATTTGGAGTAGCTACACACAAGAAGCTCCAATCTATTGATGAGGTATGTGAGAACCTTAGGAGTGTTATAGGATTATCTGGTTTCCAGTTTATAAAATATGATAAGTTGAGTGAGGATAAAAATAAAGTGGAAGAGTCTATAATTGATATGATGGTGAATTTTAAGTATACACCTATAGAGTTAGGAAAAATGAATCCCCAAGGAATTGTATAATAAGATTGATGGGAAGTGGAAATTTGCATTATCCAATTGAAAGACAAATTAGAGAAACTACATTCGCTTAGATTATGATAGAATTATATAAGGGTCAAATTTTTTTATCTTTAAGAGATTATACTAATAGGTTTGTACCAAAGAGGAGAGAATTCATGATATTAAAAAATAACATAGAAAATGTTGTTGAAGAGACAAAAATAACACGGAGAAATTTTTATGGTCTAATGCCTAATGATGAAAAAAATAATGAAGAAGAAAAGGATGAACATGAAAATGTTGAACTAGATAACACTGAAGACATTGATGTTGGGCAAGATAGCCTTGTTGATACTTTCAACAATTTGGTCCAGCTCAGTGAAGGAAAGACAAAGATTGTGGTTATTGACAATGAACCTAAAACCACTCCTATTAAGGATGTCATGACTGATCCAATAAAATGAATTGTAGGTATAGTTCAGTCTGATTCAATACGGTTGCTAGTTCATGAGAATTTGATGGACTCAAACCCTATGTTAGTGCAAGTAAAGGATTAACCAAATATTGACACATAGGTGGCTACTCAACTAGTTGAACTTTCATCTATTTTTGTTGCTACATTAAGTTCATTTGATATCCAAGGTAATGCACAAGTTGGTAATGCCAAGAAATAAAGTGTATTGGTCAATATAGGAGATACTATACAAGTGCTTGCATAGCAACAAGATACCATAGAGGGAAATGTTAGTATGAGCAAAGAAGATGAGAAGAAAAATGAGAGTCAAAATGATAGATTAGATGAATTTACTACAAGTGAAATACCTATTTCCTCAAGACCTCATATTAAGGAAATAAAGGAGGTAGGAAACCAAGTTTAGCTAGTGAACTCCAAATATTTGAAGTCAAGCACAAGCAAGATGTGTCTGTGTAGCATACTTATAAAGTTAAGATCCAAGAGGAGAAGAAAAATATAGAACATGTAACAAAGAATATTGCGGTCACTGAAGAGTCACAAAAACTAATTATGGACATTTCAACACAAATATTACAACTAAATGTGTCAAGCTCCAACACACCAAACTCCAAGGGAAAAAGACTGAAGAAGAAGGTGAAACACTCACCTTAAGCCATAAGGGGTAAACATGTCACTCTACATGAAGACATTGTTATTCATGATTGGTATAGATCTAACTTGAGTGAGGAACATATGATAATATTAAGTAAAAAATTTGCAAGGAAGGCTAAGCAAGGTGAGCTAAGAAGAGAACATAAAAAGAGGCAAGTATTGTATCATATCAAAGAATTTTTTCTTGATACAGTTAATTTTGATGATTTGGATGATGTTACTCCAATTATTGAGCCATTGATTAAAATTGTGGAGAAATTTAATGAGCTTGAAATTTATATTCAAGACAAGTTTATGCAAAGGGAAGAGAGGAAGTATGATAATATAGTGATGGAAAAAGTATCTAGTGAGATAGTGATTAAGCATGTTGAGCTTTCCACTCTTTTCACTGAGCTAGAACAATTAACCACAAATGTAAATACATTGTTTGCAAAGTTGTGCAATGATATTCTCTCCTATTGAAATTATATAAGGGACATAATGGATAAGATAGATGAAAATTTACATAAGATAGAAAAGAGTTGAACATGGATCCCAGCTCCATCTTAGTTTATTATTCACAGATAAAATTCTTACAAGGGAAGCAGTCATAAATTTTACAAGAAGAGTGCCATATAAGAAATAAGGTGAATAAAATTAAAGCAAGGTTGTTACCTCGTATGGAAATCATGAAAAGGCACATACAAACTACGAAGGATATTGTGAAGGACCAACACTTATCCATTGCAAAAAATATGATGAAACTAGTAACCTAGATAGAAATAGAAAAACAAGTATTGCATACTTTGAAGTCCAACTGGGAAAACACAATGTCAATCATTATTAGATTGCACCATCCATTTCTAAAGACATTTGGAATCCTCCTAGAACCCCAACTAAAAATATCTTTGAAGTCATAAGTGACAAAAACAAGGGAGACATGAGAGTGTTTCATAATCAAGTAAGAAAGTGTATGTGTATGATGAAATTTTTTGATCATGTATGTATGTTGTCAAATTTTGATTTGAAACTTTGGTATATATTATGGAGTAATAAGGAACCACTTAGTTTGATGCTCAAAATGTAAGAAATAAACAGTTTTGATAAAGATTTTGAAAAATACAAGTATTGCAGTATGTATGTATGGACTGAGCTACAGGTATGGATTAAACTTATTTTGAATTTTTGGAATGTCAAGTTTTGATAATGACAAAGTATTTTTTCCACTAATGCTAAAGGTGGAGATTGTTGATCCTAAAGGAAATCTAGTATTATTAGTTAGTGTGAAACACTTTTGTCATTTACTAGGTAGAGTTATTCGATCAACACAGTGATTGAGTGATTCTATAGAAGCTCAGTGATGTTATGTAGAAGTATGAATAATTAGCTATTGGTGAGCAGTAGTTAGTATTGTGATATCCAAGTGTCACCGACTACTCTAGTAGTTGTTGGGTTGTTCAAGAGGAAACATATGAGTCGAATGATACAAAGGACAAGTATAATAGTGGAAGCCAAGAATAACAAGAGCCAAGGGAAAGAAAAAAAAATTAGTATGCACTAAGCATCAAGAAGCTATTAGTGTCAAGTAACATAGTGTTGTATAAATATTTGGAATGATAAAAAAAATTGATGTAAATTATTTTTATCAAGCTAAAAGAATGTTCTAGAGATTGTGTACATAATCAAGGAACCAATTACATATGTAATTAAGCTACATCAATCCCTATGTAAGGTGATCAACCAATCATAAAATTAGAAGGAATAAACAAAAAAGAGGATGAATCTTGATTTTTTATCATGATTTAGAAGCTTCACGAAACAACTATTTAAGGAAGGTTCTAGACCTAGTTTGTATGGTTGTGAGCTAGAGGTTTCGTTGTGAAATTGAAGGTGAATTCAGTGAAGTTAAGTATTGAGAAGTAGTGAAATGATCGAGCAGTGTAAAGAGGAGATAAAGTATATCTATCACAAAGAGGTGATATTGAATTGTAAAGAGACGATATGTCATCAACATTTAGAGTGCATACCAAAGGATCAAGGTACTAATACATTTTGATAGGCATTCCAGGGTAAGTCTCTTAACAAAGTGGTCCTAATAGAGTGGTCCTAACAAGCCTATGTAAATATCATAAAAGAGTGCTCACTTAATTATGTAGTTAAAATCAATTAATCAAGGTAGATTGAATAAGTCTTGTAAGATGGAAGAGAAGGGAGAACTGGTGTAGATGGCAAGCGACGGGCATCTGAGATGCTTCTCGAGCTAGGGCACCCATACCCTAGCTCTATCTGGTTTCTTCTAGTGCTGCGGAGGTGGGAGATTGGTGGTTGTAGGGTGTGGAGTGGGTGGCTCTTCTTGTTGGGACATGGACTGGGCTAGATTTTTGGTGGTTGAGCATTGACTTGTGAGCGGGTGGTGTATTGCGACTATTATTTATTATGTGTTGTGTGTGGGAAGTCGAGACTATTGTGTAATGTTCCGTTTAGGACATTTACAGACCTTCTCCAATTTTTATAGTTCCCATTATATTTTCATCTAATTTGTTTCTTTATTCACCTAAGCCTTCATGATAATTCATATCTAATATGTCCTCCTCTATCATTTGTTCTTCTATTTATATACATTATTACTAGTGAATAGTCGTGAATGGTTGCATCCCTTCAAATAATAATTAACTAGTTGTTATGGTTAAGGTTTAATAGCTATTAATTAACACATATTTAACAATATATATTAATATATATTATATGTATAACATTTATTAATTATTAAATTTCTTTATTTATAGTGTATCCTTAGGATTATGGATAATACAAGCTATTTATATAAAATAATAATGTTGTCACCATTATTACCATCGTTATTTATATATATATATATATATATATATATATATATATATATATATATATATAATATTGTATTTATATTAATTCTTGTATCCTTAATATTATATTGATTAATTTATTAATCAATTTATTATAATTATCATTAGTTATTAATATCATATATATTCAAATGTGATTATATTATAATCTTCTTTGGTTTCATAATGTAATTATAATATTTATTATTATCTATTCATTATTATTCTTAATTATTATCATTGTATAATATGTTATTCAAATATTCATATATCCTTAAATTTGGGCTCATGACAAGTCCGCCCCTCTTGAATTTGCTTGTCCTCAAGCAATAATCATTTTCATATTTGTTTCACCTTATATAACGAAATTGACTACTAGATCCCATTCAAATTTTAACTTATAAGATTACTTCGTGATATTCTATAAAGAGCCACACATGTAGTATGCATTTGAATGCAAAGTATACATATGAATGTATGAAGACACAAAGAAAACACGAAGCATACACATTGATGCATGAAGACACAAAGTAGACACAATGTAGACACATCATACATAACCTTGATTAGACCCTAAAATGCACAATGACTATACTTCTTCGTGAGGCTTATAAACCCTGCAACCACAAAATAAGCATCAGTACATACATCTATATAAACTTCAAAGAAATTTGAATGATATTAAGTTAATCAAAGCCAATTCCATACTAAGCCCAAGAGAAAAACTTTGGCCCCCTTGGCCTCTGTGGTTGGTGTTAGGCATCCACACGAGGTGGTCTACTTAGTGGATTGATTGTTTGGCTAGAAAGATTCTTGTGAAAAGGAGTCATTATTATCTTTCCCTTAACTAGCACTATAATAGGGTGTCCTAACTGCTCTCCCTTGATTGCAGACTCCATAGGAAAGTTGATAGGGTGCCCTTACTATCTTCCCCTTAACTAGTACTACAATAGGGTGTTCTCCCCCGATTGCAGACTCCATAGAAAAGTGGTAGGATTCCCTTACTATCTTCCCCTTAACTAGTAATACAATAGGGTATCATAGTAGCTCTTCCCTGATTGTAGACTCCATAGGAAGGATAGATACCCTTATAGTCTTTCCCTTAACTAGTACTACAATAAGGTGTCTTAACAGACCTTCATTAATTGCAAACTCCGTAGGAAAGTTAAATATGGCCTTTCCCTTAACTGATACTATAATAAGGTGTCTTAACAGACCTCCCTTAATTGTAGACCCCATAAGAAAGTTAAATATGGCCTTTCCCTTAACTTATACTACAATAAGGTGTCTTAATAGACCTCCCTTAATTGAAAACCCCATAGGAAAGTTAAATATGGTCTTTCCCTTAACTGATACTACAATAAGGTGTCTTAACAGACCTCCCTTAATTGCAAACCCCATAGGAAAGTTAAATATGGCCTTTCCCTTAACCGATACTACAATAAGGTGTCTTAACAGACATCCCTTAATTGCAAACCCCATAGGAAAGTTAAATATGGCCTTTCTCTTAATTGATACTACAATAAGGTGTCTTAACAGACCTTCCTTAATTGCAGACCCCATAGGAAAGTTAAATATGGTAGGGTTTCTATATAGTCTTTCCCTTAACTAGTACTACAATAAGGCATCTTATAGACCTTCCTTGATTGTAGACTCCATAGGAAAGCTACTTAAAATACCTAAATCATTTCTCAAAAAATCAATTTTACACCTTTATGATTACATTAAGAAAACTTACAATTTCATATTTTTCATTTATATTTCATTTTTCATATATTTTGATTTCATTTCTTTGTAATTAGGATCATTGATAGTAAGTATTTAATCTATCACAATAACAAAATATGTCAATAATAACAAACACACTAACAATTATTTCATAATATATGAAGAAAACATATAAATTACCTCATCACATTTATGTGCTAAGTGGCCATTTAAAAGCACGAAGTAACCTTCATATCCATTTTTCATATTAAAGTCTCTTAATTTAGTTGAGCCAATGAAACTCCTCTTCTAACGTTGTTGTTCATAATAATTAAAATTCAATCTCTATTAATTGTATTAACTTCATAACTTCTTATAGTCAGAAAAAAAATCCTTTTATGAAATATTGGACTCGCACTTGATTTACACCCAAGTATTCACAAAGCTTCCACATGCACCTATACAAAGCTTTTTCAATTATATATTTATAACCTCCTTTAATCAATAAACAAATTAGCATCTAGTATACTTACATGTTCATATATATAAATAACAACTATGAAATTAAAACTCTCCAACATTTTATAAGAGCGAGAAGAAAAATCATACCTTTATCAAGGCCTTATTATAGGTCTTTCTCATCGATACTACCTTTGGCCTATATTATTCATGTATGGACAAGAAATCTACTTATCCTTTAATTAACCATTTCAATTCTAAATCTCTCCTTTATATATTTTTAAAATATATTATTTTCTATTCATTATGAAAATATAATAATCAATTTTCATAATCCATATCACTTTTTAAAAATGTAATCATAATAAAATAGACAAATATTTCTTACCTCATCATTACTTTGGCTTACCTACACATGTAGTCCATGAAAAAGTTGGAACACTTATATTCTATATACTTGATATATCTTCCATCTATCTTATTAATGCCTCCATTTCCCATTCAAACTTTATAGCCGCCACTATAGTTAGTGCCTTCCTCAACAAATGCACCCTTTTTGTTCTAAACAAACCGATTTTGACCCCTCAAAGCTGAGTTGGCATTCAGATGAGATGTAGAAAGCACAATTATTGCAGTGACTAGCATACTGATCGAACAAGTAACATAACTTTGAATCCTCAAAAATTAATCATCGCCATGCCCTCATGGATTTGTTCCCTTTATGCACAGAGAGCTTGCTTTGCATAGAGTGCATAAATTTATTGACTTCTTTATTTTATTCAGATCTGCTCTAGTCCTTTCACCAACTAGCAACTTCATGTTACCTTTGACAACAATTTTGATTGAAATTTTGATGGATTAATCATTAACAAACCTGTATAACTTGTGAGTTTAGTAAGCCGCATGTTATATTCTTATTATGGTAACGTCTAAAGCTTGTAACATAACTGAAGGAATTTAGAGTAATTCATGCAGTATTGCATAAATGCATAAAGTTTGAAGGCAATTGTATTAAGTCCAGATTGTCGTCCACAAGAACTAGGTGTCATAGAGGAAAAATAGTAAAATCAAAGGAGTTTATTCCTTAGCAGAGAAAATTTTTGGCAAGGAGTTTAATCCCTAACTTTCATGAATGATATTTCCAAACTATTTGAATTTTCCAAGGCGGGATTCTTGGGATATTGGCATATGCAATTATGTTGGTTTTGGTAACGAGCATTATTTTCACCACCATCAGATAGTCTGAAGGCCTATCGTTATAGCAATGAAGAAAAGGAAGTAACTGTTACTGGTGGTAACACTCGAATGAGTTATGTAGCAAATACTTGCTTTCTTACAAGCCCATTAAAGTTAAACAAATAATATTCAGCCACAATTTAATCGGACCCATCTCCGGTGTTACAAAACAAAGGTTGTCATCAAAGTGTTAATGTTTGCTGGGAATATCTTGTACTGAAAATAAAATTTGATAGCTTATGTTACAAAATATCCGCCCTTCAATGCCCTCTCCGGTAAGAGTATATGTAATTTCGCAGTACCGGGAGCTTTTGGACTCCCTCAACAATGTAGTGATGCTTCGTCTCCATTCAGGCAGCTATTAGGTGCTCTTTATTGCCTACACTTTCCACAAACTCACTCTCTCAGATCCTCAAATGTCCATATGTGCTTCAATGCAGGAAGGCAGTTTTAATATCTACATCACAGGCTGGCAGGATCTGAGCTCTGATACCATTTGTAATGTCTCATTTAGGACATTTACAGACCTTCTCCAATTTGTATAGTTTCCATTATATTTTCATCTGATTTGTTTCTTTATTTCCCTAAGCCTTCATGATAATTCATATCTGATATGTCCTCCTCTATCATTTGTTCTTCTATTTATATACATTATTACTAGTGAATAGTCGTGAATGGTTGCATCCCTTCAAATAATAATTAACTAGTTGTTATGGTTAAGGTTTAATAGCTATTAATTAACATATATTTAACAATATATATTAATATATATTATATGTATAACATTTATTAATTATTAAATTTCTTTATTTGTAGTGTATCCTTCGGATTATGGATAATATAAGCTATTTATATAACATAATAATGTTGTCACCATTATTACCATCCTTATTTATTATATATATATAATACTGTATTTATATTAATTCTTGTATCCTTAATATTATATTGATTAATTTATTAATCAATTTATTATAATTATCATTAGTTATTAATATTATATATATTCAAATGTGAATATATTATAATCTTCTTTGGTTTCATAATGTAATTATAATATTTATTATTATCTATTCATTATTATTCTTAATTATTATCATTTTATAATATGTTATTCAAATATTCATATATCCTTAAATTTGGGCTTATGACATATTGTCTGTTGATCTACTTGGCCGAGGCATTGGCTTGTTTTCCTCTATGTGGAATGGGTGGCTTGCTGGTGCAAGTTTTGAATTGGGAGGAGAGTTGATTTAGGGTGGGGGAAGACCCCTTTTCACATTCTTTGGTAGTAAAAATGGAGGATGCCAAGGGTAGGATGGCTGCGAGAAGCCCCCAATTGCATTTTTAGGTGGCTTTAGGCCCTAAGGTTCCAAAACAAGGGATGAAAACTTTTGATAAAAATCTATTTGTTTCAAAATTTGGAACTGTTGATTTGGTTTTAGTGAATGCCTCAAGGATTAAAAAGACTAATGGATGTCTTGAGAGGTGCAAAGAGAGGTCAAAACTAATTATTCCAATTGAAATGATTGTTGAAGATGTGGAGTATTATTCACAACACTACTTATACTATAAGTTTTTGGGGATGAGGGTTTCCTTGCAATTTTAGGAGGTTTGGGCTCAGAGGACTTGGGAGTTGAAAGGGGAAATGGAGATAATTTTGTTGGCAAATAGCTATTTCATGGCTACTTTTAATTTCATAGCAGATCACAATCGAGTATTTGAGGGTGGCCCTTATTTTCATAATAAGGTTGGATTGTTTATCAAGCCATGGCATGTTGGTTTTAATCCCACAGAGGATCTTCCAAATCATGTCCCAATGTGGGTTCACTTGCCGAGATTCCTGGTGGAATGTTGTCGAGAGGATGTGTTGCACCTTTTGGCTTTAGTGCTTGGAAATCCTATAAGAACTTCATCCCAAACCTTGGGTAAAAAGGTAAAGAATTTTGCATGCATTTGTATTGAAATTAATCTAAGTAGGCCTTTACCAGATGTAATAGAGATGCGTGCAGGTTCTTATTCTTGGGTGCAGCATTTGGACTATAAAACTCTTCCTTTTCATTGTCAGTTGTGTCAAGAATATGGTCATTTATAGAGGCAATGCCCAAGAAACATGCCTCGAGAATCATAGCCTTCATAGCCTATAAGCAACCCTCTTGAGACAGATAAAGGGAAGTGTATTTCTCCTGATGAGGTAGGTACTTCTGATAGATTTTCTCTGGTCAAGGCTCGCAATCGAAATAGGGGTCAAAAGAGGCCTTTTAAAGAAAGGCAAGATGACAATACCTTCAATATATTTGACATTTTGGATGAGCTCAACCAATAGGAAGTTAAACTAGGTTTGTTCAATTTGGATCAAGGGCTGGTGGGCTTAACTCAAGAGGATTTGGTTCTTGATTCTTTAATGGATCCACTTGGGGATGATTGTCGGCAACTGGTACTAAATTAGCAAAGGAAAATTTCTAAGGTGTAAGAACCCTTGGCCATTATTACTACAGCTAAAGTAGATTCCTTGTCTATTAGAAAAAATAGTGAATTAGACTTGGCAATGAAGACTAAGCCTCCTCCCAAATTGGGAATTTTGCAAAAAGATATCAAGAAGGGTGGGGCAGAGAAATTTGTTAAACCTGGTAGGAAAAAGGATATGGAAAATATTAAATTAGCTGGTGAAAATTTGGTGGAGTCAACGGCAGTTAAAAATCTGGATTCTATTTTTTCAGGCCCCTTGAAATGATTGTTCTGTCATAGAATTTACGGAGCTTGAACACCGGCCCTAGACAAAAAGTGATTCATTAGTTAGTTAGAAGGCACGGTCCTAATGTTGTTTTTTTATAGGAAACTAAGTTATCTATTGAGAGTATGCAAGGTTTGATGTCTAGGCTGTGGAGAAGTGGGGAGTGTCAGTGCATTGGAGCTCTAGGAGCTTCTGGGGGTTTGGTATGTTTATGAAATCCTCAAAAAATCCAATCTCTTTGGTGGATTTCCTCTAAATCCTCTATGTCTATGATTGCTACTTGTCTAGAGATAGGGGATGTCACATTATTTTCCAATATTTATGCTCCTACTAATCTTCAGGGTAAACAAGTTTTGTGGTCTCACATCAAGTTGATCTGTAGCATGTTTTCTTTTCATCCTTGGATATTGGCTGGAGATTTCAATGCCATTTGTGAGTTAGCCGAGAAGTGTGACAAAACTAGAAGATTGGATCCTTCTGCACTGCTATTTTGAGACAATATCAATGCCCTGAATCTTATGGATATCAAACCTAGCAAAGGTCAATTAACCTAGAACTGATAGGTTGGAGAGTTTTGCATTGTAGAAAGGTTAGATCAATTTCTAGTCTCTTGTTATTGGGTTCGAGGAATGTGGACTTCTTGCTCTAAAATCTTGGATTGGAGAGGTTCAGACCATTAGCCTATTAAACTATCTTTAGAGTCAACTCAGATGCTTTAGAAACCTTATTTTAGGTTCCAGATTATGTGGTTACAATACTCATCTTTGTATGACTTGGTCTCTGATTGGTGGAAGAAAGGTAGACTAGCCTATGGCACTTCAATGTATGTCTTTGCTAAGCTACTTCAGTATGTCAAATTTGAGCTCAAATGGTGGAATCATTTGCACTATGGGAATGTCTTCCATGAAAAGTCATTGGCCCAAGCAGATCTAGATGGTGTCACAAGAAGGATAAGGGAGGATGGGGTAACAGTTGAATTGCTTCAAGATGAGGCTCAGGCTATCAAATTGTCCGAAGAATGGGAACTATGAGAGAAATTGTATTGGAAATAAAAGGTGTGAATTGAGTGGCTTCAGGAAGGGGACAAAAACATAGCTTTCTTCTTCAACTCTATGAAAGCCAGGCACCATGGTAACTCTATCTTTGGACTAGTGAATGATAGGGAAGACCATCTTTATTCCTTTCCAAAAATTTCTAGGGAGGCAATGTAGTACTTTGAATCTCTCTTTTGAGAGGACTCACAAGGGGGGTCCCCTAAGGAAGTGCAAGTTCTTTCTTGTATCCCTTCTCTTGTGTTTGGAGATTTGAATTAGTAGCTCATGAGGGATATCTCACTTGAAGAGCTTGAAGGGGTTGTCTTAAATATGAAGAAATGGAAAGTGTCAGGTCCGAGTGGCTTCCCAATTGAGTTTTTTCAAGAATTTTGGGATATCATCAAACCTAATCTTCTGGTAGTGGTTCATGAGTCTCAACACAATAGGCAGATGTTAAGGGCTCTAAATGCTACATTTCTTGCTCTTATTCCCAAGAATGAGGAGGTTAATAAGTTAAGCCAATTTTGGCCCATCTCTTTATGCAATGTTATCTATAAAAGTATTGCTAAAATTATTCCAAACGGGTTCAAGAAGGGGCATGTAGATTTGATCTCTAAAGAGCAAAGTGTTTTTTTTGCGGGTGGGAAAATTCTGGATGGTATTGTAATTGCAACTGAGGTCATCCATTCTATGCCTAACTCAAATAAAAAAGCAATGTTTATCAAGCTAGACAAGGCTAAGGCTTATGAAAGAGTGAGGTGTGTATGCATGGAATGTGGCTATGGTTAACACACACACTTCAACACGGTCTTTATATGCAGATTCATCCTGGAATGAACATGAGATTGTTCACCCAAGAGGAGTCCTGCAAGATTACCTATTGCCTCCTATCTAAAGGGATTTTTCTTGTTTAATGTCCTTAGAGATGATGCTTAGGCAACCAGACCCTTTAAGAATGAAGGATTTAAAGAAATGTAGCTAGTCTAGATGAATATGCAAAGTATTCTAAAATGAGATATGCATTTAACCTAAGAACATATAAAGTAAGATTAACTAGATGTATGCATATTAAAACTTAAAATGATTCTTAATCTAAGAAATGAAAGTGTATGCTTAATAATGAGTAGATAAGTGCACAGTTCAGTAGAGTTTCGATAGCAATTCGATTCAACCTCTGTAATGAGGAATTATATATGGGTTCCTTAAATAGAATTCCTGGAATCCATCAACAGGTGAGATCAACTCAGATCGATAGTCAGGATTGAAGCAAAGATTCAGTTAAAATGGAAACTTCCTTGTGCAGGTGAAGTGAACTATTTATGGTCTGAGTGTGATGAGCAATTAACCGAACTTGTCATGGGTGAGAAATCAAGTTAACTAGATAAATTCTAATTCAAGAGATAGTTCACTCAGAGTTTCCATTTAGAATTGAAGAGTAGAATTAGGAAAGATATTTAATTTAATAAAATGAGATATGACCTCATAAATACCTTTTCTATTTAATTAAATAATTCCATTCAATTAATTAGAATAGGAAAATTTATTAAATTAAATCAATTTAATTCCTGAGTACATTAGCCTTAGGTGATGATTTAATTAAATTAAATATTAATCAATAGGTTTTAATGTGACTAATATGAGTAAATACTATAGGAATTAAATAATAAGCATGATGAATGCAGATTAGGGTTTTTTGCATCTGACAATTAAGTCAAGTAGTGATAACTAGAATGAGAATTGCCTAATTAAATAGGACTTTAGAATTGATTAGATAGACCTAAATTGGTATAATGGAAATGAGCCAATTTTGGGGTATTAAATTTTTTCCCTCTTTGAATGAATGTGCGAGTAGCACATTTGATTCAAAGGAAATCAGAAAGTATGATGTGCAGATCAAGAGATAAGATTAGTTCCGAAGTTGATGATCTGGAGACCAATTGATAAACTTTTAAGAACCATCTCCAGAATAGAGTTTGATCCTAAGGAATCCAAGCAGAACACCTAGATACCCAAACTGATAAGCATTTTAAAGATTTCCATCAGAATGAAGTTTAACCTTTAAAGATCTAGACAGAATGTCTAGATACCCAAGATCAATAGCATTTAAAAGATTGTCTCCAGAACAAAGCTTAATCTTTAAGGATCCAGATAGAACACCGAGATACCTAAATTGAAAGAATTTAAAATATTATCTCCAAAATGGAGTTTAACCTTTAAGGATCCAGATAGAACACCTAGATACTTGAGATTTGATCAGCATTTAAAACATTATCTCCAGAATGGAGTTTTAATCTTTGAGGATCCAAACAAAACATCTAGATACCCAAAAATGATAAGCATTTAAAAGACTATCTCCATAATGGAGCTTAATCTTTAAGGATCCAGATAGAATACCTAGATACCCAAATTGATCAAGGAAGGATAGCAAGATTGAATTATGAGACATAGAATCATCCCCAGAACGAGGCTTGATCCTAAGGAATCGAGGTTTAGATTGTCCTGATACTTGTAATAAACTGATGCTCAGATGAAATAGATGACAAAGATGCTAGAAATAGGGAAACAAGATGCCCCTAGTGGTGAGATACCCTAAATGATGAGGATAGAGGATGGGAACGAGATGCCCCAAGAAATAAGGATTCAATGATGTAATCAGCCTGCCCCCTCAGGAGTGAAATCGAAAGATGACACACGAAAAATATGATGTAAAGTGATATATTGAGAGATGGAGAAGAAATCCAAGATTCACAAAAATGTAGAAGAGTGTAGAAGAAGTCAGGATCATCAGAAGGAAATTTAGAGTTGAATTGAAGTGATGTGGAGGTCCAAAAGACCAAGTTTGAGCAAAAGTTGACCAAGATTAGTCGTGATGGATGTGAGTGGACTATTTCCAAAAGGGATTTTGAAAATATGAAGGATTTGAAGCTGAAAATTTTGCAAGAATCCTAAAATATCAGAAAGATTCGGGCTACACAAGCATTCGATCATGTCAGTCCCCAAAATTTTAAAACACATTTTTAGGGCACTTACGTGTGTCAGATTTCAAATTCAATCCTGAAAATGGATTTAGAATGGTCAAATTAGCCAGGGGTTGATTTTTGCACAAATCATAGCACTTTCCAAAATTAGGTCTATAAGGGCCCAAGGAGTCACTTTCAATTCATTTGTGGATTTTTTCTTTTAGTGAATTTGAGCTCTAAGACAGGTATGGCAGTAAACGTGAGATATCATCATTTTGAACACTCTCAATGACATAGTTGGCCAGCGGACTATGAACATCTAGTGAGCTATATATATCTGAGCTTTGTACTTTCATTTCACACATTTTGAGGTCATTTATTGCACTTTTAGCTTGTTTTTAGGTAGTCAACATTGGGCTTCACACGATACTGTCCTTTCTCACGCGAAGACTATCTTTCTTCGCATGAAGATTTTCCAACCTGACGTATCTTCACACATGTCAGTAGGGATTCTCATGCTGGAGATACCTACTTATCACATAAATAAGGCTAGATTTTCGCATATAGCTTTGTCGCCTTTCGCACGAGATTGTCTTTCTTCGTGCGGTGATTCTAGCACAAGTGAGAACTTGAATTTTTCGCACAAGAACATGAAGTTTCTCATGTGAAGATATACATTCTCATGTGAAGAGATGAAATTTCACGCAAGGAAATATAGCTTCGCGTGAAAACCTGTGATAGCAGTATGTTTAAAAATCGCATTTTAAAAAGTTTTTAGCATTATCTTTGCATTTTTTTCTTCATCATTTTGATTTTTTGATCGACTACTGACCATTTTCTTGTCGTTGTTGTTTGTTTGTATGTGCAGGAGGTCTTTGGTGATGTTTTGTTCAAATCTCACTATCTCCCATATGGGGATTTGTTACAGAGCCTAGATGTAGAGGACATGGCTCATATAGATAGATTGGGGCTCACGTATTTATGCTAGATCCTAGCATTGTTGGTGAATCACGGCCTGTGGACTGCATTGGTGGAGCATTTCCATTTAGAAACAAACACCTTCCACCTTCCTCAAGGAGAGATGACTGTGACCACTGAGGACATATATAGGATCCTGTGCATACCATTTCATGGGTCTCGAGTATCATATGACACAGTGCCCTAGGCAAGGACAGAGGTGTTGTGTACCATTTTTGGGAGATAGTTAGCGATTGGATGGGCCATCACCTGGGATGAGTTTGTCCATACATATGGGCAGACACACATATTGGCCGCAGTTTTGGCCATATTCATCAGCTTCTTCTTGGTACCTGATAGAGGGCAGCATGGACTAGAGTATGGATGGGGGATCATGTTGCGAAGGATTTTGGATGCACTGAAGAGATTTGGATGGGGTCAGTGCATGCTCACCCATATGTTCTACAAAATGCACAAGATAGTGTACCATGAGTAGAAGAGTATGGCTACTAGTGTGTATGTGCTACAGCTCTAGGCATGGGAGCATCTGCCAGTCACATGACCTATTTTTGATGATTCCTGGGAGCTTGCAGAGCCATACATCTATAGATATAGAGGACATATTACCGAAGCAGGCCTAGGTAAGATAGAGCAGTGGAGGGCCCGTCTCGATGACCTGGTCTCCGTTGAATGGCAGCCCTAGCAAGAGATTGAGGAGTGGGATG
This sequence comes from Cupressus sempervirens, assembly GCA_028749045.1. Lineage (NCBI taxonomy): Eukaryota > Viridiplantae > Streptophyta > Pinopsida > Cupressales > Cupressaceae > Cupressus > Cupressus sempervirens. The sequence continues at coordinate 126,921,309 of CM053788.1, forward strand.
ACGCTCCCAAGGAGCTTAGTTGGATGTTTAGCTTGCAATTATTGGTAGGAAGGACTATACAGATTATCAAGAAATTTTCCATCAGCCGAGTATGGAGGTAGTATGGGAGGTAGCAAGACATCTCCCAGGAGTTTTGTGCCTATGCACGAGTAGCGAAGGATCTGACATGGGGATGGCTAGTGAGACTAGATGTAGGGTGATTGATGGTTGATGTGCGCAACCTAGTTGCAACATAGTGAGACTACCATCCAGAGGTAGCCAATGCAGGGGTGGAAACAGCATATTAGGCATATCTTATCAGTCACCTCATCCCACAATTTATAGATCCCTTAGGGGGAGCAGTGCCAGGCCCATAGTAGGCACTAGCAGAGCAACAACAGGCTCCCCCATAGTAGGTTCCCCCAACACAAGTATCATAGGGCCCACTACCAGAGGTGAGGCAAAGAGTTAGGCAGGTGGAGATACCTGCACGATAGATGTGATTAGATTCAGGGGTTGGGAGTAGTGGCGGAGGGCAGAGATAGTGTTAGAGGCCAAGGGTGAAGGAGCAAGCACCTGAGATGCTCGATGAGGAGATGTAGAGTAGCCTGCCACATGATCCCCAAAGAATTTTGGATGATAGAGGGAGCAGATCTAGCAAGCTTCCTAGTAGATCAGAGAGTTATAGATTGCAGTGGCGATGACAGATGCACGGCTAGCTGAGTGAGATCAGGAGATCCTGAGACTATGGGAGTAGGTACAGATAGCTAAGCAGAGGGCAGAGATGTTGCAGGATGAGGTCAAATTGTAGATGGCCTAAGTGGCTTATTATTTCTTAGCATACTCTACAGTTGTGTCTAATGAGGCTCAGTAGGTTCCTCAATTTTCCCAATATGCCTGACGATCTCGGGGTGCTTTTCCTCCAGTGAGACTAGATATGCCACCTCCTCCCCCTCCTCCAACTATAGGGGGTGATGGTGTAGGCCACTGTTAGCTCCTGATTAATTTGATCCCTAATTTTGATTTTGGCAATGGATCCATTGGTGTGCCAGCACCATTTTGTACGGTGTTGATCGATAGCACTCGAGTAGCACCCATTTTTTGTATTGAGACATTTTTTTTTGGATTTATATATATATATATATATATATATATATATATATATATATATATACGAGATTTTGAGCCAAGTATTCCTATGTACATGTCATTGTCTGTCTCTGTTTTACTTTGATGTACATGAGATATCGATGAGATGAATGTGTTATGTGACGAATGCATGCTCACTTTGATGTGATATGATTGTGATTTTGTAGAGTAGATAATGTGAGTATATGGATGCAATGCATATGGAAATGAACTGACATCTCATGTTGTGTTGCATGTTTTTGCTTGATAGTGACAAGTATTCCATTGAGGAGCACAAACCAACAAATCAAATGCTTGTGTAGCCATGGAGAATTCGGATATGTTTGAAGAGACCCCTAATCCCCCATCATGAAGAATAGAGACAAAATCACAACTGAATCACATGCTTATGCAAGTGAATTATGTAATGCAAGACTATAATAAATGCAACCCTAGGTCTGGTTACTGAACCTCAACAATTTATCATCACTGGACATAAACGAAGCTTATATATCCTACAATTACCACTAACTTTACAGTTATGGAAATATGAATAGAACATACATCATAGGTTTGTCAGGATTAAATGTAAGCATTCGAGGTACAAGAAGCTAGAATGACCAGAACATTTGTCCCTTTTAATATAGCAAGTTAACATAACCATCAAAGCATAAATGCTAGGATGACCAAAATGTTGCTTGCATGTAGACAGGGAAGATCCTTCTTAGGCTAAGTAATCGGTAAGTAGTATATCCACAACGGCCTTTGCATTCATAACCTAGGACAAAAATGCATCATATATACTCGCAGTAACCCATACGTTCACTTAGCAAGATGAGTATTAGATATTACTATAGCATAAAGAATTCACTTCAAGAGACAAGGAGAAGAACCAACATTATTGATGTATTCATATAAAAGGAGTCGAGGTACACCCGACCATCCAATACAAGAAGGAGGCTCTTATAGTGGACACCCCTCTTATAGGAATTTGTCAACTAATTGGAACTAAACCACAAATAGAAAGAAAAGAAAAGATTATGCCCCCAATCATTACTTCTCTAATCAGAAATGACATCATTGAGTTGCTCGAAAGGACATGATAAAGCAAAAAAAAAAAGCAAACAAAGAAAATGCTCAACATATCGAAACAAGTTCATCATTTTGGGTTCATTTTTGTGTCATAAGATTGATGTAAAGTGTCAATGTTCACAACATGTTTGAAATAAATCTCTTTAGTAGGGTGACAACAGTAGGAAAATGCAGTCAAAATGACTAGTGATTGAGGTAAAAGAGGAATCTTCAAGGTGAAGAACCTATGAGGACTGAGTGACAGTAGACCAACATAGCCAGGATGACTGGTGACTGATGCAAAGAGATCTTCCATAAAGGAATCTAGAAACATGACCTGAGCAACAGTAGGCAGACACAGCTAAAACAACTAGTGACTGTTGAGAAAGAGATTCTATGAGGAGAACCTCACAAGAGTGACACTAGCGATAGTAGGCAGACACGGCTAGAACAACTGGTGTTTGTCATGAATGAGATTCTATGAGGAGAATCTTGAAAAGAGTGACACTAGCGATAGTAGGTAGACATAGCCAGAAAGATTGGTGATTGTTGCAAAGGAGATTATATGAGGAGAATCTTGAAAATAGTGACACTAAAGGGGAATGCCCCCAAGTTATTACAAGACTCAATCTATGGATACATGAGCAAAAAGTAGGAAGAGCAGGAAAGCAATTGTACAGAAAGCTAAAAGGTGCACTGCAAGATGGAGCATTGGGGAGAAGAGGTGCCTATTTACCAGGTTTTCACCTTCTTGGCAAAACTCTTTTTTTTTGCTACCATGATGCATGTTGCCAGGTTTTCACCAATGGCACTTTTTTTGTTTTTCAATTTTTTTTGTATTTCTCTCTTTTTAATTTTTTTTTGTATTTTTTGGATTTTTCAATTTTTTTGGTGTTACCAAGGCACCTATTGCTAGGTTGTCACCAGGGTAAAAAAAAAAATTCAGGACTTTTTTTGATTTTTATGATTTTTTTCAAGACATAGATATGTAAAAAGAGCTAGTGGAACCAGATCAGCTATAAAACCGCTTCAGGTGGAGAGTGTTGACAGGTTCTTTGAGCAGTTCTCCTTCAATTGTGGAAAGTTGATAGGTGCTAGATCCATATATTGCAGTAATGATGTAAGGACTGAGCTAGTTTGGTTTAAACTTCCCTTTTGAGTGGGATCCACAAATACCCTTGTGAATGTCAATTAGTGTGCATTTAGACTCTTTGAGTACTAAACACCTAAGGAGTGTTCCGTTGAGACCTCTCCTATACAGATCATCAGCAATAATGACATAGTGTGAAGCATTACGGATTAGATAACGTTTCTCATTTTGGGTCAGACCTTCTAAAATGGTTTGATTGTGGAGATAGGAATAAATGTGATGGTAGCAGGATGATTCCTGTCCTATAAGAGAACAAATCATCTTAGAATTAGGGGTGTCTTAGGCTGGGTAGTGTAACACTTCCACCAAGAATTCATGTCAAAGATCATTTTCAGGCATTTGTAGTAGGGAATCCAAAGTAGCCATAGCATCAGCCACTTTATTATCTGCTCTTGGAACTTTCTGGAAAGTGATGTGTGCAAAAAAAAAATTAAGTCATCAACTATGTACTTGTAAGGAATTAGTTTGTCATCCTTTGTTTGTTACACATCAGTAACCTAGTTGATGACAAGCTGAGAGTCACCAAATATGTCTAACTAATCCACTCTCCATTCAACTGCAATTTTCATGCCATTGATCAAAGCCTCGTATTCAGCAATATTGTTTGTACAAGGAAACAAGATCTTGTATGCTTTGGGTAATGAATATCTCTATGGTGTAATGAAGAGTAATTTGGCACCTGATCCTTCTTGTTTGAAGGACCCATCAAATAACATGACCCATGTTTGGTGTGGGAGTGTTAGAATCGACTCATCTGGTAAAACAATGTTCATTGCAAGAGATTCAGCATGGGTGCATCGGCCAGCTGATCCGCAATTGTCTGTCCCTTGATAGCCTTGTGTTCAACGTATTGGATGTCAAACTCACTGAGTATCATAACCCATTTAGCCAATCTTCTTGTGAAAGTTGCCTTACTAAGCAAGTACTTTAGTGGATCTATTTTAGCCATGAGCCACGTAGTGTGGGCAAGCATGTAGTGTCTCAACTTTTGGGAAGCAAAGACAACTGCCAAACAAGATTTCTCAATAATGTTGTAGTCCTTCTCATAAGAGATCAGTGTCTGGATCAAGTAGTAAATAGCTCTTTCTTTGTTGTCATTATCTTCCTGAGCCAATAGGATGCCCAAATATGTCTTAATTGCTAAAATGTATAAAAGAAAAGGTTTCCCATGGATAGGAAGCATCAGGATTGGTGGATTGATAAGATATTGTTTGATCTATGTTAAGCTTTATTCAAAATCCTTGCTTTAATTGAATTTCACACCTTTATGTAAGGTCTTTGTGAAGGGTTGTGATCTATCCACCAACTGTGAGATAAACTTGCAAATAGATTGGAGCCTTCCTTGTAGTCCTCTCATCTGACTAATGTTTTGAGGTTGTGACATGTCCATTATTGCTTGTGCTTTCTCTAGATCCACCTCAATTCCTTTTGCAGAGACGATGTATCCCAGCAACTTTCCTGATGTGACACCAAATGCACATTTCTTAGGATTGAGCTGAAGACTGAATTTTTCCATGCAATCTAGGATGGGTCCCAAATCTTGTAGATGAGTATTATGCTTAGCGCTTTTGACCAAGGTATCATTGACTTAATCCTCCATGGTCTTATGCATCATATCATGGAAAATTGTAGTAACAACCCTTTGATATGTAGCACTAGCATTCTTCAAGCCAAATGGCATTACATTCTAGCAAAAGGTTCCCCATGCACATGTGAAAGTTATTTTTTCCTAGTCTTCTAGCATAATTTTTATCTGATTGTATCCAAAAAATCCATCCATAAGTGAGTACAACTCATAGCCAGCCATCATGTCCACTATCATATCAATATTAGGAAGTGAAAAGTCATCTTTAGGGCATGCCAAGTTGAGATCACAAAAGTCAATACAAACCCTGATAGATTTATTATTCTTGGAGACTGGAACAATATTGGATATCCATTCAGCATAATCAATTGTGTGGATGAAACTAGCTTTTAGAAGTTTCTCTAGTTCTACTTTGACGAGAAATGCAACATGAGGATGCATTTTACAAAGCTTTTGTTTAATTGGTTTGATGCCCAGTGCTATGGACAAGTGATGCATGATAAGTTTAGGATCTAGTCCTGGCATGTCAGAGTATGTCTAAGAAAAAATTATTTTCTTTTCTTTGAAAAAGGCAATGAATTCTTCCTTTTCTTCAGGGGATAGCAGCTATGCCAGATGTATCATATGAGGATGTTCTTCTGTGCCCAAATTAATTAGTTGTGTTGGCTCTATCAACACTGATGATCTCTCCTAAAATTAACTAGGAAGTACATCAAATATCTCATCCACAAGTGCCACGGAGAGGTTTTCACCCCTGGATACATCTTTTGTTTTTACTTTTTTGGGTTTCGATACTGCCACAATGTGGTTTTCACCATCGAACCTTTTGCATTTTTTCTTTTTAATTATATGACTAAGACATTTGATGTCAGCCTCATTCATGTTGACACTCTGCTCATTGGTGGAAGACGTTACTGGTTCAATAGTGTTTAGGTAACAGGAAAAAGCATATTCATTCTAGAATGTGGGGACTTCGCTAGATGCATTAGGGTTCCAGTCTATAAGCTTAGGATGTGTGAGTGAGAGAGTGGTGACTGGTTCAATTGTGTTCATAGTATAGTCATTAAGTACTTGGACCAGCAATTTGAGACCTACAGTGACTTCATCCATAAATGTGTTTGAATGCCTCTAATTATGAATATCAACAATTGACAACTCTAGGACACTAGTTGGATCAGACCCATGCAACCTAACCCTAGACATTTCTCCCACTTTGATTTGGATTTCATAGACATGCACTTGGTCAATGTCTTTATCAATAGTAGCTTCTGAAAGAGAGTCAAACTCATATTCCTTAGAATCAGTGCTACATGGCGAGAGATTATAGAAGTCCCCAATAGTGATAGGGACATACTTGCCTTCATCCTTTGGGTTGTTACACAAATACTTAATATGTAATGATTGACTAGATTCTCTCTTTTTTGAATGATATTTGAGTTCCTCAATATTGTCCTTAGAAGAATCACTAGTATCGTCCACAGTGCTAACACGTGGCATAAAGTCATCTGGCTCAGCAAAGAACTTAGTGAGATCATGAGGAATAGGATGAGGATAAGAATCCTCATCATTAGATTGTTCCTTTTGAGTATTTGACTCAACTTTTGACTCATTTCCAGATGAACTCTCAGGTTCTCGTATGAATTTATTTGGTCCCAAATGGAAAGGAACCTTCTTAAATCCTAGGCCAGTTGTATCACTCTTGCTTCGAGATGTTGCTTTGATAGGATAAATTAGGCCATTGTTATTGCATCCAATAGGGCCAGTTCCCTTATAACCAAAGTGCTTCATAAGCCTAAGACTAGGTCCATATTTCTTAGGAGTAATTTCTTGAGCTTGCTCTGTTAAGTCTATTGGAGCCTCTTCTCTGTAAAGCCATGCAGCAATGGCTATGTTTTCACTTTCATCCTCTAAGGGAATTGTAGCCTTGACAAAAGTGCCATTATACTTAGTCTAAGGTGTTAGCACGAACGGCTTCTTTTCCTTTGAGGGTCTCCCATAATGCTAAGCAGACTTTGGGAGAGATGTTAATGACAACAATGGTTCAATATGATACTCCCCCATGCTAGTTTCTTTTAGCTTGAATGACTGCTCGATTTGTTTCAACTTATTGTCATGATAATCAGTGGATTCACAGTTAGCAGGGATAAAATTTTCAGCAACTTTGAGCATATTGTAGGTATAGCTAGTAGTGGCAAGAATAGTAACTTTGAAGCCATGAAATGGGAACTTGATGCATTGGTGGTATGTGGATGGAACAGCATGCATCTCATGTATCTATGACCATCCTAACAGAATGTTGTAAGCCAAGGGAATGTCAAGCACTTGACAGGTGACATCCCTTTCTACAGGACCGACGTGAATGGGTAAGACCACAAGACCTAGAGACTTTTGTTCCACTTTGTCATACACTTTGATGGTGATCTTGCGTTGAGGATCAATAGATTCCTCAAGATAATTTAATTATCTAAGTAGAGCAGCAAAGACAATATTTAGGCTAGCACCGTTATTGATGAGTACCTGCCAAACATGTATCTGATGGATCATAACCTCGATGTGCAGGGGTTGATTGTGTGGGTGACTCAATGAGTTATCATCCTCCTTAGAGAAGGTCATAAGATAAGGTGAGGTTAGGTGACCTACTATGGATTGACATCGCTCAAGATCAAGATGTTGAGGGACATTTTCCTCAGTGAGGGCTTTGTCCAGAATCTGCCTATGAGCAGGTGAGATTTTAAGTAGCTCAAAGATGGAAATCTGAGCATTAGTTCATTTTAGTTTATCAAGAACACTATAACTGGTTGCTGGTAAGTTTTTTTTGGGCTTTGCTCCTTTGCCAGATCAGAAGTAGAAGGCGTAGGGCCTTTGACCACCAACTTGTTACAAGAGTGAGTGACAGCATTAGCATAGTAGTGTGAGGGTGTGTTATCCATTATTTTGGAAGTAGGGCCTCTCAAGACAAATGGTGTCTTGGGTTTGTCATTATCTTGTTTGCCCTTAATGGTAATAACGTCGCAGTATTCAGAATCCATAGGTTCAACCATGTTGATCACATTATCATCATTGGAATATGCATAGTTGACCTTGTTGTTGGGTTGTGGTTTTGAAGTCCCTCCTTTTTCATAGGTTGGGAAAGGCTCTTTGAATGCCTTGTGATCCAAGTTTTTGTTATGTCCATCTACCACAGATTACCAGCATCAATCATGTCCTAAATTTTATGGCACAAGTTTATGCAATTGCTAGTTTTGTGTCCCTTATTTTGGTGATACTCACAGAATGAGGTTCCATTCCACCATGGTGGATGTGGTTGTGGATCATAGGGATGAGGATTGTCCATTGGCAAAATAAGCTTGTGTTGTAGCAATTTTTTGTTAACCACATCCAAAGGTTCACCCAAGGATGTATATTCTCGCTTAGGGCATGTGGCCCATGAGTTTCTTGGTTTGTTGCCAGATGTCTTGTTGTTAGGAGGAGGTTTCTTAGTGTTTTTGGCCACTTTGAGGCCATCTATGAGATTAAATGTCGCTTTAGCAAGTTTGGGGGTGACATTGTCAACAACTCCATCATGTACGATTTCTTAGTTTTTGTTGACATGTTTGGTTTTATCCCTGTTGGAAGTGGAACCTTGTTTTATGTCCTTCTAAAGAGTGAGTTCACCTTTCTTGATCATAAATTCCTTGATATAGATAGCCTATGTGATCATGTCTTCAAAGGTACGTGGACCTTGAAGTTGGACTCTATATTCGAAATTAGGTAGGAGGTTATCAGTGAAAATGTCAAGCTTCTCCATTTCTAGAATTTTGTGGGAATACTTAGTGTACAGTTGTCTCCACCATTGGAGGAATGTGAGAAAAGGTTCTCCAAATTTCTACTTAAGGTTGCATAGATCTCAAATGTTGACAGGGTGTTGAATGTTATGAGAATACTATTGAACAAATAGATTGGCAATTTCATCAAACATCTTGATACTAGGAGGTAAATGTGAAAACCACTCTAAAGCCTGACCCCCTAGGCTTCTAGGGAATAAACGCATGAGGTATGTTTGATCATGTATAAACTCCATAGACAAGGCACCAAATTCCCACAAGTGATCTTGGGGATCAGTGGTACCAAAGTACTTATCATACTTAAGTAGTTATACGCCTCATGGAAAAGGAGGCATGTTAGGCTCTTGTCAAATGGGAATGGAAAAAGAGCATCTAATGTGTATGTTTTTGTGGGTTTCTCTTTCTTGTGCATCATCTGAGCTAGTTGATCTTGCATAATTTTTAATTGTTTTTGGAGTTTAGAAGTCTCAATTTCTTCTTTAGGCATGATAATAGTTTCCACATTGAAATAAGAGGACATCTTAGCTCCCTCTTGGGCAAGTTTGAGAAAGTACTTTTATTTTTCTTTGTTGAGTAGGATAACCATGACCTTTTGAAATTTTTTGTCTCTTCAAAATTTTGTTATGTGTTCAGGGAGTATTTCCACCTCTTAATGTTCTTCATCGGTGTCATGATCTTTCTCTTTCTCTTTATCATTCCTAGGTGGTTCTTGGTGTCTTCTATTACCACCATGTTCAGTTTCATGATTAGTCATTGTAGGAATGTGCTCAATTTCAGTATGTTGTGTTTCAAACGGTCTTTTGAAAAGGAAGTCAAACATTGTGTTTGGAGATATAGGACCTCTACCAGTTTTAGGATCCTCTTGATACAAAGGATTCCTGGTTTGTTGTAGGTTTATGGAGAATGTGCGTTGGACTTGAGGTGTCTTGACAGGTGAGGGGGATCGTGAAGATGCCTCACTAGCTGAACTAGATGTAGATTGTGTAACAAAAGGTAAGTGAGCTCTTCCATGATTACAACCCCTAGCATGACCTCACCTAAGTCTAAGAGGATAAAACACATTGTCGCTCCTTGTTGCAACAATCATAGTCAAGGACATAAGGCAAGAATCTGGAGAAGGACTGCACTAAGACTGAGCCTCAATAGGACAAGACAAGAATGTTATATACTAAGGCACGAGTAGCCTGATTTGAAGGCTAGAATAGCCCAAGGTTATGATTAATGTAACACAGAGTATGACAAGCACTAAAGAATAAGAATCCAAAGAACCAAAGGACAAGACTAGTCAAAGTGCAGATCACAAATCTTTAGTTTAAGCTAAATTTCACTATTCAGGACTATGTATAGAAAAAGAAGGGACAACGCAATGCAAGAACCAGATTGAACAGAGATCGCAGATTAGTCAAATAGTTTTATTTGATAGTTTTAGAGTAAGGTCTCGTTCGAAGATTCTCTGCGAGCCGCATGAGAAAGTTTTTGGGTCGTGTGAAGACTTAGAGCAGCAATTTAAATTCATGCGAAGACTTTCTTTGGCTCACACGAAGAAGTGATAGGACAACAAATATAGTTGGAAAGATCTCATGTGGGTATATGAAAGATCTCGCATGAAGACTTGAACAGGCTCCTGCAAAAAGATGAATTCTCGCACGAGAAAATGCAAATCTGTGCGCAAAATCAGGACCATTTTGATAATGGCATTAGATTTCGAAGATATTTCTCGATACTTTGGACAGATTGATAGGCTAGTTGGACTGATTTTTTGAATAGATAGCAAGGTTAACTGAAAATCCTTCAAACAAGTGTTTTAGTTGTAATTAGGCAAAGCATTTGAACCAGGCAATGGGAATACAATCCAACTGAGGGCAAAGAAACTCAGAAGGACAAGGGAGTCTCGACTCTTAGTTTGTTTGACGAAGTTTGGACATGTTGGAGACTTGATAACAAGCACGCTTTATCCCTAGAAAAAGAAAATGGTAGAGAAAGAAAAACCTTTGTCCCACATATTATGCACATGCATGTACCTCACACAGTCGTTTCACCCCCTAGAGGGTGCCCGTGTTTTTGCTATATTCAAAGGACTCAATAGTATATGCTAAACGAGCACCCTTATGGAAGGGGACAAGCACATATACCACCTTCAAATGTTTAGTAGCATGCCTATGGTAAGTTCTACAAGAGAGATTCTTCCCCCTCCTTTCACAAAGATTATGCCTCCTTTCGGAGGTGAATCGAGTGGCTTCTAACTAAAGGTTTTTACTTGGATTCTGTTCATATTAATTCTTGGTTGCTCCACAAGTGGAGTTGAGACCAAAAGCCCACATCAGCATCTAAAAGTGCACACACTTGCTTAGCAAGACTAGGGCCAGTGCCAACCAGTGCAATAGATAGAGCTTCCCCTTGATATGCGGTATCAAGAATCAAGGGAAAGAAATTAATCTAGCTTTGGAGTCTTTCACTCTACAAAGAATCTTGATTATAGTGAGTTGGAATCTCTGGTGAAAGGAGTGTGCTCACTTCGATCATTCCTAGAGGTTGGATCACTCTAGTAAGCCCTCTAAAGGATTGACACAGACTGATGATTCAAAGGCAAGGGTCAAAGTTTCTGATTTCCCTCAAGGGGAAAGAGCATACTCCTCTACCTTACTTTCTCATCAAAACATGCAAAACAAGTTAATTTACCGACTTAGATTAATCAATCCAGACTTTTCCTTTCTCAAGATTATGATTCCCTAAAAGGAAGCCATCATCTCTTCATAGAAAATGACCCATACTAGAGAACCACTAAGCTGCTTGCCTTCTTCAAAATGTCATCTTTCAGAAGCATCTAGGTTTCTGTTTCACCCTTGGTCATGACCTCCAAGTGTTGAAGAGCATAATCCCCTATTCTTGTGTCTTGCACCATAGGAAGTTCACAAGCCCCTAATTAATCTATGTTTTGAAAGCAATAAATAAGACAAGTTGTTTTGTGAATTTTAAAAGTGGTCTTCGTCAAATGTATCTTCGACAATCATCCTACAAACAAGTGTCAGTTTCTGTTTGAGTGGGTTTTATCTTCGTTGAAATGTCCTGCAGACAATAGTTAAGCTACAGAAAATTAGAGAAACATAACAACATAGATCCCAAGAAAAACACGTTAGCAAAATTGAACAAACAAAATGCTAAAAAATGCTGAAATTGAGCTTGTTGTTGCAGATTTTTGCACGAAATCTTGTGCACGGTTACACGAAATCTTTCTCCGAGTCATGCGAGAAAACTGTGTTGTGCGAAGACTTGTGTAATGGGGCACTTTTTTGCACAATACAGTATAAAACTTCGCGCGAGAACCTACAAATCCTCTCATGAAAATGGGATGTCTCGCGCAAAGATTCAAGTACTAGTATAGAATATTATAGATAGAACACTAAAATAACATTAAAAAATGCATATGAGGCCAGAAAAAATGATTTCCTTAGCCCGACGGTGGGCGCCAAAAATGTATGTGTGGAATGTGGCCTCTATTAACACACACACTTCAACACGGTCTTTATATGCGGATTCACCTTGGAATGAACATGAGATAATTCACCCCAGAGGAGTCCTGTAAGACAACCTATTGTCTCCTATCTAAAGGGATTTTTCCTATTTAATGTCCTCACAGATGAGAGTTAGGCAACCAGACCCTTTAAGAATGAAGGATTTAAAGAAATGCAGCTAGTCTAGATGAATATGCAAAGTATTCTAAAATGAGATATGCATTTAACCTAAGAACATATAAAGTAAGATTAACTAGATGTATGCATATTAAAACTTAAAATAATTCTTAATCTAAGAAATGAAAGTGTATTCTTAATAATGAGTAAATAAGTGCACAGTTTAGCAGAGTTTCGATAGCAATTTGATTCAACTTTCATAATGAGGAATTATGTGTCCCTTAAATAGAATTCTTGGAATCCATAAATTGGTGAGATCAACTCGGATTGACTATTAGGATTGAAGCAAAGATTCAATTAAAATGGAAACTTCCTTGTGTACGTGAAGTGAATTGTTTCTAATCTGAGTGTGATGAGCAGTTAACCGAACTTGTCATGGGTGAGAAATCAAGTTAACTAGATAAATTCCAATTCGAGAGATAGTTCACTTAGAGTTTCCATTTAGAACTAAAGAGTAGAATTAGGGAAGATATTTAATTTAATAAAATGAGATATGACCTCATAAATACCTTTTCTATTTAATTAAATAATTTCATTCAATTAATTAGAATAGGTATATTTATTAAATTAAATAAATTTAATTCCTTAGTACATTAGCCTTAGGTGACAATTTAATTTAATTAAAGTATAAATACTTAATAATTAAATTAAATATTAATCAATAGGTTTTAATGTGACTAATATGAGTATATACTATAGGAATTAAATAATAAGCATGATGAAAGCAGATTACGGTTTTTTGCATCTAACAATTAAGTCAAGTAGCGATAATCAGAATGAGAATTGCCTAATTAAATCAGATAGACCAGAATTGGTATAATGGAAATGAACCAATTTTGGGGTGTTACAAGGTGGTCCTTCCTTTAATAGATTCTAAGTGCTTTTGGCTTTGTAGAAGAATGGATTTAGTGGGTTTGGAGCTATGTAACTTTAGTTTCCTTTTTGGTGCTTATTAATGGGAGCCATTCTGAGCTTTTTGGAGCTTCTAGGGGGCTTCATCAAGGAGATCCTCTTTCCCCCTTTTTTTAATTCTTTTGGCCGAAGGCTTGGGGAGATGGATTGAATGGAATGTGGAGGATGCTTTCATTCAAGGTTGGAGATGGGGTGGCACCTTACCTGCGTAGACTCATTTGCAATTTGTGGATGATACTGCTTTAATGGGGATGGCTACAATGAGGGAGGCCTCTAATTTGTGAAGGGTCTTGGATGCTTACCTAGTTGCTTCTAGGCAATAGATTAATGAAGGAAAATATCCATCTTCTTTTTTAACACTCTGGGCCATATTTAGCAAAGGATTTCTATACTCTAAGATTCAAGATCAGCAACCTCCCTTTGACTTATCTTGGCATTCCCATCTTGGCTAGGAGATCTCCCAAGGAGTCTTGGTAGATAATTTTGGACTCATCATTGGCTATCCTTTTTTGGTCAGGTCTGATTGATTAAGTCAGTTGTGCATGCTTTGCCCATTTATAGATGCATGCTCTAGGTTGCCCCTTTGCGCTTCCTAAAAGATCTTGATACTATGGTGAGACAATTTGTATGGGTATGATGCTTGGAGTCCTCCAAATGGAGTTTGGTAAGATGGGAAGTGGTTTGTAGCCTAAAACAATATGGTGGATTAGGACTGAGGCAGTCGGCTATGACTAGGGAGGCTTTGGCTACTAAACTATACTGGAGATGGTGTAATAAGAGGGATAAGAGCTAGGCCAAGGTTCTTTCCTAGAAGTATCTCCCAAGGATTCCTCAACTTGAAATTTCTAGGTATCCCCTTGTTGGTAAGGGATTGTGATATGGGATACTCTTAAGAAAGGGGCTATGCTTATTAAGGATGGATTATTCTAGATCTATAAGAGGGGGTTAAAGGCCCAATTCTGGTTTGATTCTTGGGGTGGTTTTGCTCCCATTATCTTTCAGTTTCCCAACTTAGTGGATCTCTGTCAAAGATTCCTAGAGGCTGGTTGGTCATAGGTGAGGGACTTTAAATCTTCTGTCCACTATGGTCAGATGGTGTTGGCTAGTTGGAAGCCCCTAGATGAGTGGTTGGTTGCAAGTTTGTAGGAGGAATGTACTATGTTGTAGAACATCCTTTCTAGTAGGAGATGTTGCTCTCTTTAAGAAGATGATGTGCTTGTCTAGTCCCCCAATCCTAAGGGCATCTACAATATAGCCTCTAGCTATAATAGGTTATTTTTTCAAAAGTTGGTTAGGCTTGAAACTCAGTAGTGGAAGAAGGTATGGAATAGGCTTTCTTGGCCAAAATGTAATTTTTTTGCTTGGATGTTGGCCTAGAATAAGTGTTTGACTTGGGATAATATTCGAAAGAGAGGTTTCCTCGATCCTTCTATTTGTGTTATGTGTATGGCTAGTGAGGAGGATTCTTCCCATTTGTTCTTTCATTGCTCCTTTGCCTACAACTTTGGCATTTTTGGTGGGATGTTTGGAGAACACCTTGTGTTCATGCTTCTTCTTTGATTGAGTTTTGGTAGGGGATGGGTTGGCCTCCTTCTATGGCACCCTTTTGCAGGAGGTATGGTTTGTGGGACCTATCTTCTTATTGTGGCAAATTTGGCTAGAATGTATTCAAAATATTTTTCAAGGAGAAAAAAGACTAGTGCTGCAAATTTGGCAAAGGTTATTGGGTATGGTTCAAGAGATAGTGGGAGCCAGATGCAAAGTGGAACTCCCTTTGGTGAAAAGGGATACAGAGTTGGTAGAGAGATTGGGGATTATGGGCTCTTCCTTGGCCTTGTCTAGTGCTAAGAGAACGTGTTGAGAGAAACAAAAAATTGATAGGAATGGAAAATGGCATCTTCCTCCTTATGGAATTTTGAAGATCAATACTGATGGTTCTTCAAAGGGAAATGTAGGTTTGGCTAGTACTGGTGGGATAGGTAGGGATTCCCTGGGCTCAGTGATCTTCCTCTTTTCGATATATGAAGGAATACAAACCATCAACCTGGTGGAAGGGTTAGCTATTTTGGTCACTCTTGAGAGAGCTCATGCTTTGGGGTGGCAGAGAATAGTTTCTGAATCTGATTTGTTGGTTTTGATCAATTTACTTATTGAGCAGAAAGTGGCTGATGTTAATTGGTAGTTGGCTAGGGTGGTGCAACAAATTTTATAGGTAAGTTCTTTGATGGAAATGGTAACATTTGTCCATATCCCAAGAGAATGGAATAGGGCAATTGATTGTTTGGAAAAATGGGCTTCAGTGAATGCTGGGGGTTGGAGAATTGAGGAGTGGGAATTGGTTACCTAGGAGATCCACCTTGATTTAATGAATATTCTTGATGAACATAAGGCTGAGAATGGCGACAATTGATGTTGATGGTCTAATGCTTTTGCTTTGACTTGGGACTTCTGTCCCTTGCTATTTTTTTAATGTTGTTTTTTAATCTTCAATAAAAAATTTACCCCTTTTATTATTAAAAAAATAAAATCTTGTAAGATCTTTATAGGGAAGACCCTTCACAAGGTAGATCATCATAAGTGATCAAACTTTGTAGCCTTAACATGCACACTCTATTATTGTGGTAGTGAAGATTTTGTGGGTGTCATCCCCACCATAGTTTTACCTTCAAATTTAAGGGTTTCTGCATTACCAAACCTTTGTGTTATGTGTTGATTTATTTCTTGCATGTTTTATTCATGTTATTAGATGTTAGATCTAATATTACATTGTAGTGGATTTTTGATTTAATATAACTTTAAGTTGAGATAAGAGTTTATGGAAAAGATATCAATTATGGTTTATGTCTGAAGTAGTAAAAGTTTTATAGATCCTGACTCACCACCACCACACCCCCCTCAACATCTTACATTTGGTATCATATTTCCAACATTAGATGGAATAGAAGAAACTAAATGTGGAACAGTAGGAACTACAATAGGCTAAGTGAAAGGAACACTATTATATGAAGTTTGCAAAGTCAGAAATGAAGTAGGTTAGACACTCATAGGTAACGAGGGAATAAAAAGACTACTAAGGTGATTATGCACCTAAATGAAAGTAGTCATAATAAGAGGAACATAAGTGGAAATGCTAGACATAGGCACATAAATAGGCACAACAGGTGAAAGAGTAAAAAGAGCAAGAGTCATTCTCACTTCAGTGATAGCTTGAGTCAAAGTCTTAACTTGAGTATGGACAAGATGAGTAAGACCACACAAAATATTAACACCATGTTCATCATTACAGATCACTTCTTTAAGAGTATCAAAAGCAACAACAGTCTTAGTATTGTGATTTCTTGTAAAAGCCAATTCATCCTTGTCCTGAGATGAGTGAGAAGATGCTTCATAGAAGCATTAGGATCATGAGAAACTATAGGATCACATAAGTTTCCAAGGTGAGGAGAAGAAGAATCCAAATCAAAGAGAGCCATGATTTTATGACTTCTCCTAACATGAATGCCATAAGTAGGACTAAAAGTAGTAAATATCATACACCAAACAAGGAAAGAAGGCACAAACAGATCTAACCTTATGATATAAACTTAAATCCAATAGTATATAAAGCATGAAAAGATAGAAAATAATGTTGAAAGATCTAACACTGAATCAAAAGTGGAAATGTCATGAGTTGGGTTCACTAATAAAGGTGAACACAAAAGACAATGCAAAATATAATCCAACACTACAGAAGAAAGAGTTGTCATAGATGGTTTCACCAATAAATATAGGGTAGGAAATGTAAATCACAAGTAAAACCTTAAGCACATCACATAACCTACACATTCATATACATATTGAGGGGGGGACAATAAGTAAAATAATCCTTTCACTCCAAAATCTATAGAACTAGGTCTAGAAATATTAGTGCTAACAAAATGAACAAGGAGCACTAATGCAAACTAGATCTAGGAAGAATAAGCAAAAAAGGATCCAATCACTTAGGTGTTCTCCCCATGTGCGTGTGTGTGTGTGAGTGTGTAAGGAATTAGATCTAAGTAGATATATTGAGAAGACAAGGAAGGTAAAGAAAAGCACCTTTGAAGGTTTTTTTTATGCTTACTATAGCAATCAAAAGGAGGGGAAATATTTAGATCCAAATCTAAAACTGCACAACCAATGAAATGCTAAAATCTTTTGGCCATCTATTTGGAGAGAAATTCTACTTCAAGGGTGAAATTTTTTATTAGAGGCAAAACTTTTCATCAAGGGAAAATTTTTGCATCAAGGATATTTGAACCTGATGAAAAGTGTCTGATGCAAATTTTGATTTCACAGTTATGATAAACACCAAAAAAGGTACTCCAATATGCAATATATTCATCAATCCAAGATTTGAAAACTGTAAGAAAAAGGGTTTATGTTGTTGATGGGGGGCTTTCCTTAGTCAAACCTTTTAAGAGGAATTAACATTGAATTGAATTAATTAAAAAATTATATTAAGTAAATATATGAATTCACCTTACAAAGCTGAATCTCTTGAATCAGATGCAATGTGGTTGATTTCACCAATGGATTTGAATCAAGAAGATGAAAATGAATGGATGTAGAAGACGAAACAAATTATTTTGAATGGATTGAAGAAGATCTTGAAGATAATCTCCTTTAATTTCTTGAATGCTTAAATCTTTGATCTCCAATGAAATGCTTGAATGGATGCTTGAAGGCTTGAATGCTTGAAGAACTTGAGAGCTTATTTAATATGAATTATGGATTTCTTGATATATTGATGTTATCGTTAAAATGGAGGAAATGGAAGGGTTTTATATAGAGTTTGGAATTGACTAACTCCCGAAGGCAAACCAACCTAGGAATTAATACCCAAAAATCTTAGAACATGGGATCCAAGCCAAGACCCAAAATAGGGCTTCATTAGGGCAGAATTTTCCCTTGATTGGTCCCATCAAGGGAGAAATTCATTTTTAATTGATTAGGGGAAATATTCCCCTTGATGATCAAGAGAAAAAAAAAACCCTGGGGCTATCTTGAGGCTCCAAAATAGGTCCCAAAATCTCAAAATGAGGTTGAGATTTTGATGAAACCCTTTTTGGTGGAAGGAGAAAATTTCTAGTGGATAAATGCATGAAAAGGAAAAACCTAGGGGAAATAGATCCTACCTTGAGCTTAGCACTATGAAAAATAGGAGCTTTAAAGAGGATCTATTAGGTTTTACCCCAATTCCACCTAAAGGGAAGGGAAGAAAAAGGAAGAGGAAATGAAGGAGAAGAGGATATTGATGATCTCACTTTAAATAGGTAGTAAACCTTCATTAAATTGGATGCTTCCAATTATAGATGATACAAAAATATTTGTTATATGGGTTATATACCATTACCCACATCACCTTGACCCCCATTGCCTCATTTAAATATTTCCAACCTCTAGATCTTGTACACCCCTATATCATTCAATTTTTATAGATGCTCCCAGAATAGAAAATGATTCTTTTCAACATCCTACTTCCCATTCCACATAAACCTTCTCATCTTCTACTTGACTTTATGAATGACTTTAGGTAGAATCTTGATGCAAACCATGCAAAACAAAAGGCATTACAAATATGATTATTTAGACCATAAAAATGTGTCATGAAAATGTCAAGCACTTCATTTTCTAGTTATCTATCTTGTTGAAACAACTATCTATCAAACCATTCCATTAACTATTTTATTAGGACCTCCAAATAGAGGTATCCCTAAAATTTTATAGGGAGAAAACCTTGTTCAACTCTAAAACTCTTTAAGATCTCTATTTGTATATTCATCTTTGTATAAATAAACAAAATTATAACATCGTCTAGTTGATCTCTCACCCTAAAGCTAAAGTATATCTATCAAGGACTCTTTTTATCACTCCAGATTGCCTCATGGTGGCTTCTCCAATTAATAAAGTGTCATCAATACACTATAAATGAGAAGGAGGATTAAAAGATTAGAATATTAAGACCCCTCCACTAGCCTTCCCTTGTTTTCTTTAATTCTCCCAAGTGCCTCTAGCATTATAATGAATAAGAAAGGAGAAAAATAAATCACCTTGATGAAAACACATCGACAACTCAAAAAATCCCTGCAAGATACCATTCACTATTAAAATAGAGTCTCTTGGATTCTTAATCAACCTTATAGTCCAAGCAACCCATTTCTCATAGAAACCCAATTTTCTTAGCAACTTGAGGAGTGAGTTTCTATTCACTTTGTCATATGCCTTACCTACATCTAATTTAATAAATATATTACTCTTCTTACATACCCTTACAACATCTATGGCTTCATGTAAAATTATCACCCCTTCAAATACATGGACCACTTTGGAGTGAAGTCACTATGTTCTTTTGAGATGATAGTACCCAAAAACTCTTTAATCTAGTAGCTATCCCTTTCAAAATAATATTTTAGATATAACTATACAAAGAGATGGACCTAAAATCTTCAAAAGATTCTAGATTTTCCTTTTGGGAACTAAATATATCAACATATTATTAATTTCTCTGCGTATAAATCATGTTTCCTAGGTTCTTCCAAAAATTCCCAAAGATCTTTGTTATTAACATCCGAAAACTTTGGGTAAAAAATGATTGAAAGTCATTTGGGTCTAGGGCCTTATCACCTTCAAGGCCAAAGACAACAACATTCACCTCTATCAAGATCACTTGCTCCATCAAGCTTTTATTATCCTATTACATTACTAAACTAAGTATGATACTTAGTATCATCACATTCACCTTTTCTACATTGTACGAGTCATCAAAATACATACATTTAAATAATTAAACTACCTCCTTAAGTATATCTTCATTCTTGTTTACTACTTTCCATTTGAATCAACAATAGACAATATTTTATTGATAGACCTCGTAGTTTTCACTAAGCAATGGGATTTTTTTGTGCTACAATCACTATATTTTAGCCAATTCTCCTTTGACTTTTTCTACCAAAAGATTTCCTCCCTTCTAAAGATTTCTATATATATCCTCGAGAGAGTTTATTTATTTATTCTAGAAATCAACTAAAATTTACCTTTCCTTATGATTTTCTATTCAAATCCTCTAGTTCACCCTCTAAATCTCTTTTCTCTTGGAAAATAATCTTAAAATGCTTCCTATTTCACACTTTGAGATTAGTTTTCACATGTTGGTATTTCTTTAAAAATATAAAAAAATTATTTCCATTTCATTAAGGTGCAGTTCTCCACCAATAAGACACCATATATATGAAGTGTTCCTCTTTAAACTTCATTTTCTCAAATTTAAATAGGAATCTCATTAGTACTATGTTTCTGTGCAAATTTTGAATTACCACATAGTGATCAGAGCTTGAGAAAGGAAGGATAGATGATTCAAATACTACTATTAGAGAATCCCATGCTTTAGCCACAAAAAATGATCCAAATTCTCTGCAATCCCAATAAAAGCCTACCTTCTATTCATCTAGAGGAGGTGCCTTCTTTTGTTTTAATTTCCCATAGCCCATTATATGAAACAAAGGACTAAAAATCTCTTTGGGCATTGCTAAGACCACCTTTTCCCCCTTATTTTCATTGGTTTCTAATGTAGGATTAAAATACCCTCCTATAATAAAAATATTGGGTCTACTACTTTCTTATCATTTTGTACTATTGTCTTACCTAAGGTTCCAAGTAGACCACATACATTTATAAAACAATTAAGTTCTACAAATAAAAGAGTTCCAACCTTGACAATTGCCAATTAATTCCCTATAGGAACAAAGTTTCATTCACTTATCTGGAATTCTACAAAAATCCCAAGCCACCTAAATCACTTGTTGATCCAATAAAAGACCCTATACATGTTAGAAAGTGAAGTCCACTAATAAAGCTAGGAGGGAGGGGGGTGAACCAATTGTATGCCAACTATAAATTAAATCCAAATTATCAAATCTAACTTCAATAACCAATATAGTGAACAATGCAAAGAGATAAAACATACACAATGATAGAATGATTTGTTAACTAGGAAAACCCTTGATCAGAGGGAAAACCCTAGTGGAGGTAGCACCCATAAGATTATGTACTAATATAGAAATTCCTTTTGAAAGGATGTGACCTTGTTAAGAGATAATTACAATACAATAAATACATTTTGTCCATTTTAGGAGACTTTGGATCCCTGTTAGAAGATTCTAGCCCTATTAGGAGCATAAGGAAGACAACTAAACCCACTGTCCAAATTGCTTCAATATTGTTATACAAAATGAATCTTTAGGATAATAAATCCAAGTGGTGAACTAACCAAACCTACATCTCAATTGCTAGTATAATTCCTTTGAATATCTCAAATCATCATCAACATAATCCTTTCCTATGCTTTATCAAATTCACATCCTCAACATCCAAACATCAATCACACAATCACTAAAATCACAATTCAACTCAAGGAAACAATATTTCCTTTATACCTTGTCCAACCAACTGATTGAATCAACCTTTTAGGCTTCCCAAAAGTATAATTAATTAAATAGTACATCATTAAGATATTACAATAATGTTCCACATGTTACATTACATTTTACAACTTTCAAAATAAATCCCAATACAAGAGTCAACTACAAATGAACCTATCACACATTATACTTCAACGACCTCCATAGAATGATCTCTAACATCTACTAACACAAAAATATCATGAAAAAAAAAAATTCAACCACAATATAATATGGCTCATCTTTATTCCATCTCTCTCATCATATATATGTCATTTACCAATTATTCATTTTCCTGTACACTAACATGATATCGGTCTTTATCAAATCAAATGTAACTCATCCAAAACTTCATATAAATATATTCAAATGAAAATATAGAATCTAAAAACAACCTTGAACATGGTTCTAATCCCACATAGCTTATCTTTCCATATCCCAACCTCACTGACCAATCCAAGCTTTGTGATGTACAAAATCGACATCTATCACATACCAAATCATATATAAGTTAACATCAGTGACAAACCTTCCATCAGTGCAACACATAAACATGAAATCAAAGTGACAACCAATTCAAAATCTCCTCTTTATCCTAATGATACCTCCCTCTAGTATTGATGACAACATATGATGAAAAACCATCAACCCAAAAAGAAGTTATGATTTCTGAATAATCTTCCCAAAACATCAAGTGAATGTAACTTTCTAAATACTCCCCATTGACATCAATTATTTTTCCTCTGTAATACTCTCCCCCATACATATATGAGTTTTTCATGCATTACTCTCACCCATTGACATCAATGACATAGGTGTCAATATGCCAATCTAAGAATATGAAGTGCTCTCATTATTATACTTGTGTTGAATTAAGCCAATAAAACCAATTGCCAAAAAACACTATTATAATAAATTGTTACATAAGAGTTCTCGAATAATTGTTCTCAAAATAACTACTCCCTCATAGGAGAAGCATCAAGTATCCAATCTAGAATGAATAAAGCTCTAATTTTACTCGACTGATGTAATCCTTGCATCAATTACTCTAAATTAAGCATGGGCATTACCCCAAGAATACCTCTAAGGTACTCAAAAGTATCCTTAGCCAATAGTTTAGTAAAGATATTGGGTAAGTGCAAGAAGTTGGGTCTCACTTTTGGGCAAAAAGTGGAAGTGTTTTTCCTATTTTTGAAATTTCTTGTCAATTGATGTCAAAATTTGAGGCATTTAGAAATTGAATATAAAAAAATTCAAAAATAAAAATTTTAGTGTTCAGAATCTAGTTTTTGAATATGTAACTTATTTGTGTACCCATATGATAGAATTCATTTTTGGTATGGATCTTTAAAAACCACTTTTCCAAAATGCCTGTTTCAGGACCATACCACACTCATGTACAAACAACATAATTTGACACAAATAAATGAATTTTCATAAATCTTTTTAAAGGGAGTTGCCTAATACACCTAAGATTGATGACAATGTTTTTCCTTAATTTTTTATTGAATAATTTTTTATTATTAATTATTAATTGGTTAAAAAGGTAAATTTTAAAACCTCTCGTGTACGAACAACATAATTTGATCAAAATTTCACTTTTTTCAAAAATTCTTTTTTTTGACCTCAAAAGAATTGTATGTAGATTGATGACATATAAATTAAATTTGAGAAAAAATATAAAAATAAAAAATTTATTAAATTTTTAGTGAACTTCACTATTTTACATTTAGTTACCACCTTTCATTAAAAAATAATGCAAAAATAGTAAATAAAATCATAGCACTATAAAATTTAAATTTCTAAAATCAAGACAATGAGAGCTCTAAGGTTTTTGTTTCATAAAAAAGTTTGATCACGAAGACCCTCTAAAACAAGGCATGAATTTGTCAGTTCAATGCCCCAAATCTTGAGAGGTCAAGGCATAGGCTTGGTCTCACCAAGCCTATCACGAACCAAAATCTGAGGTAGGAGGAAAAAATCCCACCCAATTTTGTAAGAAACGGGCACCTTTTATTTCAAATTCAAAAAATGGGTACCCATTTTGAAAAAGTCAAATTAGCATATAAAATTCCCCCAAAAAACAAAATTTAAATTTTTTAGAAATGGGTACCCACTTTTTACTTTTCAAAAACAGGTACCCATTTCTAAAAAATACAATTTTTTTATGTTTTCAAAAATGGGTACCCATTTTTTTAATTTTGGATTGGGTGCCCAAGCCTTAAATGGGTACCTGTTTCTAAAAGAGCATGATCTCAATCCACGGACTTTCGCGGAATTGAGACCCAACTCCTTGCTTCTACCCTATATACTATATGCAATTTAGTACTGATATAATCCAATCTGATTTTCTTTTCTACTACCTTCTCTCTCATAAAATAATATTTAATAGCAATGTGTTTTGTCTTTGAATGTAATACTGGATTCTTTGACATTCTTATTGTACTTGTGTTGTCACAATGAATAATAATAGGTTTTAAAATCTCAATATCTATATCCTTCAACATTTTCTTCATCCATATGACCTAATTAGAATTTTTTTCTATTGCCACATGTTTTTCTTCTATACTAGATTGTGAAATGCTATGTTGTTTCTTTCTTAGCCAAGGAACCAATCTTCGTCCTAAGAAGAATGCACCAACACTGATACTCTTTCTATCATCCACATTGCCTACCCAATCTATTAGTGTGTGCACAAAAAGTAAAATCATGTGATCAATCATGTCATAATCCAAAAGTTGATGTTTCCTTCAAGTATTTGAATATCCTCTTTGGTGATGCTAAATGTATCTCTTTTGGATCTTCCTAAAATCTCGCAACAATTCCATTTGCATTTTCTATGTATGGCCTTGCATGAGCTAGATATTGCAATCCTCCTATCATTGATTTGTACCTTATTTGCATTGCACTAGGAGACTCATCCTTAATTGATAATTTGCATCCTATAACCATGGGTGTACGCACTAGCTTACAATTCTCCAATCCAAATCTAGTCAATAGATCCTTCAAATACTTGGTATGTGATATAAAAGCTCCATCCTTATTTGAGTTATTTGCAATTTGAAGAAATATTGTATTTCACCAATCATAGAAATTTTTAATTCATTCTTTATTTTCTCATAAAATTTCTCACTAGCCTCATCATTGCCTCCAAAGATAATATCATATCAACAAATACTATAATGATCACTAATCCATCTTAATTTGTCCTTAAATGCAATTCATTGTCTGCATTACCTTTCTTGATTCCCAATCGTAGCATGTGCTTGTCTAACCTCCCATACCATGCTTTAGGTGTCTATTTTAGTCCATATAATGTCATTTTCAATCTAAAAACCATGTCTAAAGGTTTCACAATCTTTGGAAAATCTCTTACTGCATTGTTGTTACTTATTTTCACAATGCTATCAAAGTGTATATGAAAAAATCTTGTGTGCCACAACCAACTATCATAACCTTTAGAAACCAAACAACTTATCTCAGTAGGATTCAATTGAAATACATTACCTCTAGTTCTTGTGCCTATTACAACCAATTTAACATCTTTTTTCTTGATTATACATGTCTTCTTAGTGAATTACAAAAGATATCCCTCATCAAAAAGTTGTCCAACACTCAACAAGTTATGTTTCAATCCATCAACAAAGTAGACATCCTTAGTGTTAGTCTTACCATCAAGTGTAATAGATCATTTTCCTTTAATAGGACATGGAACATTATTACCAACTTTGATTACTCCACCATCATAACTCTTGAATTCAAAAAACTTTTCTCTACCACCTACCATATGAGGTGAACATCTAGTATCTCTCCTAGATTTTTTTTTTGTCTAGTCCTTCATTCCCATTCATCTCTGATAATTCTTTGGTAGATTTCCTAATTCAATTTTTCTTTACCCCTAGATTTAGCTTCTTATATATTGATATAGACTAACTAATTATCCTTTTCTTAATGATGCCCATCTCTCCTATCATACCCAACACATCATCTTTATGTTTTAAAGAGAGATGTACCACCTCATCCATACCCTCCTCAATCGGGTCATTCTTCTCCTTTATTAGTGGCATCTATGTGTATTTAAACTCTTATAAGGACTCCCTTTAAGCCTCCTCATAACTAATATCATCACTTTTTTTTGCTTCTATACATGGTGACTTGATTGTAACATATCCCCCCACTAAGCCTTATATTTTTACTACTTCTAGAACAGACCTGTCACTTACCTCACCACAAGATTTCCCTTCTCTACAATCTCATGTGGGTACTAGATCTGCTCCATCCCTTTTTTCCAAGGTCACTCATTCTTTCCTAGTTTGACCATGATATGCTAACTTTATCTCTTATGTCTTTAGAGAACTATCACTAACCTCTATCATCCTATCTCCATCTTTCTCTTCCTCCCTTAAAGTTCCCTTTGATATCACCATCATAGTGTTATTTTTTTGAAATTGATAAAATCTTATCTTCTAGCCTATTCTTCTCTAAACCCTTTCCTTTTCTGATCCATTGTGCACTATTCCATTTTATGTTCCCATTCTCTACATTTCTTGTATTATCTCATTATCTCTTCAACTTCATTTTATTTCTACCAAATGCTCTCACTTGACCATATTTCTATGGTATGAGGGAGAGAGGGATGCAAGTGAAAGGTGGTGCATATCCTTGCATCCATGTTGTAATTTGATGTTTTAATAGCCTCATCCAATTTGATATACTTACCCAACTTATCCCCTATTAATTTCAGCATCTCCTCATTCCAAAACTCATGTGGAAGATTATATAGTTTTTACCCAAATCATAACTTCCTCGATTTTCTCTTATCATAGTTGAAATTATGCATCCAATATCTGATTGAAAACCCTATCCCCCATTATAAAAGGCCCATTATTGAGAATCCATTATTTCTCCCTTCCACTGCTCGTGATCGACAAATAAAAACCATTTAAAAAGATTTAATAGTATTATGAGAACCCTAATTTTCATTTCACTATTTTTGAATCTTGACAAATGTCATCCATATTTTCCCCACTTCATAAATAAGCCATTTCCCCATAAGTCCCAATCTTTGATCTCCAACCCTTTGATTCAACAATCATCATTAACACTCCTTTGTATATGCTTTTGGGTTCCTATCATCGAACTTGGTTGGGAATAAACAAGTCCTTCAACATTTAAACTTTTTCCTCTAGTCTCATAAAGTTTCCATTAGTGTCATTGTAAATGCTAGATAGTCCCCAACACTAAGAAGAAGGATCCTTCTCCTTCCCTCTTGTGGTAAAGTACTTCTTCAAACCCCCCGCTCCATCCTTTTTTTGTGCTTGGTGCATGCCTTATCTAATAGCTTATATGCCCTTCTTGGCATTTGGTCTCTCCTGAATCCATTCTCATTATAACATCTATAACTCTCCTACCTCTCATGAAATCCCCAATGCTCTCTTAGACCGACATGACTCCCTTGAATTTTAAATATAGAAGTCCATTTTTAATTTTTAATCTTTAGATTATATTATATTTTATAATATGTTTATATAAATTATAGTTACACACACACATAAATATTTTTATCAAAATCTATCTAATTACAAGCAACAACCTAGAACACAAAGATAAGTCATAAGTCTCTCATATGGGAGGTCTTGAGTTTGAACCTACTCAAGCTCAACAAATAATAATTTATTTATTTTTTGATCAGTAAATGGCCGAAGCCTTGATTATATTAATTTAATAAAAATAAAAATGCAACAGAGTATCTCTGTTCAAATGGGCACTGATAGGAAAGAATGGAGAAGAAAACCTCTAGTCATGCTTGGGACCATAGTCCTTTATTATTACATTATTAAAAGGGGCATACCCCAATTACCAATTTCCAATTTTGGTTTCAAGTACAATATAAATGACTGGTTCTTTCTGTGAATTATACAAGCTCCAATGATCTTTATAACGATTGTTTGAACTCTTCAATGTCTGAGATAAGAGTGACCGCTTCGAACAGATCTATATGCTCTTTATAGTTGACTCTTCTTTTGCAATCTTGGATGGAGTGATAACACCTAGCTAACCTATTGATCAGTAATGCAACTCAAAATGAATGTTAGTACTATTAATTAAAAACATCGATTTAGATATCCCTAAATTCTTGGCTGGAGATTCCTATGTTTCTTTCCTTTCACATTATGTCAAAGATTATTGATCAGTAGTAAATTTTAAGAATGCTCCTAGTTAAATTTTAACACAATATCCACCTATATTACAAACTTGATCCTAAGAATGTTGATTAGTATAAGATTTTGTTAGTTAATTTGAATCCATATTAAAATTATTTTTTATTTAAAAACCTTATACTTAGATCTAAGGATGTGGCTTCAATCTGATGATCAATAGTTTCTTAATGGTGAATAGAATCCTGCCCTTACATGTCAATTTAATGCCATATCAATTAGCATATTATGAATTTGTATACTTTAGAATTGAGTCTGTAGTATCCTATTCTAATAGATTATGCTTACACCAACTTTTGAATATCAACAAACCCTTTATTAATTGGTTTAAATCTATAGACACTATTGAATTTTGAACCTGAGATTAGTGTAAATCATGAACATCTCTCACATGCTGGTATCAAGAAATCTATCGCATATAAACAATTAACCCAAAGAAAGCAGGGCTTGTTTATCTATCCAGTTCATAATGCAAATAAATCATCCTTGAAATTTTCAGCCATGTCGATAAATCAAAAACCATTCTAATGATGCAAAAATGAAGAAATAGGCCCAACACATTGATGGAGATAATAAAATTATATGTATTTATAGTGTCCAGTATTTACAAAAATAACTTTCTAGAGAAGGAAGAGCATGAGCTTCTAAAAACTATTACCAAACTATAAAACTTAACTTTGTATTACATCTAAGCACAAAATCCATAAAAAGCCCATAGTATAATGGGTTGATGGTGTCAAAAAGGACTACAACATTGTCCATGACACAAAACTAGACACCAACATATGCCCTAATAGAATCCTTGTAAACCAAAAAACTAAATGTCTACTTACATTAATTGCAATCTTATCAGAGTAAGCAGCCTTTAAAACAACATAATCCTAACCCACAAACCTAAGAAGATGTAACCTCAGAGTCCTAATTTGAGCCTCCCTCCACACATATATTAGAATAAACAAACAAAAATCTCCAACCAATATCTAAGATGGTCAATATTAACAACAACACACTCTAGGGGACTCCAACCAACTTAAACTACCTTTTTCCAAAACACCATGATGATTTCTGCTATGTCCTTGGGATTATCTGTTTGAAAGTTTAGTGGAAATGCAAATGTGCTCTTTTCCCTGTTGGATTTTTCCATGTTCAAAATATAGAATTCCAAAGCTTCCAAGTTATCAAAATCCACTCCCAGGTGAATATAGGAATTGAAAATGTTGAGGTAATTCCTAAGCCAGACCTTGCTATGTTCTTCAAGGATCCCTCTCCATCTAAGGAGGAAGTGAATACTGGCTTCCATTTTCAGCCACACCTGAAAAAATAGATTATTCTCTTAGATAACCACTGATGGTCATGTCGGTACAATGGCCAATTCAAAACTCCCTCAAGAATATTCCATATAAAGCTCTGGCAAGGAAATCCTAAGCTTATCATATATGCTCCTAACAGCTTCTTCAAGCCCTACGCACCAAGCTGGGTTGAAAATATTATAACATAGTCTTATGCTTGCCCACTTCTCCACTTTGGCTCTACCCAGATAGCCTCTAAAGGAGATGAAAATGTTGTTGTTGTTCCTCCATTAGAATTCATAATTAAAAACACCCTCCCCTAAGACACGCATGACAATAATCCTAGTTGAATATCATCTACTAGGTTTAAGAGGTGATTCCATCTTTTTGGTTTTACATTGCCTCTGAAAGCCATGGTACGAACCTCTAAAGCATGGAATAGGCTCACATTTATTTCCATTCTAATAATGAAGCTAAAATAGACTCAGCATGGACAGGACAATATATGTTGTAAATACCTAGTTGATATAAATAGAAAACTAAAACTCA
This sequence comes from Cupressus sempervirens, assembly GCA_028749045.1. Lineage (NCBI taxonomy): Eukaryota > Viridiplantae > Streptophyta > Pinopsida > Cupressales > Cupressaceae > Cupressus > Cupressus sempervirens. The sequence goes on from CM053788.1 coordinate 126,951,180, forward strand.
TTTGAAGGGTCTAGAAGCAACTTGATTATTTGCCATCATCAAGTGATGTTAGCTAGATGACACCAAATAAATCTATAATAAGATTTAGCCTAGTGTCACATAATGATGATAAGTGCATGGTAGACATAAAGCCCTAAACATATTAATAAACCCATGCCTCTGAGCAATAAATTAGGAATGTAGATTAATAGATATGATTTACTAACTCCTAATTCATACATAGAGTTCCTTTTCTAGATGTTTGAGTTATTATCTAACTATTTTAAATTTTTTTTAAACCTTTCTTTTTTGATTAATTATTTTTAGATTGCCTTTGATTCTTTCAAATTCTTGATTAGTAGCTATAAATTTTCTCCCACTATCCCTTTGATAACTATGATGGTCAAATATTTCAACGACTACAAGTCACATTCAGCTAAATATATAGATTTTACATATGTATATTCTTCAGCCAATCTTTGTACCCTTATAGAAATAGATATCTAAAGGTAATGTGGATGTATCCTTAATCTCTGACTACTCCTCCAAATCTAATTTTGCTAATAGAGTAACTAGTTTTCCTTAATCTCTTTATATTAGTAGGGCTATTTGATTCCTATTTACATTATTAATCCTTATATATTAAAATACTTTCGCTGTCAACACCCTTATTTGCTAGCTGATCTGCCTTTTTGTTACCTCCCTGAAAGATATGAAGAATTTGAATATCTTCGAAGCAGTCCAAAATATTTAGTACTTATTCTAGTTTAGAGTTTAAAACCTAATTAGGCATCTTCCTTTTCCTAATGGCATTTAGTACAATCTGTGAATCTCCTTCAATAATAAATTTTGATACACCTAGATTTAGGCAAATTTGGAGACCTTCTTGTAGAGCTTCTAGTTTAGCAAGGTTGACAAATAATAATAATTAATCTAAGATTTGGCCTATTGCCCATAGAAAAAATCTATCTAATTATATTTATAATGTAATTTTACACTTAATTCATAACTCAAAGTTAATAATAATAAATAAATAAATATAACTATAAATTTATTGTTAACTATATTATATCAAATAAATAGAGTGATTTCTTGAAGCATAGATACATTTTGGATGGGGTTCTTATTACCTATGAAGTTATTCATGAAAAAAAGAATTAAGATGTTATGGTCATGAATTTGGTATGGGAAAGGATGATGATATGGTTTCATGGGAGATTCTTATGAGTATCATGTGGAGGTTGAGGTTTTGTTACTCATGGGGAAAGCAAGTATGTAGTTTCATTTCCTCTATCTCTTGTGTTATTCTTGTCAATGGTGCCTCGACTAGATTTTTCAATGCCAATAGAGGGATTTTCTAGGGAGGGACCCCCTTTCTCAAAAGGCTTTTAAATACAAATCTTTTTATCTCTATTTTCAAAAGATAGTAATTAAATAATTTCCTCTCAAATTAGTAAATATCTACGTCTCTACAAATTTCACTACGGTCTTTGAAGACAAACCTACTATCATGTTTGTGCTAGATTCTAGCAAAATATCAAGAATCTTTTGACATAAAAATCTAATCTCTTTCTTTGGAACTCTATGGGCTTCTATTTTCTCTACATCCATATCATTGTTTTGTTCCTCTCCTTGTTATATTGATTATGCAAATGTTTTTTCCACATACACCTAAGACTTCTTCTAATTTCTAAGTAGTGGTTGCACATATCCCCCTCTTTCTCTTCTTCTTTTTTTGATTATATTTCCTCTTACTTCATTTATCTAACTATTCATATTTTTTTACTAACCATTTTGGTCTTGAGGATCCTCCTTGGTCTTTGGTCTCAAGGTTTTCACCTTTTTAGGCATGTTAAAAAAAATAGTACTAAAAATATTTCTAGGGGTTTTAGGAAACTATATAATCTTTCAACTATGTCCCCTCTTGAAAATCAATACATAGAGAAAATTTGATCACTTCTTCAAATGCAAAAGATCCAATTGTCCCCAATGACCTCCTTGTCTTGCAGAGCTTGCCTTCAATGTTTGAAATGCAAAATGATGTAAAATTTGAGATAATTCTAAATTGATATCATGAGGAATGGTAGAGTTTAGTCATCATTAACTCATATATGCAACTTAACTGTGCAATTACGAGTTGTGTGTTTGATTCAAATTATAGTTGTTGATCATCTTCAAATTGATAATCTAGATTAATTTGGTTTCCTTCAACTCCAATTTGACATATCAATCAAAAAAGAAATTCTATCATAGAGTCTCATAATTAATGTTTCTTTTTCATCTTTATCTATAAGGGACCACTAATAACCACTTATCATTACTTTTTAAAATTTGTCCTAGAGTACAACATATACATACTCTTCAACCCAAGGAACAAAGGTTAACCATATGTATAATTCCTTTTTGGCATCCCAAGCTTTCATGACACAAAAACTATTCATTTTTCAACTTTTGAGGGAATGCAAGAGAATGAGACACTTTAAGGGCCCATTTGGCTACTAGAATTTGGTCTTCTAGATTTTTTATTCTACACTCTGTTTGGTTCTACAAAACTAAAACTCAAATTTGAGTTAAATTTTGAATTTGAATTGAAACTAAATTTGAGTTTGAAAATTCTCATGGTAGTCAATTGTGATGAAATTCTCGTGATAGAAGTTTGAGTTTGAAAAGGCTCATGATTGATGAAATGTTTTATATGATCACAAGAAAAAAAGTTGCCATGCATATGGCTATGAAACCCGTGGGGAATCCAAATAATAATGTTAATTTTCTTGACCTAAATTTCAGTAATAACTACCAGGTTAGTGTTTAGCTATTCACTATTCCAATCCAAATATTAATTGGGGGTAAATTTTTATATGTTTGTGCTTACTTGACAAAAATAGACATGGGTACCAAAAAGTAGCAAAGAAATGTGAGATGGTAAGAGTGCTATTAGAGAAAGATGATTCACAACTTTTTGTTTTGATTGTAAGGTTGTCTAGAATAGGCAAAACATGTTTGGATGTATCAAATCACAACCCAACATCTTCTAGTAATAGAAGATTTCATCATTTAGGGTCAACTACCTACCCATATAAATAGAGATGAATTTGGGAAATGTTTTTAAAATGGACTCCAAAATTTTATCAAATAGTCAAAATTAAAATAGGAATTAGAATTTCTAATTCCAATTCCACCTATTTTGGTGGAATACCAAATTCTCATTTTGGGGCCAAAATGGAAATACAAATTCCAATTCCCAATTCTGATTTGGTGCACCAAACCAAGATTTTTTTAATAGGAATTTGTTGATTCTTATTTGAGTTTAATTCCTATAGCCAAACATGCCCTAACCTCTGTGTGTCATAGGTTTCCATGAGTAAGCTACACTCTTCATCTAATCTCATGAGGGAATGCAAGTTACTAACATTATTCTCATGACTTGTCATCATGTAAGCATTTGAGGACTTCTATTTCTTCATTCAATTTTGTAAAGAAATAGAAGATATAACTTTTCAACAAGAAAAGTTATCCTACAATTGTGTGCCTTGACTTCCTCATTTTTTGTTACTCATGATGGAATGTAGATTAACATTATCTTCTATCATCTTAGCACCCTAAAACCTCTTATTAAATTTCTTGATATCAAGACTGGGTTGAGGGGATGCATGAAATAGATCTTCTTCATAACATCTTCATGTCTTGCAATCCCTCATCATTCTTCATCCTTTTGTTGGGCACCACAAGGGAAAGCAAAAAGATGTCACACTCCACTCTTTCTTACCCCACAATTTCTTGAAACATATTTGTTTATAGTTACCCACCACGAGGGAATTCGAGATGACATCTTCTAATGCTTTGATATTATCTTGTGGTCTTGTGAGCATCAAACATTGAATTTCACTGCCATCTAACACTAAATCATGAGGGAACAAGGGATCACTCAAAAGGTTTTGAAAGGTTTTGGTTTTGCACATGGATTTAAAAAAAATTTAACATGAAGGTCCAAAGATTCAGGACTAGAAAACACTTAGGAAATATAACAAATGACTTAAAGAAAATGATGGCAATCAATTTAAAATGTATTTTCCACTCATGGGGCTAGTAATCAAATGTTTGAAAGATGTAATGAAAGACTTAAACAAATTTTCAACCGAATCTCTCAAGTCAATATGGAATATAATGCATACACAAGGCCATTAAGGTAAAGCTAAAACTTAGAAAGTATGTGATTACCAAGGATAGAAAGACTTCTTAAAACACCTCAACTTTTATAACTCCTAAGACAATTTATACCAATCTAGAGTTTTGCTTCAAATTTGACCAATTCTTTATCGTAACATAAGGTAACGTTATATATGGGTATGAAAAATATTAAAGTAAAAATTGACAAAAACAATGTCAAGTTGAAGATAGGGGGATTTCTAATACAAGCTATGTATTGGAAGAGAAGAGATGAGAATAAATGACTTTAGGAAGTTATTTTTAAAATAGGGGGATTCTTTAGTATGCCACGAATGTAGCTTGATTTGATATAATTTAGGTTCACCAAGTGAACTCTCATGCTATGTAGTGGGGTAAGGCTTTTGTGCCTTTAGTTTAGTGCAATTAGTTGATGTTTCCATGATGTTATGTTGTTGGTTACTTTTTTTTAACTTCCTTCGTGAGGGATCAAGATACTTTCCTTGCTAATCCAATACAATACTTGATGAATTAAACTCGTTGGACCGTGTTTCTATATAGATTTATGAATGTCATTTTGATTAATTCTAATGTAAGCATATATTTTCTGATCTCATCCCTTATACCTATCGACATGTTTGTTTTCGTATAATTTCTAATTTCCAATGCACTAGGAAACCTTATAGGAGATTGTCATGTAAGAGTTGAAGTTATCAACCTCACTTGTTTCTTAACCAAATCCAATGCTATTGTTTTCAAATCATAGAAATAAGATGATAGTTCAATATCTATTCCTAAGGATATTGTTCTCTTTAAAGATTTGTCTAATGTTTTCATGATTAGTGAATTGATCTATCAATGCTTTCTCTATGATCATTCCTTAGTACAATAATTGACCAATCTAAAACTATCTTTAATTATGACAATTTTACTCTACTTTAGAAAACTTAGAATGTAAGCAAACAAGAAATAGTCTTATTAATTTGATTTTTATCAAAATAGAATTGGAAGTGAAATTTAAATTATTAAATAGACACAAAGTCATCACTAATTATGATCAAACACATAAATTTATAAAATTGGTCAAAACTAAAGATATATATTTGAAAATAAATATACACATTAATAAAAGTTTAAAAAAGAAATAAAGAAATAATTCTAATACCTTTTATGTATAAAAATGACTAAAATAAAATATTAAAAATATATCTCAAACATAAATTAAAAAATATGCACTATAAATTTAAAAGAAAAATATACACTTTTCTTCTCTAAAATCACATCATGTAGACACTAAATGATGGCCATTCTGAAAGATGAATTTAATGTGACAATTATAAATGGGTGGTGCATATTCCCTCTCATTAAAATTTGAAAATGAAGTTAAGGTGTCATTCTTTTTTAAAAGAAGGTAATGATTGATGGAGGATCTTGAGAATATTCTAAATTTAATAGATAAAATAATCATACAATAATTCGAAAACAAAACGAGCTTTCATTTAACCAACCAAATAAATTTCTTCGGGATTCCATTATTACACTCTTAGCTAATGCTCACGTTTCATACGATCTCTAATTTTGTTTTAAGTGAGTTTTATAATATTTTTAACTTACTCCTACAAATTAGGTAAAGAATATAAAAACTTTAAAAACCAATGTTCACGTATCTATTTAAATTTAGTAATTTAATAATAAACACCTTTTCCATCAATCTTTTTATTTAAAATATTATACATTGAAATTTAACTTTTTTTCAATAAATTTCTATTGCTTACCTAATTGTATGTCATAAGTACTTGTAAATAGTATTAATTTTATTTTTATTTTTTTATAGGTAAATTGCTATATATTCATTATTATATTTGTTGAAATTATTTATTATTGTATTTGTCGTATTGCAATCACTTGTACATAAGTGATTAATTTTTCCTACTTTTTTATAATTAGTTTAATCATTTGATTATTTCTAATGTTTATATTTCAAATCTTAATTTCTAAAATCATGAAAAATATTTTACTTTAATTTGATTGGCTTATATATTTTGAGTCTTATAGGAGCGGATTTAGGAAACACTAAGAATGAAATATATATATAATATGAAACAAATAAGACAAATGAAACCCATTAAACTTATTGAATAATTGTTTTAGCTCTAATAGTTACATATTATAAATTTAAAAATATTTTTATGTTAAGAACTATTATTTTACACATATTCAAAGATGTATGTAGTTTGAATGATAATTTTTTTAATCTTAATAATTTAAATAAAATAAAGTGAATTCTAACATTACACTCATATGATAATTTTAAATATATATATATATATATATATATATATATATATATATATATATAATTTTTTTATTAGAAATTATTTTTCTTCAAACATTTAAATATGTATAAAATAGCTTTTTAATCTTAAACAAATATTGATTAAATTATGTTAAAATACCATTACAACTCAATATTTTTTAACTATTAGATTTTTTTTATTTTAAACTATTATAAGTTACCTCAACTCACTATTTTCTAACTATTAAACTTTTAATCATAAACTATTACAACCTTCCAACAACTACAAGCCACTACGCAACACTTGTTATATATTAAGTTCGAATAGACTAGTATCCAACACAATTTACATAGAAGACTAACTATAAACTCTTGTCTTAAATAATATTAATTATTTTATTCTATATAAATGTTCAAGAGTTATTTTTATCATTATTTCATTTTAATAATTTTTTTTAAATAGTATAATTAGATAAATAATCACTAAATTTATATTTTAAAAAAACACATTTCCATCAATCTCTTCTATATACATTATAATTCAACATATTTAATAATTTTTTATTGCTTATCTTATTGTATTTCATAAGTGCTTGTAAATAATATAGTTATAATTGTAGGCTTTTTCCTAAAATAATATTAATTATTTTATTCTATATAAAACTTTCAATTATTTTTATCATTATTTCATTTTAATATTTTTTTAAATATTACTATAGTTAAAAAAAAAAATATTATTACACTATTTTTTTTTAAAATATATTATTATTAAATATTTTTTATAATTTAAAAAATACATCAAATGATAACTTTTATAAGAAATAGTATAGGTCTTATTATTCATATTTTAAAATGAAAGATTAAAAATAGTTTATACAATTTTATTTAATTAATATTTTTAATAAAAATATTATTAATATTTTTCTTCTTATGTAACTCAAAATATTGTAAATTCAAATATTTGTATTTATATGTATGTTTTCATATTAGATCTCCTTTTTCTTATAAGTATAATTTTTTTGTCTTTTAGAATTACAGATAAGGAAGAGCTAGAAGAAGAAAATGATCTAGGTTCAAAAAAAAAAAATTCTAGATACAAATCATACAAACTTTCCATTATACATGTGGGGTAATGGTTGATCAATTTAGAGACTATCCATTAAGAACTAGTAAATCCTTTATTTTCACAAGATAAAGTACAGTGTTAAAATTTCTTGTGACTAGCCTCTTAGCTTTGTTCTGTTGGCAAGCATAAGAAGTCATTTGAACATGCTTTCTAGCTTTGTCCCTCTACTCACAAAACTTGGTCTACAACCATTGTCTTCCTCTATCTCTTAATGATCTTTGGATTCATTTTTTTGGGATGTTATTTTATTTGGTCAAGAATTGTTTCTAAGAATCTAATGGTTGAATCCTATTAAATAAGTATCGCAAAACATAAACACAAACTTGGATGTTTAGTTTTCTTTTTACTACAAGTTATCCCTCGAAGTCAATGTTCAATTTCTTTAACATTTCCTATAGATGGTGACTTTCTTGTGCCTAATGTAAGATAGCCTTCAAGCACACAAAAGTCTCCTATTTGAGTGAACAACTCAAGCAACCTTAAACAACTAAACCATTCTAAGACTAAGAGCATTCATAATGATCATCATACTACTATCAAACGAAAAAAAAAGGAATGAAAGTTGAAAAAATCCATTCTAGAGTTTAAATACTAGTTATTACTAATTTACACATAAACCTTGATACTTTCACTAATCATTATTTGACTAAATATCTTATATTTTCAAATATATTTGTGCTTATCATAATTAACATAATAGCTTTTGATATACTAATATATTATTAATTTTTATTTAACTAAAAATATTGTTAGATCTTTTTTATGCTAAAATGTTTTATTCAAAGCTTACACTTCTAAAATTGTTTAGCCCTTATCATTATACACAAATTCATTTATTAAGACAATCTTCAACAATTTATTTAAATCTAGTTTAACTCTTATATGCTAGACAAAACTGGTTAAATAAATGAATCTCTTCATCATCTTTTTATAAATTATATTAAAAAATCCTCCAAAATGTATAGATTTGGCAATCTTTTTAAACAAAAGTTTACCTTTCATAAGTTTTTTTTAAAAAATTAATAGTCAAAATCTAACATATATGTTAAGACTCACTTTTAGTTTGTTGAAGCTACGTTCACAAGAAATACAAAAATTTTTGTTGAATGTGTCAACTTGATAACATCAAGGATGTACCTAGAATAATGTTGTTGCCTTCAAATTTCTAGATTCGATTGTGTATGGTTTTTTTACATCAACATTTCGAATCATACTACATGATCCATCATCAGGATGCTAGAGACAAAAGTTGGAGAATGATATATAAATTTCATCATATAATGTGTCAAGTTATTATTGTTGTATGAATAAGTAAACTATAATTGTAATCTCATCTTTTATGGTTAGTCATTGTCAAGTGTATGAATAATTAAAGTTTCATATTAATCGAACATTTCTTTTAAAGTTAAAGTTGATGGGTATCCACTCAACCAACTTCAATGAGAACATCATCCTATGAGATCTATTAGATTTCCACAATCCATGCTAATGCTTTTAAATTTTTGGATTTGATTTTGTATAGTTTTTTTACATCAATGTTTCAGATCATACTACATGATCCATCATTAGGATGCTAGAGAGTATGATGGATCATGTAGTATGATCCAAAACGTTGATGTAGAAAAACTATACACAATCGAATCCAAAAATTTGAAAGCATTAGCATGTATTGTGGAAATCTAATAGATCTCATAGGATGATGTTCTCATTGAAGTTGGTTGAGTGGATACCCATCAACTTTAACTTTAAAAGAAATGTTTGATTATTATGAAACTTTAATTATTCATACACTTGACAACATTTGACTAATCATAAAAGATGATATTACAATTATATTTTACTTATTCATACAACAATAATAACTTGACACATTATAAGATGAAATTTATATATCATTCTCCAATTATTTTTACTTAACAATAACTTAACACCACAAAGCATAGAACAATTATTCCCACACACCTATAACTTAAAGAATACTCCCAATCTAGAACAAGACAAGGACAAAATAATACAATTAAATCAATGCCCAAAACAAAGTGTTGTCCAAGTCTTTAATTTGTTGTAAAGTTCAATAGATTTTTATGAGCCAACTAGGAATGTAGTCTTTAGTCTTTAGATTGTTTTTATCCTGATGTGATGCTGACATGACTGATGTGACACTGACATGACACACCCTCCCGTACCACATGTGATATGCTACCACATGAGTTAGAGGCATGTTGACAATTTGGATTACTTTATCACATTAGGTAGAAGAGGTGGGGAAATTGAATCTTACATCTTAATTTTTAAAGGACTAGAGGTGGCCTAATGTAAACAACTTTCACATTCTTCAATTCAAAGCTACTTATAAATTTCTTATACAAAAACACAACTTGATCAATGACCCAAAAAAAATGGCATGTTTCTCCTTTTCAAATACCAAGTGAATGTACTTCATTATTCACCTATACACGTATAAGATAATTTCCAAACCCCAATTGAGCACACTATAAACTCTTACACTCTAAACTACTAATTAGCAATTGAAGTAAATTGTTGTGAATATTGCCTTAACTTTGTTATTTTTGCGAGGATAAGGAATCGTTTGAGCATTTTGTCTAACTTTGTCCCCCTACTCACAAAATTGGTCTACAAAACTTTGTCTCTATCTATCTCTTCATGAAATTTGGATTTAAGCTTTTCTGAAATGTTGTTTGATTTTGTCAAATATTGTTTTTAAGAATCTAGTTGTTGAATCCTATTAAAGAAAAATCTTAAAATATTAATGAAAAATTGGATGTTTAGTTATCTTGATACAAGTTATCCACATGAACTTGATATTCAATTTCTTTAATCTAACATTTCTCTATAAATCGTGTCTTTGTTGTGCCTATTGTAGAATATCCTTCAAGTACATAAAGCTCTCCTAAATAGGTATACAACATTAAGAAGTAACTTAACCAACCAAAACAATATAAGTAGTTGTACATTTATTATATTCACCATACTACTAATCAAATTATATATATATATATATATATATATATATATATATATATATATATATATATATATATATATATATATTTATTTATTTATTTATTTATTTATTTTTATTTTTATTTTTGGTTATAGAGTATGAATTCAAGTCATTACCAATTTACACGTAAACCTTAATTCTTCCACTAATCTTTGGTTACCAAAAAACTTATATTTTAATTATGTTTATCATAACTAACATTTTTGTAAGGAAACTCAGGTACGAAAACAACTTCCTACACTAATCTCTTAAGGAAAGCATTGTGCAAATTCCTATTAAATCCTTACAATTTCATATTCGATATTATGTTAACAATAATATTGTAGTCAACCATGAATACAGAAAATAGATAGAGAAAAAACACATAAACACAAAGATATGTCGGTGGGGGAAAACCTTTTGGTAAAACAACCCCACCCCTCCAAAACCTGCATGATGTATCATCTTCAACACAAAGGTTACAATACACTTGCAATGCAAGTTCTTTTAGGACACGAAAGCCAAATCCAATAGCAACCAACAATACACTTTTTCACTCTCTATCATCTGCAACCCTAAAAATGCTTATATCATGCGCTTTCCATTTTTAGGGCAACTCCCAAAGAACAACTGTATTAGGGTTTTACCATTCTCTAGAAAAGTGGGAACCAAAAAAAAAATTCGAAACCCCATGCGCTAGATGGAGATTCAAGTGTATAGTACTCAATGATCAATTGCCACATGTCTTCACGTCTTCACCCATCATCAAATCTTCCAAAGATAGCTCTTATGCATCATAGGAATATGTCATAATCGTTTCAGCGATGATGTCCTTACACACAATTCAAGATGTTGACACATACAAGTGGAGTGACACATCAACATGCCAACTAGACATGTACACTCACACTTAATTACATTATTTGTAAAAAATACATTTACAAAACAAATAATAAGAAAAGGAATTATCCAAGGTTGAGACACCTTATTCCTAACAAATTTTACTTCTATATTCTAATATTTTAACAAGTTGATTTAATTTAATAATATTGTTAAATCATTTTTTAAGGTGTTAAAACCATATTCTCAAACCTCAACCTTCTAAAATAGTTTCATCCCTACCATTATACAAAATCTCACTTATTAAGAAAATAAATGTAAATATAAATGTAGCTTAATCTCTTATATGCTAGATAGAACATGTTAAAGAAATGAATCTCTCCATTATCTTATCAATAAATTATGTAAAAAAATTGTCATAATGCAAAGGTTTGATTGAATTTGATAGGTTCACAATAAAATACTAGAAAAAAGTGTGTCCACTTGATAACACGAAGGATGTGGCTATGATCATGTCCTTTTTAAAGTTGGTTGGGTGGATACTATCAACTTTAATTCTTAATTGAAAAAAGTTTTGATTATTGATACACTTGAAAATGACATCGTCATAAAAGATGAGACCACAATTGTCAAATAGTTATTCATACACCAATAAAAACTCAACACGTTATAAGATTTGAGTAGTATCATTCTCCAAATATTTATACTCAACAATAATTTGACACCACAAAATAAGGAAGAAAAAAAAAGTGCAATCACATTGTTGTCTAGTCTTTAGTCTATAGTGAATGGTTATAAATGAGTCAATTAAGAATCTAAATCTTGCTAAGTACAAGGCTCCAAAATCATGAGAGATGAGATCCAGATTGTGATCCATACAAATTTGGTGGAATAAATAACCCTCAAATAATTTTTTTAAAGTGATCAATAATGCTAGACCTTATTACATCATACCCTCATACCTATAAGAAACTATCACAATTCGAACCAAGCTTCCAACCTCTTCATCGTTTAGTATTAACCAAAGATTGAGTAGCTAACTAAACCAAATTGATATAAAACCCTCCATCAAAAATACAAAAACTATTCACTACTTCAGATCATCTAAAATATTAAAAATTCCCATAAAAGAGACTTAATTGTTTAGGAAACACAAACACAAAAACCCAAAGTCAAACTACAAAGAAATTTGGAACCATCCCATTCCCTTGACAAGATCTACGCTAGTGTTTTGAATACCTACTTTTAACTTTTATTTCTTGTGTTTGAATCAATGATTAGGGCTTTGGCGTCACGTAAGAATCCACGTTCAACACGTGATGCTTCTGGATATTATTGATACCGTCTTGAAAGAATGACCAGAACCTTGTTGCGTGCTTTTTGAGCTCATTAAAATGCCACGTCATGTCCGGCCACTGGGCATGGGACAAACACTCTTGTTTTCCCATTATGCAGCTGATCTTTTCATGGGTCTCTACGAATATCTTGGGCAGACAAGACAAGACTGTAAATTGTTACTTCTTGCTGACATGGCATGTTACAAGTTACTACTATTCTCTCTGTAATTAGTAATGAATGAAGCCTTCTACTTTCAAATTCTTTATCACAAGCTTCTTAATCAAATTTGCACTTTTCTTTTATTGATACCCACTACAAAAGATAATCTGCTCTTTTTTCTGTTGATCCTGCTGAAAATGATAACCATTATGGTGATCATCTTTGGCGAGCTTTCACTTTAGATGAGTGGATTCATAAAAGAAGAGGAATCAGTATCTTCCATATCCTCTCAAAAAAAAAAGTGTTTTTTGAGCTTATCCTTTTCTCGCCATGAATTTCTTTTAGCTTTTCAAAACTTATATCAAATTTTTGATGTTACTTGAAGTTGAGGATATTGGCATGAGATTATATGATTATACTATAGCATGATAGTGCTTTGACTGTACTTTCTATTCTGATGACTCTTTTATTATTAAAACAAATATTATATAATGATAAAGGATAAGTCATGCTGAGGTTATATTATATGTAACGATAATGGATGAGTTTCACTTATGGATTGTGTTTTTTAATGTTAGTAATATCTTATTAGCCAATAGGCTGAAGATTTAAGGAATTTAATGCAGAGGTGAGAAATTTTCAGCATTAAATCAGTACATATGTATAAGCAAAAATATGTTTGTCATCATTCTTTCTCACTCCAAAATTGTCAAAGCATAGTTTAGATTCAATTTCTTCTTATAATGTCAATTTCTCTTGTTCCCAACATATTCAAATCTTAAAATGATGTTGTTAGTGTTTAAAGTGTGTTTACTCAGTCAATTTGTCATTGTGCATATTTATGATATGTTTTATTTATCTTCAAAATAAATTTAAAGACATTTTTCTTAAAAAATTGAATATTATTTTCAGTTGATTTATCATGATAAATATGAATTATGTGCCATGTTTATTGTGAAAAGAAATTCTAATCGTCTGTATTTTTAAGATTCAGCATTGTCCATATTTATTTTGGAGCAATTTAGTTAGGCTGGTATGATTTGTCTGCACTTGTAGAACATTGGTGATGCAGTTGTCATAGCCCAATTAAGCACAAGTAGACTAACAGTGATCTTGATCACATGTTAAGGTTTAACGGTTAAGCCTGGGATTCTTCCCCCTGAATGATCAAGGTTTGATTTCTTCAGTCTTGGGCAGCCTGGACGAACAAGGAATCCATCAAACTGAACCTTATTTCATTCTAATATAAATAAACCTTGTTTCATCTCAGTATAAACAGAATCAAGGCATGATTATTAAAGGAGAGTGATAAAGCTCTTTCCACAATCCTAAACACCTCCCTATCCACAGAGGAAGAAATCTTTAAACACCTTTTAATGTTGTTTATTTCAATCAAAATGCTAGATGCCAAGCAATGTCTAAAACTTTCAACTAGCAACAATGCACCAGGTAACATCTAGAGGCCTTTGATATTTCCTTTGGTCTTAAAGGGGTTTTGATTTATAAGAACTAAAGAGATCTTGTCCACTGTCCACACATAATTTGCTGCTCAGATGACATGTTGAGAAATCTTCACCGCCATTCTGTGTATTCCATCAGATCGACCATCTCGGCTGTATTGCCTAATATAAAAATAAATGTTTCACGTCACATCAAAATCATGGTCGAATGGCATTTGCTGAAGTCTGAGTATGTTTTCACCATTACACTTCAGACCTTGTAAGTTATTCCACTTTCAAATACCATGGTTAACTTTGATAGTAGCTGATACATATCCATTCTATAGCATCCAACAATTCTGCGACTGTAAAGCTTGATCAAATAACACAAAGACAGAGTCACTTCATGGCGCATACCCATTTGCATTGCAATTTCAAATAGTCCACAAGTTAATTACATGATTATAGCTCAAGAACTGCACAATGTTCCACTTTCCGTTCACAGATCAGGATGAATCTTGAGTACTGAGAAAATTTAGATCTCCAAATAGTCTAGAAAATTGAAGGCTCCACAATTTCTTTTGGCCGTCACTCTTTCAGTTCCCTGTAGTACCTCTTAGAGCACTACCATAGAGCATGGAGACATAGGCGATGCCCAAAAATATGTCCTGTGATTCCTCATTGTAGAATAGACAGTTCTACATGTAAACATGTCAAGCATTTGATTGAATTTACTAGCACTAGGTGCCACTACTTCTTCTGAAGGAAAAGCATTGACCAAAACAAGAAAACCGCCTCTTTGTTCTTGCTGTTGCAGCTATGCTGTCATCCTCTGATGAACTTCCTCTCAACAGCCTAAAATTAGGTGATCCATTCAGAGATTCGGCGCTCCTTGTTGACACTAGTAGAGGCTGTGGATGTCCAGGAAGAATACAGAGGAAGGTATTCAATAATCGGATGATCTGTCCAAAGCATGGTCGGATGTTTGGGTCCTCAGACCAGCAAGACTGCAGAATAAATGCCAGATCCTCATGTAGGTCTTCAGGAAGATTGGGTCTCACTTGCTGACACATTAACATCAATAAGATAATAATCAGATTCAAGCATTAATGTGTTAAACCCATACACATTTAAACACTAAAATGAAAACACCTAGCATGTATGGGAGAGGTTTTGCCCTTTTAACTAAAATGCTCCCATAAGACAGGTAGCCAATTAATTCTATCCAATTTCACCCAGTCCATAAGGCCGTCAGACAAATCTAAAACCTAGCATTAAATGCTTAGTCAATTCCATGGCAAAGTGTCTCTTTACCTTGAAAGCTGCTGCATATGCTGCCTGCAAGTGTGTCATACCCTCAAAGGGCATGCGATTAGTTATCAACTCCCAGAGAACAATGGAAAAGCTATAGACATCGACCTTAAGGTTGTAATGCTTTTTCTCACCATGTCTTAAAGTTACAGTACTGTACAGCTGCACCAAGTAAAACTTAGTTACCAGTTCCAACTTGGGTGGATTTTATACATAAATCTGGCAGCACTATATGCTATCCAAAAAGAACTTAGAAGAGATTCAAATGACATTCCAAACCTCGGGAGCCATCCAGCGATATGTTCCTGTTTCTGCAGTCATCATCTCTGTCAGAGATTCTTCCCTTGCGAGGCCAAAATCAATTAGCTTGACAGATTTTTGATCTTCCGTAAGCAGCAAGTTGTCTGCAAACATCAGTTTCAGTCAAATCAGAATGGTAGATGTTCCTTAGTAATTAAATTGTAGTTTAGTTGATAAACTACAAGCAAGCTTTTCAATTTATTATTTTATTTTATTTTATTTATGAGAGCAACATTATATTGATTTAATGCTATACATTTATTGCAGCATCTCATTCAATGTGCTCCCAAGGAGTAATTTAGGTCAAAGCTCCCTCTTTCTTGGGATAATGTTTCCAGGCACATGAAACTATGAGGCCAACTGCATGCTAATCATGGGCAATGATAATTTGCAGTTTGAAAGATGTATACATTTTTAAGGAATTTGTAGCGGCTGTTACTCAGGAGAGAGGCTAGCTTAGAATCTGTCATTTAGATGCTTCCAATGAACTATTTAATTCATTCAATCAACTTTTGCAAGTGCCTTGACAATGAGTAAATATATCAAAATTTAACCTTATGATAGATTACCCTTAAAAGAACCAACATAACTTAAAATCAGGTATGTCCTCTGCCATGAGAAATCTGTAAGACCGTCTTAATTGAACCACAAGGCAACGTGGCTGGACAATTTAAGAGTATCACTGGCTGGAGATATATTTAAGCTTATTGTGGAAGAAGTCAAAATGAATCTGTTTTTCCTAAATCTCTGATTTTACTGATCCTGTTATCCAGATCTGAATGGAATCATGGTCAGCTTTCATTCCTTCTAGATGAAAAGGGGCGGGCCAGGTAAGGAGAGATAAATTTATGCCAGAGTTTGATCGCTGAAATGAATTAACAACATATGTCAGCAACTAAATGGTAAAGAAAAAAAGGAATACTATCTACCATATGGAAAGGTGCAAGGAGTGTCATCGAAAATGGCCTAAACTGTGAGAAACTGGTCTCTAGTAAATGGAATTTGTTGATTTCTTTCTGAGTTCTTTTCCCATCTTCCAAATTCTACTAGGGGTCAATATTTCACCTCCAAAGATCTACCATCTACATTTCACATTCAGGAACATATGAAGTTCTTTAACACACAATATTATGAAATAAGGTATGCTATTGAGCGAAAATATAGAAAAAGCTAACATTTTTAAGTTTCTAGGAAACATTTTACATTATAATTTAATATGATTTTTCTGCTTACAGGTTGAAATGATCTAGCAGTAGCCACCACAATTCTGAGATATTTATGGTTTTGCATAATGATTAAAAAACAGTATAAAGTTTTCCTATTTCCTCTTATGGATCTAATCTATTTAACTGCAAAATAGGTTCCAATAATCTAGCATTAGCTAACACAATTTTGAGATATTTATAGCTTAGAAGAATGATACAATTCAGAAACAAGTTTCCCTGTTATGAATCTATTCTTTTATAGCAAACAAGAGTGCACTGCTAAACAGGTTCAAATGATCTAGCAGTTACCAACATGGCATTTTTCCCCATATGGATCTAACAATGGACCCTACTCAGTCCAGTTATGATCATAATGCACATGGAACTGTATGATTGCATAAGCTCCATGAGAAGCAGCTGATCATAAATTTACCAGCAAGATTCAGCATTGATACACATCAAAAATTCAATCGTTAAGGAACGGAAAATTCTAGTTAAGAAAGAGTGCTGTATAATGATGGCATTTAGCTTCATGCCATGCATTGAACTTTTGTTACAGAAATGTACAATAGAATGTGTGTGTGAAAGCAGCCTACATACTTCGATAACAGCTAGAAGCCAAAGCTCTGTGTGTGTGTGTGTGTGTGTGTGTGTGTGTGTGTGTGTGTGTGCGCATGCGTGTGTGCATGCATGTGCGCGTCTGCGCGTGCATGTGTGCGTGTGTGCGTGCGTGTGTGCGTGTGTGCGTGCGTGCGTGCGTGTGCGTGTGCGTGTGCGTGTGCGTGTGCGTGTGCGTGTGCGTGTGCGTGTGTGTGCGTGTGTGAACATCCATGACAGTGAATTTATCATTTTGGGTAGACCAGAGTATAATATAGTTTGTTGAAATCAAACATCTTCAATCCATTCTAAGAGCCATGACGAAGATACATGCTCTCAAGGTGTTCCCCTGCTATTGTCTAGGGAGCACTTAGCAGGATAAATAATACCAAGTGAGGGAAAAAGAAAAAGCCTTCAATCATGTCCATAGCCATGTTTAGCACTGAATATAGTAGATTTATTGCAATCAAATTTTAATTTGTTACAAATCAATGAATTCAAATTTCCTTATGCATCCTTCACAGACTCGGAAAACAAGCAAACCTATGAAAGCAAGTAAAATAGCATTTCATAGAATCAAAAAACATATAGTTAGGAGCAAGGCTAATCAGATTACCAGGCTTTAGATCCCTGTGAATAATCCCATTGGCATGTAAACAGTCCATGGCTTGTGCAATATCAAGAGCAAAACTTATTGCAATGTGAAGATCTATTCGATTGGGGCGCAAATTCATCATGTACTTCCGTAAAGACATGCCTGGAAGCAATTCGGTGACTATCACATTGAATGGATGATTACATGCTCCAATGAACTACAATCAACACCATGTGTCAGTCTTTCACCCATCTAATGGAGTGCACTGAATATTAAAACTACCTGAAAGTAAAAACTTAAAAAAGAGTACCCAAAATGTAGTATTTTAGAAACAAAAACAATTAACCTCTGTGCCAAACAAAACTAATTTATTTTCATTGAAAGATTTTGGAAAAAATCAAACCAAGAAATAAGTAAAACAAGAATGATCAATCAACTACCTTAACAAGGTTCTTATGCTGTACTCTAGACATCATTGTAACTTCTCTTTGAAATCGTGCCTCGAGTTTTTTCTCATCTTCAGGTGTGTCACCCCTGTGCAGTATTTTGACAGCAACATTCTCATCTCGGTACCTAAGAAGGGCAAACAATCCAGATTAGCAAAACATACTCATGATATGGTCAGCATATTTCAATATTTGTAGTTAGTAATCATACCAAACAACTTTACAAAACCCATAGGTTATCAAAAGGGCAATAAAAGAGAATAAAGAAAACACCACCTTCACCTTAGTACAAAATCGAATCGGTACAAACCCGCCACAACCTACAAGTTTTTTTGACCTTAAGATTAGAGACTTAGTTTATATTCTGTAGACTCTCAAAACAAACACGAAATTTATTAAAGATTATAAAAGGATCCAGAAATATTCTTCTGTAACCTGTAATCAGACCAGAAGAACTTAGAGCACATTCTATATGAACCTTAAGTGGCAAACAAGATGTAAAGGATTAAACGCCTAATTATCTGTTAATTTTCAGTCGGATGAAGATAACAGAAATAATCTTGCATTTTCTTAAACTGCAGGTTGAGTATCATTTCCGCCCTAATGGTTTCTGAGATCTTTAAGGTAACGCTTGGAAGAATTTCTGAAAAAGTGAAGTTCCAGTGGCAAATTGGACACAAAAAATTTCCAGGGCTGTAAAATGAATAGGAAAGAACCTAAAGGGTATGTAAACTTAGCCAGCGCAAACCCAATATTTAAAGATATTATGACGATAAAAAAGAAGAAACTCATTGCCTTAACCTATTCTGACTTAGAAGAATTCGAGAGAAGAAGAAAAGCTCTCAGCAGCAATTGATAGTCCAAAATGAAACCGGATTAGATTATACACCATAGCAGATGTTAACATAACTTTTATTTATCCACTCTATAAGTCCTAAAGTTTTCAACAAGAAGAGTTCTGTGCCCTCAAAACAGAAGTTTCACTTTCCATCTTGTGCATTAAATGAAATGAAAGGAATCCCAACAGCCAGAATAAAATGCATTCGGAGAACTCAAATTCGGCAGCTTGTTGCGATAATGGCTTTTGGGTATTTTTCTAATCAGAAAATTCACACATCTGCGGACCAACGGAGTGTCGCAGAACATTAATAAAAATAATAGAATTTGAAGAAACAAAAACTTCTTGGACCTAAAGCATTAACACTTCTCAAAAAGAGTCAGAGTTGAGGAAATTAACACTTCTGCATGATGCGAGAATAAATAACAATACCAGTCATTCAGAGACAAAAGTTTTCATACCCAAAGCATAAACACCTTTAGGAAGATTTAGGTTTAGAGTTAGTACATACTTTCCCTGATAGACCTTCCCATGGGCACCTTCTCCAATCTTGGAGCCAATATATAGCAACTGTGGGTCTATCAACAGGTGTTCAGCCAGCTTAAATTCAGAGACGGAAGAAGCTGGGAGGCCTTCTTTTGACCTGTCTGGTAGTACCTGAGACTTCTTTCCAGATTGCTTGCACAAGAGGAATTGTTCTTCTTCCAGATTCATGTCTTTCTGTACCTAGAAAATCCTAGAAAATCTTCACTCTCACATTCAAAGACTCAAACTCTGAAACTTCCATAGCTCAAGGAGAAGAAAAACAAGAACCCAATTCGGAAATGTCACAGAATCTCATATTTTACATACACGTATCGTCAGAGACCTTATGTGGGTATTGGCTACAATGCATGAACAAGGTATCTTCAATGTTAGGATGTGAGGATTAAGGCGAATTAACTGCCCAACTTTCGAACTCCCAAACTTCCATAACTAAATAAGAATAACGAGAGCCCAATTCAGGGCCAGGGACGCGAATAACTTCATTTGCATTTACAAATACCCCAGAGAATTTTAAGCGGGCAGCGTCTAGAAGACTTGATCGGGGTAGGCTTTTTGTTGTTATAGAATGTGATTAGACATTATTAGAACAAAGGAGCTTAACTATAACTACCTAGATCAATGTTCAATTATTCCTCTGTCATAAGCAACCTAGAAAGTATTGTGGGTTAACTGAATAGGATTAATAGTTTAACAATCAATTACTGTGACTTGCTGAATCCCATCATCTTCCCCACTTTGAAATCCTCCCAATAGAAGGAAGGAGAATTATAAGGGATTTGAATGGCCATGAGACCTCCGCACACCTTCGATCTGGTTGGCGAATTTTAGTGGACTCTCACGTGGCATAGCATTTTGACAATATTTCATTACGTACGAGACCTTTGAATAAGTATAAGCGTATAAATTGGCCTATAGCGTAGTTTTCAAACCTCCAACATGGAGGGAAGAAAGCATAAAAGGGAATCATTTGACAATGTATGGATGCCAGGTCTGTAATTTGACGGTCACTCCTATCAATTATATGATTTTTTTTAATGATGGTTTGATAATTTTAATATGTTTATCTTAGTTTTATATTAAACATGGTACGTATAATATATATACAAATGTAAAATTAGAAAATGAATTATAATAGACAAATATAAATTGCTATTTGTGATAAATAGTATATGAAATTATAAATAATAATAAATATCAAATAAATTAAGAGCGATATCTGTATTTGAATTATTAAATGAATTATTCAATAAATCTAAATGTCACATTTAAGGTTTCATAAATATTTAGTCTGTTAATTGTAGTTTCAATGAAATAATTACTTTACAAAGTGTTTGAGAATGTATGAATTTCAAATGATTAAATTTTTATTTTCTGGAAGTAATTAGGAATGTATCTTGATATTAGGGGAAGAGCATCTGCAGCGAGGAGTTGTCTATATAAGCTTGTGACAAGATCAATTGTTTAAATTTAATAACTTAGACAAATAATTGTTATGTTTTTGTGTACATGATCTTCCAAGTACTAATTTTAAAGAAGTCTAAAAATTTATCAAACATAGTCGATCATTTTTTAGTTTTTTTGGTCGGTTGGCCCATTTGTGGGCCATTATTGGGACATTTAGGAGATTTGTTCACAAGTTTTGACACTTTTTAGTGCACGACTAGTTTTTATGAGTGAACAACTATTGGTGCATCTTGGAATGAGTATCAAATGACACTTTTAAATGGGTACATTTTGACCTTTCGATGCTTGATGATCTATATACATAGTTTCATTAGTACCCAAAAGTTGAAACCCTGGTTGTAAGAAGTTAAGTAACATATGAAAACTGAAAAATCCATTGAAATTAAATATACCATTTAGGAGATATGAGAGCACGAAGTTAGGGTGGACAAATACTAGCTTGCTTCCCCTAGTATATATTTTATATCGATCAAAGTTGGATTTGTAGCAAGTTCTTTTTTGATTAAGTGTGTTTGAGCTAAAGTAGTATTGAGATGGGCGACCTTTCAAGTAGGTCTAATGTTTTTCCCCAATGGACATTGCCTACATGCCAACCCTTTATATGAGCATTTATAACCGTTGACAAGTTACATTTCTCTTGATGGCTTGTATCTTGTCATTACGACAACCATGCATGATTCAAATTTTCACTTGTCATATTTTTGGTTTACCAAAGGATTGCACAAGAATTTGGCTAAGTATAGAAGAATAGGGACAATGTATAGGTCATGAATATGAATTCTTCGATATGGATGGGTATTGTTGAGTTTTAGTTGGCAAACATAGGAAAAGCTTCTATGAGGTATAATCTACCTTATTCCAACTTCAAGCAGTTGATGATATCAAATGATTGAGTTATGGTATTCTGAGTATCAATTTTCTAGTGTATAGAGATGAATAGTTACAAAGAGCTAGTAGATTGATCAACGATCCTATCTAATCAATGGATTGAATTGTTTTGGAGGTTGAGATGGTAGATCTGACTTAGTAGAAGAGATCTATGCTATGGTTCGAGGTTAGGATAAAATTTTGATTGAAGATGTAGTCATCACTTAACACATTATCTATTTTTTCTTGAGGTCGACCAATGATGAACATTAACTTATAAATGGATATATACAATCAAGTACTTTTTGTGTAGATTTAGGTCTGCGGTGGATTACAATGATCAAATATGATATAGTAGTGATTCATGCATACAAATATAACATGATTAGAGATTAGAGTGATAGATTGAGAAGAGATTTTCTGGGGTACCCACATGGAACTGCATTGGCATATTTGATGATATCTTCCAATTCCACTTTTACTTTTTGTGTAGATTTGGGTTTGCGATGGATTACAATGATCAAATATGATATAGCAGTGATAAATGCATACAAATATAACATGATTAGAGATTAGAGTGATAGATTGAGAAGAGATTTTCTGTGGTACCCACATGGAACTGCATTGGCATATTTGATGATATCTTCCAATTCCACTTTTGGGATTGTAGTTCACCTTGTTGTAATATGAGAAGTGAGATCTAGGCAATGTGCCTGAATACAAGTGCATTCTCCTTTTGTACTAAAACCTTTAATAGGGTTATTACTTCTAACAAAGAAATCATTTGTGGGTTCCATTCCCACTATGAATTTTCCCCTAATAGGTTTTCCATGATAAAATTTATGGTGTTATGATGTTGTGGATGTTTTCTTTGTGTTTTAGTTCTTTACTATCCATTTTTTTGGTTTGTGGTTAAGGAATCAGTTTAATAAGGTTAAAAAATGTAGAACATTGATTCACCCCCCTATATTCCTTGATACCAAACTGATTAAGGAATCAATTTAATAAGGTTTAAAATTATAGAACATTGATTCACCCCTCAAGTGTTCTTTAGAGCTTTGTGACTTTAAGGAAGTCTAACATATTGAGGAAGATCTTGATGGGTGATTCAATGGGTTCGATACAACAACTTTTGGTCACACTTGAAGATCTTGCTCAATCTAAGGAATAAGTCCTATATTTGAAGGAGAGACTCAAAGATGTTGAAAGATTCAATCAAAAATTGAAGGATCAACTAAAAAATCCTATGGAGAAAAGGAAAAATCATGTCAAACATTTAGTAGAAAGGGAGCAATGATGATTCATAATCCTTGAAGGAGAAATATGATGCATTGTTAGCAACAAATTATGCACCCCTATCTCAAAAATTTCCACTTCACAAATTCCAACATTCCTAAAGTCTCTTGGCCATTGTTTAGGCCAAAGTCATAATTTATGATGTTACATTGTCACAAATTATATAAACCCTGCAAGTCGCAACTACATCTTCAACACTTTCATGTTCATGTGACCTGACAACCTTGTTGCCATGTAGCCCCTTTTTTAAAGTTGATAGCTTTCGACCAAAGTTTCAAAACTTTGGGAAGTAAGCATCTACCCAATGGTGGATTTTTCAAAGCATAGTTATCATGATGTTATCTAGCATTTAATGAAGCAATCTTAGTGTAATATTGTTATGGGTCATCTTTTTGAATCAGGTGCAATGTACATCTTGTCATGAGGTGGTGAAGGACAAGGTTTAAATTTATCATGCACCACCCTCTTTAATAAGCTAATTGGAGTGGTTATAAATGAATTCCAAATTCATTCTTCAACCACCTTATTCTTTGATGATCATCTTGAAAGTTATGCCAACTACTAATTCTCCACTATTGAGATGGAAATTCCTATTCTAGAGGGATACAATAATGAAGATATCGAGCCTGTGTTCCAGAATGATCTTACAAAAATGAAAATGGAATAATTTAAGATCATCTCTAGTATGTTCACTACCATCTAAAATTTTAGAACCAACCACTCCTAGTATGAGAGCGACATTTTTGAGCTAGAGAGAGAAAAGGACCATGTTGAATTTGGATTTATATTGGCCGAAGTAGAAGAATAACCTTTATGATGGACCTTCTCAACCTATTGCATGTCAATGTTGATAAAGAGGAAGGAGTGGAAGATGAGTAAACACAAAAGTGGACCCCAATGGAATCTATGATGTTACCTTTTCTAGATAATGAAAACATGTTTGTTTCCATTTTCATTTTGTAACCATCACCATCAAAAGGGCTAGTTAGTGTTATATAGGCATAGTTCTTGTAAATAGAGAAGAAGGGTGGGGGGGAGGGGGGGTAGTGGAATAGAAGAATGACATAATTTTGGTGTAATTTTCCAATGTAAAGACTATGATCTTTTTGGAGTTTCTCATATGAATGCAATATCCAAATTTGTTATTGTCATTCTTTGGGCCTCAATTTTGATGCTTTGTGTGGATTATTTTCAAATAATTATCAAATGTGTGTTACATTATCTTTAAATAACGATCGATGAGAATTTCAAGATTTATCTCCCCAGTCTGCATTACAAAATTTTATATATAAATGAACTTGCTTCATTTATATCTATTATCTAACTTAGTATCTATTATCTAATTTAGAGATAGTTTATTTTATTGCTCAATTTGTGTGTTTTCTCCCTTCCTTCACTTTCTAGTTAAAAGTGCACTAAACTTTCATTCATTGCACATCTTACATGAGGTAGTTGTACCTCTAAAATTTAGAGATGGGTTTGGTGTAATTGTGTCTTCCATTTGTCTATTATGAGTGTGTTTATGGGCTTATAGGGTCATCCCAAACATTTGAATTTGGAGTGACAAAACATTCACCAACATGAATGTGAGCAGCTTTGGTGATGAAAATTAATAAGGTGATTGAAGAAAGGAAGAAAAATGAACATCTTGAGAAATCCTTGCATGATAGATCTGATGAGTATCACAAATTGAATTGTGAGGTTGGACAACTACAACTCGCTCTTGAAGAATCTATACATAATGAGAAAGAACTTGAAAGAATCAATGAAACTATTAGGAGTGAGCTTGATATTATGAATAAATTTAAAGAATTGTTAAAATTCAACTCAAAAAAGCTCGATGAACAACTTGAGAGTCATAGAACTAAAGGGAATACACAAGGTCTTGGTTGTGAAAAAGGAGACAGCTCTAGATCTGGTCAAAATAACTCATTTTCAAATGTACCATATTAAAATAGAAGCACTTAATTTTGAGACCATTTAGTTATCCTTAGTGTATTCTTGGTCCCTTTATCTTCTTTCAGTCTTTCTCAAATTTCTAGGTCATCATTCATTTCTATGTGTGACCCTTATAGGTGTTATTTTCTCAATTATTTTTGCACTTTCCTTGAGATCTCAGGGTCGCCTTTCCTTGGGATATCCTCAATTATAGGTTAACCTAGTTGACTTGTACCTAGAGGGATGTTGGTCTTGAGATCCAAGATGTCTTTGGTATTTACATTGTTTTATTTTATGCCCTTGTTGATTTATTTTGTTTTTTTATTAAATTAGTTTATTCCTTGTAATAATTGCATCTTGATTTAAGGTTGGTTCCTTATTTAAAAAATTCTCAATATATCTTTCCTTGAGGTCGGTTCCTTGAAATATATGTTTAGGGGTACTGCACTGCTTCGCCTATGGACTAAGCTCTTTCAATTAGTTATCCATAGTGTAAGTTTGATTTTCACCATGGTTTTTTCATGATTGGGTTTTCCACATAAAAAATGGTGTTTATGTTGTAATTATAATATCTTTTTATTGGAAGCTAGTTGGATAAAATAATTCATAACATTTTTTGGGGAAAAAATGTTTAGCTTTAGTGCTTGTTAATTCACCCCTTCTCAATATTCAGAGGCATGCTAAAAAGAAGAATCAATGCAACCTAACAAGGACCAAAATACTAAATCCCATATGATAGAATAATCACCATAACAATCATAATTAGTCAAATTATGATGCAAACAAATAAATAATTATTCAATAATTCAAAATAAACACGAGGCATCTACATATGTCATCTAAAATCATCACTATCAATCTCCATACATAAGTTTTAATACATATACATTTTTTTATGCAACATTGCTTAAATATAAGAAAGAACATGATTGTTCTTATACTTTTGTATCTTATTTGACATCAATGAGAATAAATTTTACATCAATTATAACACTTACTCATATTACAACAGGTTATTTATTTCCAACCATTAACCTCCAGTCATAGATCGTCCATCTCAACAATCTATAAACAACCATTCTTAAGGACTATTTAATACACAACCCTTAATAGAAAATTGTGTTTCTTGATTGAAAAATTTAAAATTGGTATTATTATATCAACATCATTGTTGTTCAGATATAGTTGTTGCATAATCACTTAAATTGGGTGCAATATCTCTTTGGCTAAAATAGAGGCACATTTGTATTTAAATTAAAAGCTTAGTTTATTATATATGTATCTTGTATTTATCCTTTTTGTATTCTTGTTCACTTGTGACATCATATAAATATGTCACATAATTCTTTAGTTTCATTTACACAAATAAAATTTAAAAAAAGGTGTATTATGATACAAAATGTTAATCAATTCACCGTAACTTTTTATTATTGTGTTTGTATTGCATATGATTGTGTTGATGAAGTGCTAGCCTACTAAAGTTGTATATATTTAATAAAACTCTCTAATATATGATAGATACAAAGATCTTATATACTTGTCCTCCAATTGAGTACCATTCAAAAGCTAGAATAAGGAGCATACTAAATTGATTACATAGCTAATTTAACTAAGTATGATGAGATTAATACTATTTGGGCCTTCATTATATATAAACCAAAATTAAAATGAGGCTTGTATTATTACCATCAAGCACCTAATATCTAAGTACAGCTTGAGTTGGCCTAGGGGTGGAGAACTTGTACTCTTGAAAGAGAGGTCACAAGCTCAAATCCCACTAGGGGGTAGGGTATGTATGCCTCATTTGTAGTGTAGTTAAGTACCTCCCAAAAAGGAGTACAAGGTAGTCCCATATCACTATCACCATATGTCAACCCAAAAACTACGGCTGTTGTCGTGGACTATAAAAGCCCCTTTCCTTTCCTTTTCCTCACTAATTAGATGCTATCAACCCTAGAAGATCATTAGGTTATTAAAGATACATGCAATATTAAATTATCTTTAAAATCAACTTAAAACTTAATTTTATTTTTTCCTAAGACTTTTAGATTAGATCTTACGATCCTTTGCATAATATGTAAAAATATAATTATAGGTAGCCTAATTTATCATTTAAAATGATGCATCTCCTCATCATTCTCAATTCTCCTAGATCTATCTAGGTTGTTAAACAAGATAGTTCAAGATGAAACCAAGCCTTTGGCTTATATAATCTAATAATAGCTTTAGTCTTTCTCTTTCCCATTCCATAATCTAGTTTAGCATGATAAAATAAATAGTATGAAATTGAATTATTTAATAACTTCATTTAATAACTATCTTAAGAAATATTTTAGTTATGATTGGCCAACAATTCAATTTGAAAGCTTAGTTTCTTTGTTCAAAATCAATATTACTAATAGTGTTATTGGAATCTACACTATAATTAAATAAATAATATATTTTTAGCTCTATCTTTAGAATGTAATTTTAAAGGGGATTTTTTGTAGAAATTTTATATTATTTCCGTCATAGTTTGTTTTTGTTTATTGTAAAAGTAAAAATCAAAACTCTTCATCACCTCTTGCTTCAATGTTATTTATTGATAAGTAGCTGGAATTCGTTATAAGTTGTTGGAATTGGTTAAGTGTGGAACTCTTATTGATCACCTCTTTCCTTGATGTTATTTCTTGATAAGTTGGAATTGGTCAAGTGCAAGATTCCAATGGATTTGTCCTCTTTATTGTTATTTCTTGATATGTTGGAATTGGCTAAGTGCAAAATTTCAATGGATTTGTGCTCTTCTAAATGTTAGCTAGTCTTATATTTATGCTCCACAACTAATTGCATTTGGAAGATTTCCCCTCATTGGCCATATTTGGGGAGAGAGAGATAAACGATATAATATATAAGAAATCTCTTCAAATTTTAATATTACCATTCATATTTTAGATCTTTTCCATTTTTTTAGATTTATATATATTAGATCTTGTCAGTTAAAAAAATTATATCACTGGTTTACTTTGTAACATATGAAAATGTA
Organism: Cupressus sempervirens; assembly: GCA_028749045.1. Classification (NCBI taxonomy): domain Eukaryota; kingdom Viridiplantae; phylum Streptophyta; class Pinopsida; order Cupressales; family Cupressaceae; genus Cupressus; species Cupressus sempervirens. Next base: position 126,979,950 of record CM053788.1, read on the forward strand.
TAGATTATTTCTCCATTACAAATCTATATAATAAAGACATTGATGATAGCATTATAAGGAAAATGAGGTCTTTGATATCTCTAAAGAAATGTCCACATGACATTCTCCTATTGCAATAAGTGCTTCTAATATGTCCAACTCTAATAATAGTTGTATGGATTGAGGTGTCTATGAATATTTATTTATTTTATTATTCATTATTTCTAATATATATTTTGTAAATCAATTTATAATTTTTTTTGTGTTTGGATGGTCTTCTCCTTTACACCTAATTATTTTAATGGTTTCATGTCTAACTTAGTTATTCTATCTATTCAATCACGTAGTAAATTTTTAATACTATTAATACATTATAATTCATTCTTCATGAAGAAAGTATAAGTTAATAATTATATTTGAAAGAAACCATGTATTATAATCTATAATATTTATACTCTCCTTTGGAAATTACCATTTATGTATTTTAAAGTAACATCCTTTTTCCATTTATCACACTATCCACTCATATGCAACATACTTTAAAGGCAGATAAAATAAAATAACTAACAAGCTAAGTAAACAAGATAACCAATTAGATTGCTTAGCCAAGAAACAACTAGATCGTAGGAAGACATAATTGTTATTTTGATTTGATCATAATAAACTTTCTTCCACTATGAAAGATATTGACATCCACCTTACATAACCATGTTAACATCAATAAGAACATATCCCACTCCACCCAAATTATATAAAGAATATCCATCAAATTTAAAATAAATGACTGTACTAATTATCAAAAATCAATATATTTTATTTAACTAAATTATTGAGTGTCTATGTATGTATGTATGTGTATTCTAGAGGTAATTTCATTACACTTAGTACAATTGTGGCTCAACTTAGCAATTCCAACCACATCTTGCTTTGGGCCTAATTTTTATGTCGAGTGGGGGTATAAATGGGTGAGTTGAGGTGAGACGAGCTTTCTTGGAGGCTAATAGTCAAGCCCGAACCATCTGAATAACCAAGTTAGTTGAGGTAGGGAGAACTTAGTACAATAATGACCTAACTTAGCAATTCTAACCACATCTTGCCTTGGGCTTACTTTTTATGCTAAGTTAGGGCACAAATGGGTGAGTTGGGGTGAGACTAGTCTCCTGAAGGAGCTCAATCGAACCTAACCCTTCTAAATAACTAGGTTAATTGAGGTAGGGAGAACTCACTTCAAAACCTATATGAAAAAAACCTAAGATTATTAGCCAACTACACCACCCTTTCAAAGTCTATTATATATTTATAATAAAGCACTCACAAAAACAATTGTAAACAAAATATTGACCAATACAAATATACAAATAAGCTGATAAACTTTTAATCTTACATAAAAGTCCACATATCTTCTAGATATATTCATTTATATACTTATCTACCTATTGCATATTAGTTTCATTATATGTGTTGTAGACTTTAAATTCTCCATTTTTTAATTTTAATATGGAAAACGAATTAATGTAGAATTTAGGGGAAAAAATACTTTATGGTTTTGGTGTGATGTTGTGTTTATCCACTTGGAAGCTTGGAAGGTCTACTCAATAAATTAATTTTATGAATAATTAATGAACAATGTCATGTAGATTTCTCTTGATTTTGATACGCATGATTATGTGGGCCACACAATAAAGAATTAATGGACTTAAAAGAGGGTCACTTTCCATGGGAAAATTATATAATTGAAGTGACGTGGCATGGGTCTTGACTAACAATATAATGTTAGAAATCGACTAGTATGTAGAATATGGCAAGTAGGCCTCAAAATATTGCCATTCAAGGGGAAAACGGATTTTTTTATAATTGCCGTGGAGGCCATTATAAAGGGGAACTATATTATTTTTCACTTCAACAAATATGCGCTCTTAGATAAGATTGTTAAAATAGAAGTATAGTTTTCTTTGAGATTTACTTTGATTTCAATTTTATCTAATGATAAATATATAAGTAGTACAAATTTAATATATATTTTTATGTTTTGTTTTATTCTTACATAATCAATTATATATATATATATATATATATATATATATATATATATATATATATATATATATATGGTTTGTATATTTTGTATAATATTTGCAGCGTAAAGAAGTGTCACATAATGGCTTGTATTTGTCATAAGTAAGTTGCAATAGTATAATTAAATAAATAGTAATTAAATTTAATAATTATGGTTAAATCAGATATATAGTACATTCTTGATAATTATAGTATGGTGATAGTATTTTATTTTAATATTACATTAATCTTAGTAATTATAATTTCATTAGTTAGATGGTACATTAAACTATAATATTATAATTTGATAATAATATTTAATATAGTTTAATCAATATTTTATTATTACATTAAACTTAATAATTATAGTTTAATTTGATAGATAATACATTGAAGTTAATAATTATAGTTTAATTAGATAGATAATACATTAAACTTAATAATTCTAATTTGTTGATATTATTTAATATAATTTAATCAATATTTTATTATTTTCCATATTTTAGATGAAAGATATTATAGAAATTGTCATTCTATTTTTAAAAGTTACTTCAATCTTAAATTCAAAATTTATTTCATAATGTAATATATTTGTGTTTACGAAAATATTGCCTTAACAAAGAAGGGCGTGCTTCCTAAAATTCGCTTCTATAACACGTGCCAATCAAATAGAAGTAAAATAATTCTATTGATTTTTAAAATTAAAATTAAAATAATCAAATTTAATTGGTTGAAATAAAGAGAATTAATCACTAAATAGATAGAAGTGATTGCAATAGTATATTGCCTACACAAATACAATAAAAGATAGTGAAAGAAACTAAGAAAAATGTATTTGACTTAGAGGAAGTTTATTTTTAAAACTAATTATGTATGTACATATATTTAGTAGTAATGCTAATGTCACAAATAATTAAAAGATTAAATGAGAGAGGTGGCATAGATGAATAGAAGAATAATGTTACAATAACAAAAATTTGAGCACTATCTATTGTGTATGATTTGATAGTGTTCATTATTATTCTTTGTAATAAGTAGGGGCATAAGACTCTCACAAGGATAAAATTTTCTCTTAGAGACATTAATACAATAATTATTTTCTATAAAAAGAGAAAAATATATTTAAAACAAATTATTAATTAGATACTAGTTGTCATTTTTATCTTCTAGAAGTAACAAGAGTCTCTATAATTTAATTTCATATCACTAATATTAAAACATTTATAAAATAAGGCTCTCAAGCAATTTGTGGCCAAAAGGAAGATTAATGTTGCTGAGAAGATCAAAGAAATTCTTGCTAGTCAAACTCCTTCTAGATTGGGAAGCCATTGCTGCAACACCATCCCTTATCCACCGGTACAAGCCGAAGATGTAGAGTGCTCCAATAACATTATTGGAGCCTAGGATTAGTTTTAGCTTTTCTATATACAACTTAGTCTTTAGCTATTTTCAAGTCTTTCATCATATGTATAAACTAAGACTTATTTCATACACTATGATTTGCTATTGTAGACATTACAATAGAGATAGTATTTGAGATATTTTGATGATCTCTTAATCTTTTTGTCATTTTTTTAAAATCAATATTTAATATTAAAAAATATATATAAAATAACCTTTGATATATTTCATCTATCAAAATAGATGAAATTTTGATTAAAATATTAATCCTAAAAAACAATACTATTCATTATAAAAATAATTCTACAAACTAATTACAAATTTAAATTAAGTAATCCATAACTGATATTTATAAATAAAATTTATAATTTCAATATTAAATTATTTAATCCAAAATTTCCATAAAATTTACCATTGATTTTTAAAAATAACCAAATAAATAAATAATAAATGAAAAACAAGAATCAAACAAGAACACCTTAGAACTTAAAATCGGTATTTCCTCCTCTTAAAAATATATTAAAATCATATATAAAAGCTATAATATGAAAGCCAATGAAAGGGACATAGTGGAGGTCATTAATTCTCCAAATTAGGGCATAAAATTCTTTAGGGATAGGAAAATATCCCTGAATACTATGAAAGACTTTGCTAAGGATGCTAAGGAGATGAAGGAACTTGTGAAGACTGGTGTGTACTATGAACCTACATCAATAAAGAAACTGTGGAGGTTTTTTTTAAGGGCAATTATCTCTTACATAACGCTTGACACTAGGCATGACAGAATCCACACCCACCATTTTGTTATCCTAAACCACTTCAGGTATGGAACAAAAATCTCCATCACCTTCTATCTTTTCTTCTCTACAAATAAGAATATCATGGGCTTTAAGAAGAAAGTGTATGCTAACCCTGCCTTCTGTAAGGGTCTATTGTTACTTATTTATAAGCACTTTAAGGCTTAAACCCATGGAAGAGTTGTAGCCCATAAGGTGGAGTCCTTAAAGGATACACGAAGCTCTTACCTTCCTTCTGATATGGAGGATAATGTAGGTCTGCATTCAGATGATGAAGAGGAGGTGGCTAAAATTATGAAGGACATGGGTAGGAAGAAGAAGAAGACTGTGAAAGGATTAGAGGGAAGGATTAAGCCTGAGGTCCACTCAGCGGAGGAATATAATGGAGAGGAAGAGGGGATGGAAATAAATGAGGAGGGTAATGTGAAAGAGGTGGGCACCAATAAGGCAAAGGAAAGCAGGAAGTATGTCAAATCGGCCAAAAGGAGGAGGGGTGGAGATAAGGAAGCAGAGAAGGCACATGGTAAGGGAAAGGAGACCAATCTCGAAGCCCAGGAGGAGAGTAAAGACGAGTTGGGTTCGAAAAAAACCACTTGTACTCTTGGCGCAAAGGGTGGGAAAACTCCTTGGAGGAAATTTGAAACAAGCATAATGAAAATGGGGTTGGTGAGAGAACATATCCATCCAAAGGTATTGGAGGGAAGGGATGGCAGAATTCAGTTGGAGGAACTCATTGATTCGGCCTTAGTGATTCTAAGTGATAATGCGAGGGAAATGGAGATGAACCTCCTAAATAATGCCCGCAATAGTATGGTGGACAATTTATGGTCCATTAAGTAGATGTTCCATGAAATAGAAGAGATAAAGATTAGGATGCAGGGGCAGGAAATGATAGAAGGGGGGGACGACACCATTAGAATAAGCAAGCTAGATGTGAGGGTTATTGAGATGGAAAAAAAGTGGATAGGATGGAAAGATCTCTCCATAGCTCTGTTAACCAGAGCCTCAACATTATCAAAGGACTAAATGATAATATAATTCAGTTGCACTTGATGTTGGAGGAAAGTAACAGGGAGAAGGAGGAAAGGACAAAGAGGAAATCAGGGTCACAGATGAAGATGACTTCTTGTAGGATGAGAGCCTGAGCAAAAGAAGGAGATCGGATAAGAGGAAGGGGGAAAAGGAGGAGTCCTTGGATGATATTCATTTGAAGATTTTCGCAACAAAGGCCATGGGAGAGCTGAAGTTGAAGACTATGGAGCTAGTCAAAGAAATGGTGCCCTGATTGGAGCTCCTGGTTTTTTGTCTGTCCCCTAGCTTTTGGTAGTTTTTGTCTGCCTATTCCTCTTGTGGGTGTTTTTTATTTTGTTAAGTTCTAGTGGCATAGTTTGGCTTATTGTTTTATGTTTCTTTGTTGCTAGCATTGGACTTTAAGTAGTATTTTGTTGTTAACTAGTGGGTTTGAGACACCCCTGTACAAAACATGTTTTACTTAATCAAAAACTATAATACGAAATTAACTATCCTAATCTTAAGCTTTAAAAAATGTATACATTAATTCATATAATTTACATATGGTACATCCCAAATTTGGATAGCTGTTTCCATTATCAAATCCCTAGAATGCATTAATTAGCCAATAGGCTTTGCTTGCGAGGTTGCTCGTGTACGATTGGTAAAAAAACTTGTCTTATGGTTAAAACTACCAATTCCCTAGTATTGCATAGTAAGAGTGGAAAGAGGACATTCCTAAACCACCTTCAAGGATGACAAAAAGCTTTAAAATGATCTTAATTGTAGCCCACACTAATGTATTTTGAGTGTACAGATTTACATAATTTGATCACGGCAACATTATTCATAAAATTCAATGCATCGTACCTCCTCTAGAAAGTAAATGGCTTCAAAGGATTAACACAACCTATTTTGTGAAAATTTCTCTGCAATCTAATAAGCATTGGGAATGTTAAAGCTTATAATGTTCTATGTGTGAATTAGAAGTCGTAAAGACTAAGGCAGATTGGTGGAGGAGTAGGTGGAGAAACTTTTGTTGGATACAATTGATTAATTGTGTATTGTCTTTGATGTTACACAAATGTCATATCATTATCAGTTAGTATATACTGAGTTCACTCGGGCAGTGAAGATAATTTTCTGTGTCTAGCGAGCTTTCCTATGATTGCCTAGTTTAGAAGGCAGTGTCTACCAAGTTCACTTAGGCATTGAAGGAAAGTTTGCAGAAGATGAGTGTTAATCGAGCTCACTCGGTTAATGAAGGAAAGTTGGATGGAACTAGTGCTAACCGAGCTCACTCAGTTTCTAAAGGATCTTCGCAAGTTTGCATTGTTAATTGAGCTTCTATTGGTTAACACAAGAAATCGCTTTTGAGTTAGTTTCTACTGAGTTGGGTCGGCTAACGAAGGGATTTTCTTATTTTGGCATAGTTGAATGAGGTGATGAATATTAATTATTCTAAGTTGTATTTGAGCTGACTTGACAATATGAAAGATATAAGTACAAGGTCAAGTTGAGAATTTGAAAAAGTGCAAGTATGAAGATGTTATGAATATATTGAAGATGAAGAGAGGAAGCGGATTTGAAGGATAAGCATAATATCCTTGTGGAGTAGAAAAGCTATATTCGATCATGAAGGATCAAGTACAAGCCAAAAAAAAGATTTTTAATCAACAATTTAGTTTTCTTTCAAATCAAGTCATCTCATTGTTACTCTCTGACCATTGTAGCAGTTATTTAAATCTCTGAACAGAGTTGGCTTAACAACTATTTGTAAATCCTCTAACAAGGTGGCAATTCTATTGAATTGTCTCAAGACCTCTAACAAGGCCACTCCTAACAAGGTGATTAAATCCTTTAATAGGGTCACACACCTAACAGTGTGTTTTGTAACCTTTAACAAGGTTGGCTCCTAACAGAGCTCACTTTAGAAGAGTGAAAACAATAACTAGTTGCAATTAGTGGTTTTTCCCAAATTGGGTTTCCTTGTTAAATCCTGGTGTCAAATGTGTTCATACTATTCTCTTTATGTGTTTTCAACTAATTTAAAGTAAAGGTAATCATAGATAACATCTAAAGTTTTCATGTTAAGCATTTACCAAGTACATTCAGTAATTACCAAGTTACAACATTTTATGTATGTTTACCAAGTATTAGCACAATTCAGTTTTCAAATTGTATTTTTGTACTGACATCTAAGGGATCTTAGATTTATTTTAGTAGTAACTGATTCACCCCTCCCCTCTTAGTTACTCCTCTTATATTTACAACAATTGGTATCAGAGCTTTTGGTGCTTGCAGAGAAGTTTTCAAGGACCTAAGCTAAAGATTTGAATGTCTTACAGAAGAGAGATTCCCAAGCTAAATAGAGACAAATTTGTAGCATGAAAAGAACTTATAAGGTTACATTTGGCTACTATCAGTGACTTAGGATGAAAATATCTTGATACTAAATACAAGACTCACACTAGAACATTATCTGATGAAGACATTGCTAAAAAGAAGAATTATAACATCATGATGATTGATATTGCATCTGCTCTTAGTTATGTCAAATTTGATGAAGTCAAAGATTGCAAGACAAATCATGAGATGTGGATTAAACTAAAAGACATATATGGAGGAGATGATAATGTAAGAAGAGCTAAGGCTAAAAGTCTTAGAGGTCATTTTAATCAGATGAAAATGAGAGAAGATGAGAACATTGCAAAATATGTGGAAAGAATCAAAGAAAGTGTAAGTGCAATCAAAGGATCTGGAGGATACATTGAAGAGAAAAGAGTTGCAAGCAAGGTACTTAGAACTCTTCTTCCTATTTATGTAATCAAAGTGTCTACTATTCAAGAGATGAGATGTGATCCAAATAATAAAATATCTTTGGATGCTCTAGTTGGAAGATTGACAGCTTTTGAGTTAGATAACTTTGATAACTATGTTCCTAGTTCAAAGGTTATTGAATTTTCTTTTAAAGCTAAACTCTCACTCAAAGCAAAGGGTAAGAAATCAAAGTTTAGTCAATTAGGAAGTGAAGAAGAAGAATCAGAAGAAAGTTCAGATAGTGATCTTGAAGTTGTTGAAGCCCTACTTGCAAGGAAGTATTCCAAAGGCAGAGGAAAGTATAAAGGTAAAGTTCCTTTGATATGCTTTTCATGTGAAGTAATTGGTCAGATTGCTGCAAGGTGTCCAAATAAAGAGACCAAAGATGAAAAGAAAAGCAATAAGCACAAAGACAAGAAGGATTCCAAGAACTACAAGAACTACAAGGACAAAGGCAAGAAATCTTGTTTTATAGCTAAATATTTTGATAACAGTGAAGATGAAATAATATATATTACTGTGAAAGATGAATCTGATGATGAAGGAGATAAGATGGCACTTATCTCTAATGTTAGCAAAAAATATATATGGATTATTGATAGTGGTTGTTCACATCATGACTGGAGACAAAAAAAAATTGAGCACAGGGAATATTATGATGGAAGTAGTGCGAGATTTGGAAACAATGAACCTTGTAACATAAAAGGAAAAGGATGTATTTCATTGACTAAAGAACTTATATGTGACAATGTTTATTGGGTTGAAGGACTAAAGCATAATCTACTGAGTGTGGCATAGTTGAATAATAGTGGATTCAAGGTAGAATTCATGAATGGACATGCCAAACTATTAGATGGAAAAGGAAATTTGGTTGGATCTAGCAAGAAAAGAAAAGGTAATCTATTTTATCTTGATCTCAGTGATTGTTCATGTTTTATTGCTGAAGTAGAAGAAAGTTGGTTATGGCACAAAAGGCTATGTCATTTAAACTTTGATAATCTGGTTAAGATAAGAAAACATAGAAGAGTAAGAGGCATTCCTAGTTTGAAGAAGCCTAATATGGGTTTATGCAAGAATTGCCAAATTGGTAAGATGGGAAAGACTAGTTTCAAAAGCAAAAACTATCAGTTAGAAGAAGTCTTATAAATTGTTCATACAAATTTATGTGGACCTATTGGGATAGAGAGTTACAGTGGAGAAATTTTTTTCATTCTTTTTGTTGATGACTATTCTAGAATGATGACTGTAATGTATCTAAAAGAAAAATCAAAAGCCTTTCAAAATTTCAAGTGGTACCTAGAAAGAGTAGAAAAAGAAACTAGTAAGAGGTTGAAATGTTTAACATCAGATATAGGTGGTGAATTTATCTCCAATGAATTCAATAAATTCTGCATTGAAAGAGGAATTAAAAGACAAGTATCAGCCCCTGGTACACCACAACAAAATGGTATAGCTAAAAGAAGAAATAGATCTATCATGGATTGTGCAAGAACCTTGATGATTGAAAAGAATGTTTCTCTCAAATATTGGAAGGAAGCTATCAACACTATAGTACATACCTTGAATAGAGTACAGTTGAAGAAAGACTCAAATAAAACTCCTTATCAACTATGGTATGGCTACAAACCTAATGTAAGTTACTTGAAAGTATTTGGCAACAAATGCTATATCTTGAAAGAGTCTAGAAAAGGAAAATTTGATGTAAAAGGTGATGAAGACATATTTCTAGGATACTCTTGTAGAATTAAAGCATACAAACATTTGAATTTGTCTACTCATAAAATAATAGAAAGTGCACATGTTAGAATTGATGAGTTTGTAGAAAAGAGTGAAGAAGAAAACAATAAAGAGCTAGAGGATTACAAAATATTTGTTTATTATGAACCTGATACCTTGCAAAACCTATCTGAAAGAAAGGAAGCTTCATCTCCTGAGTCCCCAAAATCTCCAATGGTTACTAAGTGACAGACAGTGCAACCCGAGTCACATTCTAAAGGACCCAATTCACAGTCAGAGGCTATCGAGCTAGTTCAAACCGAGTCTAATAGACCCGAGTCACAGATAGTGGAACCCAAGCTTGATATTGAAGTTCATGATGAAGACATTGGAACTCATTCAAAACCCAAAGAGCTCATGTTAGCAAGATATGTAAGAAGGCATCATGCACCTGATCAAAGCATTGGAGACAAATGTGATGGAACAATGACAAGAAGAAAATTACAAGGTACATGTTTACTTGCTGAATTTGAACCTAAAAATGTTAAATATGCTTTGGAAAATGAAAGTTGTATTAGAGAAATGAATAAAGAAATAGAACAGATAGAAAAGAATAAAACTTGGACTCTTGTTCCTAGACCCAAAGATAAGAATGTAATTGGCACAAGGTGGGTGTTCATAAACAATCTGGATGAAGATGGAAAAGTTTCAAGAAACAAGGCAAGACTAGTATGCAAAGGTTATTCTCAAGAAGAAGGTATTGATTATGGTGAGACTTTTGCTCCTATAGCAAGATTAGAAGGTGTTAGAACTTTACTAGCATATACAACACACAGGATTTAAAATGTATCAAATGGATATTAAATCTACATTCTTGATGAGGAAGTCTACATTGAACAACTAGAAGGTTTTATAGATCCTAGCAAAAGAGACATGGTTTGGAAATTACACAAAGCATTATATGGTCTCAAGCAAGCTCTTAGAGCTTGGTATGAAAGACTTCATAATTACTTGGTATAAATTGGCTTTCAAAGAACAAATAACAATAGTTTGTATATCAAAGAAGGACCAGACAAGAAGATTGTGTTGGTAGAAATATTTGTTGATGATACTTTATTCACAGGAAATGATGACCTGTGCAAAGAATTTTTAGAAGAAATGAGTAAAGAATTTGAGATGTCCATGTTTGGTGAGATAAAATTATTTGTTGGGTTGTAGATACATAAGAACAAAAATGGTATCTACGTCATTGAATCCAAGTATATCAAAGAGATACTGAAGAAGTTTGGAAAGGAAAATTCAAGACCAGTTGGAACCCCTATGTCTACTGGACATAAGTTTTCCAAGAATGATGATTCCAAAGAAGTAGATCATACCACATATAGATAAATGATTGAAAAATTGCAGTATGTAGTACATACAAGGCCTGATATTGCTCTAGCAGTTGGAATGGTAGCAAGATTCTCAACAAATCCTAGAGAAAATCACATGATGACAATCAAGAAAATTATGAGATATTTGAAAGGTACTGAAGACTATAGCTTATGGTATAAACTTGGAAGCAGTTTGGACTTAAAAGTATTTATTGATGTTGATTGGGTAGGAAGTCTCGATGATAGGAAAAACACTAGTGGTGGAGCATTATTTCTTGGTAAAAGACTAGTGTCTTGGAAAAGAAAGAAACAAAATTGCATCTCTCAATCTACAACAAAGGTAGAATATGTGGTAGCAACAATTAATTGTTTTAACATTGTTTGGTTCAAACAATCGTTGGAAGGAATGAAGATAAAGATCAAGGATCCAATAGTCATATACTGTGATAACACCAATGCAATCAATATATCAAAGAATCCAATGATGCATACCAAAATAAAGCACATTGCTATAAAATATCACTTCTTAAGAGAATTGGTGTAGGATAAAGAAGTTAGATTGGAATATGTGAATACAAAGGAATAGATTACAGACATATTCACCAAGCTTGATGCAAGAGGAAGTTCATGGGAGGAGGCTCAGTAGTCACTTTGGAGGGTGCTTGGTTTGGTACTCAATCGAAGAAGGAATGGTGCTCGACATGCTCTAGGAGCTCGACATGTTCTATGGAGCTTGGCATGGTCTTGGAGCTCAGCATGCTCTATGGAGCTTGACATGGTCTTGGAGCTCAGCATGTTCTATGGAGCTCGGCATGGTCTTGGAGCTTGACACATTCTATGGAGCTCGACATGGCCTTTGGTTGCTCGACATGGTCTGGGAGGAGCTTGACCTTGCTTAGGAATTTGGTGCCTATTGTAGGCTATGTAAGTAATTTTCCACAATGAGTTAGAGGTTGAAAATTTCAAGGATTAAAGAGGGCCTAGATTACTAACTATAATTCAAAGAATGTATTCTAATTCATTCAGAGCTAGGAGATATCACAATTTTACTCGAATATCAAATTTGGGCACTTAATTGTTGTTGTTGGCCGACTTGTGGCATTTAATTTATGTTCTAGGCTGACTTGTGGCTTAGATTGGTATAATTAGGGGTTGTGGGGAAGTCTTTAGTCATTATTGATCCATGGTGGAGAAAAGGAGGAGCTTGAAGAGAAAATTTGGAGAAGAGCTAGTAGCTGCAGCTTGAAAAATAAGGAGATTGCTTGGAGGCTTGTGAGCACAAGTTGAGATCTTCCTTGGGGGTTTCTACCCAAGTGTGGATTTGGACTAGCTAAGGGTTTGGATTGGCTTGAGGGATCTTGTAGAACTATTATTGTAATTTCTATTGTATTTGTCCGTAACCAGGAAGGCCTTACAACCTAGCACATTGCATGTAACAGTTATTTTATAAATAAAGAGTTGTAATTTGGTATCAGATCTTGCATTATTACTTCTTGTTGTTGTGTTTTTTCTATTTGGTTTTATATCTAGGGGATAGGACATATCATTTTGGGATTCTTCGGCCTTGTGTTGCATCAAGTGGTATCAAAGAGAAGGTTGTTCTTGAGCATGTAGACAGATCGCTAAAGTTGAGGCAGTTTGCACTAGGACTTGGACTAGAGAAGTAGATTTGATTTGATCTTAATCTAGTGGTGGATTTTCTTTCTAGAGTTCTAGATCTCTTGGTTTCAAGGTGGTAGATCATGGTTTTGACTTGCAATTGTATAGGGCTTACAAATGGATCAATGGATGCCAAGATGGAAGTTTGATCTTGTTGAGGCATGATCGTAGAGAGTTTGTGGATTGTAGATCCATGGTCCTAGACTTGTGATGTGGTTCCTAATTGTTCATGCAAGGTGACAGGTTATGATCTGACTTGTAAACAATTCAAGGTTGTCACAAGGAGCATGGAAAGGATTTTTTGTAGAGGGTTTACAAAGATCTTGGTAGATGGCTCCAAGAGGATTGGACCCTGAGATGATTGTGAATCTTTGTGATGTGGTGGAGAGAAGATTTTCTAAGATGACTGCTTGACTTGAAGCTAGCTTAGCTGATCGAGTTAAGGATGGGGTGAGGAAGGAATTCCATAGTTGTTTGTGGAGTTGGAGTCTACTGATTTGAAAGAGAGTTGTTTGGCTAGTTAAGAGACTTGTTCATGAGAGAAGATGGCATAGCAAGGTCAAGATAGAAGAGGTTGGTTTTGTTGATCAAATTGTGGAGTCTGATACAGAACTTGTAGAGAATCTAGAGGTTGATGTTGAAGATATTCCTAACCTTGTTGATGCTGGGACAGAGGTTGGTTTTCATGATCAGTTGGCTGAATCTGACATGGAAATTGTAGAGCACTTGGTCATGGATGATTCAGTTACTGTTGGTGATGAGTTGTGTGTTGTAGATCCTCTTGTTGTGAGCAATGAGATTGCTAGGGTTGTGAGTTTGGCATGTGTTGATGGAGATCTTCATATTGTTGCTGATGTGGAGTTGGTTGTTGTTGGTGTGGATTCACTAGTTGTTGATGTGGATGAGGATTTGCTGATGAAGCATTATGTTTAGTTTGTTCTTGGAAGTAAGCATGTTGAATGGGTGGTTGAGATTCTAGTTTTTGATAGTGTGATACAAATATGGATGATGTATAGATTGGTTTTCTTGTCCTTGTTGGATTGGAAACCTTTGGTGAAGATAAAGGTGGATGTTACTCTTTCTTTGGACATCAAAGTGCAGAACACACTTTTCTATTTACTTGGGGAGTCTGATGCAGGAGCATCTTGGGTTTGCTTGGTGACTACTTTGGAGTTCATGGGAGGAGGCTTGGTAGTTTCTTTGGAGGGTGGGTGCTTTTTCTAGTACTCAATCAAAGAAGGACTAGTGCTCAACATGCTTTGGGATCTCAGCATGCTTTGGGAGCTCAACATGTTCTATGGAGCTTGACATGGTCTTGGAGCTTGGCATTTTCTTCTTGGAAATATTCAAGATATAATAGGTTACTAAGAGGGGAGGGGTGAATCAGTAACAATAAAACTTTTAAGTCAATTCAGAATAACCATATACAACATTCACTCAACTAGCCTGCTTCATAAAAGAACTATTAAACATTTAAACCATATATGCACAGAGATTTGGTGACCCAGAAACCTTCCAAAATAGAAAGTAAAACTAGGGTGGGGATGATACCCACAAAGCTTCATTACTGCAGTATGAAGTTGGTTGGTTAAGGCTTACAATGATCACTTCTGGTGATCTGCCCTATTAGGAGCACAGAGGATTGCTAGATCCACCTTGTTAGAGGATTTACAAACATACTTTACAAGTATGCACTCTGTTGGGAGATTTGAATAAAGACGGTTAAGTCTACCCTGTTAAAGGATTTACAAGAATGATTCACCTGTTAGGATGAACCAATAGATCAACTTACAACTTGACTAGATTCTTTATTGTAGATCACCTTCTGTGATTGATGAAATCATTTCTGCTCCTTGTAGACCTTGCTGAGTTTTCTTTACTGCTGATGAATTTGCATATCATATCTTATGTCCCTCTTTTGTGCAATATTCTATATCTTTTATATCTTCCTTGTATCTATATATTGAATGATATAATAAATTACATATATATACCATTCCAATAATTATTCATGCAAGGTCGACCAAACACAAGTAAACAAAATATAATTGAGTCGACCAAATAGTAAAATAAACTTGAGTTCTTCAGACAGACTTGATGACCTTCTGATACGCAGCATCCACTACATTACTCGACATCGTCATGCACTTGGTAGAGGTAGGGGCTCAATTCATACTAGTCATACAATGTTGCCTGGAACTCGGTAACCATTGGTGACTCGATAGATATAGTGTCACTCGGTAGAAACTAACTTCTTCGTTAACCTCCTGAGCTCGGTTATCACTGAGTCCTTCACTCGGTCATCACTGAGTGCTTCCTCACTCGGTTAATACTGAGTGCATCTTTACTCGGTTAACACTAAGTGCAACTTCACTCGGTTAACACTAAGTGCTTCTTCACTCGGTTAGAACTGTGTCTTCGATGCTCGGTTTGAACTGTGTCTTCAGTGCTCAGTTTGAACTGTGAGATGAGTGTTGTCACTAATGGAAAATAACTTTATGCCAACAATCTCCCCCTTTGGCATTAGTGACAAAAACAATTATGATTCAAAGTTTATGTGCAAAAATTGACATACAGTTCTGAATTTTCAAAATTGATCTTTGCAAGTCTTATTACACATATCTTTCTTACATGTATCTCCCCCATACAATATGCACAACATTTACAAGTTATTACACATATCTCTTGCACAATTATCTCTTGGAGTGTGCTATCTCCCCCTTTTTGACAATAATGCCAAATTAAACAATATATATTTACATAGAGATTCCAAAATGAGAGATAAACTCAGAATGTACCTTGAGAATAAGAGCCAATGTCTTATCCCAATTTTCTTGCAAAAGTTTGCTAGTGGAGAGTGCTATTTGAACTTCTGCAGAGAGTTCAATCATATGATCTGCAATTGAGAAGTTTTTGTCATGAATCAATGTTTTGGAATGGGCAATATGCTTCTGCATTGTGTCCATGACAGGAAGGATCATATTTTGGATGTCAATCAGAGTACACCTGATCCTTGCTTCCTCTCTCAATAATTCTACCTGTTTCTCTAACAAAATCTTATTCTGAGATGATGGGATGAACTTGAACTGTGGTCAAGCTGCAACATTTGGGCATTGACCTTCATATCCTCATCAATTTTATTCAACTTTTCTTTGATTTCCTTAGTATACTCGGTAACATCACAAAGTTTTCCAAAAAGTGAAGTTACATTATTAAAAGAATGTTCAAAATTACTCAAAATTGTAGACAATTCTACCTATTTTAATGCAATATGCTGAGCAATGTGCTCAAGCACCTTATTGTCAAATTTCTTCTCTGCCTTTTCAATCAATTTTTCTTGGCCGGAGGTATCCTCATTGAATTTATATACAACCTCTTCTAACTGAATCAAAATGTGTTGAGTAGAATCTACTTCAACACCTATAGCCTCTATTAGAATATTCTTAGCACTTTCAATAATACTATATTCCTGGTCTCTCTCATGCCTCAATTGTTTTTGCCTTGCCTTCTGATCTAATAGTTGACTGATCATTCTCATTTCATCGACTGATGCATTATCTAGATCTATCTTAGGAATGACAATGTCCTTATCCAAGTCTATTTCCTCATCCACTGCCTTGCTGGAAAACATGTATCTCTTTGCTTTTCCTGCAATGACTTCACCTTTTTCCTTTGAAAGTGAAACAATAGTTGATGAGGCTGGATTGGCTAACAAAACTGGAATAGGACTAACTAGAGGAAGACTGAGAGAAGTGCTAATAGTATCAAAAATTGATGTTCCTCCCAAGATTGATTTACATGTTGGAATGGGAGAACTACTAGATGCAAAAATTGGAGCAGATGAAATTGTCAAAATTGAAGTACCAATGGGTACATTTACTGTACACTCTACAGTAGAAGTTGATATGCTTAATGAACTTACTACTGTAGCTAATGATGACTCGGTCAATGAAGATGGCTGTAGCTCGGTTAATGAAGTGGTAGACACTTGCATAGATGGTACCTGGAGCTGAGAGGAGACAGGTGAAGATTGAGCAATTGATGAAGCTGTTGTGCACACAATCTCACCAGTAGAAGCTATCTCCACAGTTGATGTAGCTACTTTAGGTGGAGAGTGAGGAAGAGATGCAATGACTTTGGCTGCAATTTTTACACGATCATCTTCCTCCTTAGCTTGTTCAACTTCTTCTACCTCTATTTCATCTTCCTTGCCTTCTTCCTCAACATTTATCATCATTGAATGCAGATCCCTTGGAATATCTTCAATATCATCATCATCACTGCTGTCATTGTCCTTGATTTCAACAATATCCTCACTGGATTTATGTAGATGATAGATATGTTTCCACATGTTTGTTGCATCATTTACAACATACTCAATGTCTTTGATTAGTATCAAACAAGTGTGGAATCTAATCATCATATTACCTTCATGATCTTTCAGTGATTTCTTCACTTCTGCATCAGTGAGACTCGGCAGGAGATTTTTCAGGGTTTGCTCAAAGATATCCTTGACAGTCTTGATTGCAATTTCCCATCTTGGTTGCAACCTCTCCAATAGCTCTTTAGGGATCTAAGAGGCAATCTCGTCCGGAGAGTATTTCCATCTTCCCATTTTACTCAATACCAGTTCCTCAATCTGCATTTTCTCCTATTCTGTTCTTGTTTCAAACTTCAATGCTTTGAAGTTTGTGAAGCTAGTACCTTCTTCTAATTACTTCAACCTTGCCTCAAATGTGAGTGGAGGCTTGACAAGTACAGGTTCCTTCTTCCCCTATCTTGTTCTCCTGGAGAAGATTGTAGTAGCTTGCTTTTTAGGTTTGGTGATAATCACCTTACCTTTCTTCTGTTGACGCTTCTCTTCTTTTTCTGACTCAGTTTCCTCTTCTTCTTCATCATCTTCTCCTTTTCCTTCAGTAATCATCAAAGGACCAACTTCTATTTTTATCTTTGCAATCTTCCTCTTTCCTTTGCTAATGACCTGAGGGATTTTGATTTGAAGCTCAATTCTAGCCTTAGCTTCATCATAAGTTCCAAAGACTAGTTGCTTTGGGTCTACAGCTTCATTCACCAGTGCTTCTATGATATCTCTGGTTTCATCAATATTGACCTCATAAGGAAGAGGTTTCACTCATGCAACTCGGGGCCTGACTGCCTGTATGTATACTTTGTCACAGTCTACCATAAATCATACATCTTCTTTGTATTCCTCAACCAGTTTAGGTGGAATCCAGAACTTATTGTTCATTCTTTCTTTAAAATCTTCAAAGTAATTATCCAAAACACTATCAAAATTTTCACCTAACTCTGCAATGAACTCATTTATTTGATAAAGAATGAGAATATATTTTCTCCATACTACTGATCCTTTTGATGGAAAAGACTTTTGAAAATAGAAAAATAAATAGATCAAAAGTGAACCAAATTTGTAGGAGTTGTTCTTTGAAGTCCTTATGCTTTCCATATTTTTATTAAATTGAGACAAAAGCAATTCAGACAGATCAAACTCAACATTCTTCTTTACTACCTTATATGCTAAATCTATTGCTTTACAAGGTACACTGTTTGGACGACTCGAACTGTAAATTTTATGAGCAATGATGTGAATACCAAATCTTAATTCAGTGTCAGCTACTGTACTGAGCTTAAGTCCTCTACCATCCCATTCTCCTTGGGTTAGCCTTTGCAATTCTTCCCGACCTAGGGTTTTGGTAGTCTTAGCTTTGCTCAACATGGGAAGGCCAGTAATCTTGTTAATCATTTTCTTTGTGATAAGCACTGGTTCCTCTAACCATAATTGTCTGTTATGAACTCGACTGAGTACATACCTAACCCATTTAACTTGAAAATTCCTTGGCAAATGTGAAATGTGGGTTAACCCTTTTGTTTCAAGATGCTTATGCTCGGGTTTCAAATTTCCATCTACGCTCATTTCACCTAGGGCATTATCAATTTCTAGGTTTCCAAGTTCTTGAATGGAACATTTGAAATGAGGGCGAATGTCATTTATAAGGAGTACCTTTGGAGGAATTTGAGACTGAGCACCATTAGGATCAAGTGATTCTACAATTGCTGGTGCCAATTTGAAGTTCGACACCTTCCATTCCACACCTTTAACCAGCATTTCTGAGCCTCTCTTTGCCTTGGAGCTGCTACGTCCGGATGCCATTGCTGCTCAGTAAGTGAAGAGAAATTCTGAACAGATTCTTCGCCCTTTAAAATTTGCTCAAAATTGCTTTAAGTTTTCTCTGGAATCATAGAAGATAACTTAGCTCAAAGTTCGTAGTGAAGAATGAGATCAAATTCTGCCCTTTTTGACAAAAAAAATTGTCATAAATGCTTGGTACGAGGGTAGATGAAATGACAAGTTGTCATCCACTTTCTTGGTAGATACTATCAACTTGGTGATCAAAAGAGAACATTGATGTACTGACCTAACTCACTAAGGTCACGAACTGACCTTGCTCGATTGATATAACTCGATAAATGAAACTTTATTGCACCCGACCGAACTTGATTAAGTCTAGGATCAAAGTGTATCTGAATATTGTTTTGATCATCTTTCTTCTTGTGGAACTGTTTAGGATAATTCTTTGGAGGATGCAGTTCCATAATTTCTTTTATGAATATTAATCAGAGATGGTGGAGTCACTCATTTCTTGAGTGATATTGCCATTGCTTGACTTATCTTGTTCGGTAGATTTTGGAATCCACTGTTGCTTCATTTGCTTCCGAATGTTGTTTGCTTTAATTTTCTTCTCATCTTCAATTCTTTCTATATTCATGCAATTTCTAGCTATATGACCAAGTTCTATACATGTATAGCACCTTACAATAGTGTCCTTCTTTCTTAGGTGATGTCTTGCACAGCTTATGCCAGTATGTCCATATTCTCCAGAATAGTGACATCTGCACCAGGTGTTGTAGTCTCATCCAAATATGGCTTTGACAATTTGTTGAGCTGGATTGAATGATTTGGATCTGCATTGGAATGCCTTGTGACCATGCTTTTTGAATTTGTGACAGTTGCCTTCAAATTTTGGTTTTTCTTTGCACTCATTTGCTTTGTGACCATGCTGATTGCAATTGAAGCATTTACCATTGAATTTTTCTTTTCCATTTCTCTAGCATTTGTTTGATGTATGACCTAACTTGCCACAGTGATTACAAGTGGGTTTTTGATTCCTTTGCTCACCTTGTTTGGAGGATTCACCTTCTTCCTTGTATCCAAGACCAGCTTTACCTTTATGTCTATAAAGATTTTCCTCATTTTGTTGATTTAATTGATTCATATCTGCTTGGGATTTCATCATTCTTTCATTGACTTGTCTTTCAGAGATTAGATCATTTTCCAAGCTTTCATTGATATGTCTCTCATTTCTTAAATCATTTTGTAGACTTTCATTTTGTACTCTGAGAATCCTAATTTCTTCATTTGCATTAGAGAGTTGGTCTATAAGGTCTTCATGCTGATGGGATTGATTATGGCTTTTATCTTCCAATTCTTCTTGTGCTTTGTTTCTTTGTTCCAAAACTTCACATAGCTTAATTGACTGTATTTCTTGCTCTCTTTTAAGCTTTCTTACCTCTTCTTGCAGAGATCCATTTTTTTCTAGAAGTTCTTTGATTGCCTTGTCAGCTTCTTCTGAACTACTTGATGGTAACAAATCTTCAATCTTTTCTTCAACATAGTGATGGTCATTCATTTGTCTTGCGAGTTCCTTTCTTCTTTTTAGGGATTGAGAAAGATGCTCCTTTGCTTCTTTGAGTTGAACCATGGCCATTTCTAGATCTAACTTTTCATTTTCAATAACTTTCTCCAGTCTGAATATCTCCATAACTTAGATCTTTGCTCAAGCTGTCAAACTTTGTCCCGAGAACCAAAAAGCTCTGATACCAATTGTTGGAAATATTCAAGATATAATAGGTTACTAAGAGGGGAGGGGTGAATCAATAACAATAAAACTTTTAAGTCAATTCAGAATAACCATATACAACATTCACTCAACTAGCCTGCTGCATAAAAGAACTATTAAACATTTAAACCATATATGCACAGAGATTTGGTGACCCCCAAAAACCTTCCAAAATAGAAAGTAAAACTGGGGTGGGGATGATACCCACAAAGCTTCGTTACTGCAGTATGAAGTTGGCCGATTAAGGCTTACAATGATCACTTCTGGTGATCTACCCTATTAGGAGCACAGAGGATTGCTAGATCCACCTTGTTAGAGGATTTACAAACATACTTTACAAGTATGCACTCTGTTAGGAGATTTGAATAAAGACGGTTAAGTCTACCCTGTTAAAGGATTTACAAGAATGATTCACCTGTTAGGATGAACCAATAGATCAACTTACAACTTGACTGGATTCTTTATTGTAGATCACCTTCTGTGATTGATGAAATCATTTTTGCTCCTTGTAGACCTTGCTGAGTTTTCTTTACTGCTGATGAATTTGCATATCATATCTTATGTCCCTCTTTTGTGCAATATTCTATATCTTTTATATCTTCCTTGTATCTATATATTGAATGATATAGTACATTACATATATATACCATTCCAATAATTATTCATGCAAGGTCGGCCAAACACAAGTAAACAAAATGTTGAGATAATGGGTGTTGCACACATTGCATAATATTGTTATTTTATTATTTTATTTGTTATGTAATGTTGTACCTAGATGGACGTGCAACATGTAAAGATTCCCATGGAATATTCTTGATGAGTTGTATTGTAACATTGTGATAATATTTGATGTAATTATTTAATATTGGAGAAAAGAATTAAAAGCCCAATATTAAATGTGGGGTCAGTGGGTTAGGTAGCACATGGTTTTAGCACATGGTTTATGTAATACCACTTAGTGGTTTTGTGGGACTTGCTACTATATAAGTAGCCACAAGGGTAGTTGTTGTAGAGAGAAAAAAAAAGAGTGACAAGGAGAAGACAAAAGGCAAGAGTCGAGCGGGACAAGGCTTGACAGGTTAGCCAAGGGAGCATTTGTGAAGGTTGAAAGCATGGCATGGGATGTGTGGATTCATGCTTGTTCACATAGTTTTCTCGGTTGTGGCTATGACCATGAAGGCTTCCATGGTTGTAGGGCAATGGTATTTTTTGCTGAATAATACATGGTGATGGATGCTTTTGGAGGCTGGGTTTTTCCCTCAATGAGGGTTTCCTAGGGTATATCTTGTGTCACATTTTATGGGTATGTTGTCTATTCTCTTGCATGTGGATTTTAATTCCATGTTTATTTTAGATCTATTATGGGTTATGTGAAAATGGTTATATTTTTTTTATTGCCAAGTTTCCTTACAAGTGTTATCAGAGCCAGGTTTTATTATTGTAACCCTAGATTGAATCCATGGGAATGCATGAGAGGATAAAAGAAAGGGCAAGATATATGAATAATTATTGCAGATCTAAGGGTTTTTGGATTGTTGTTATGATGAGATGTTAAAAGATTTGGGCATGGGAAATTGTTGGACAAAAGAGTTTTTCGGATGTTTCATTTAAAATGAGGGTTTTAGGGGGTAGCTTGCAGAAATGACCTCCTGGGTAAAAATAGACCTCACCATTGGATCCGGGTCGACATTTCCATAAATTTTGATATATAATATACCCTAGTTTGGCCATGTTTAGAGGAAATGAAAGAGTTTTTTAGTTTCAGCCCGTGATGGCCGTCAAATTTAATCCCGTCAGAATTTTCGTCACTGAAAAAGATTAAAAATGAAAAATCGTACTAAAAATGGCAAAAAGACTATCTTAGTAAAATGGCCATAACTTTCTCTCAGAATATCAGATTTCAGAGTTCTTACAGGTGTTGGAAAGCTAATTCAGAGAACTACAAGATGGTGTAGGTTTGGTTCTATGATTTTGAGATTTTGTCAAGTTTTCAAAGCCCTAAAGCCAGATGTTGTTTATTTTGAGCACGAATTAGGGCATAACTTGGGCATACGGAGTCAGATTTTGGACTTCGAGTAGTCAACAAAAAGCTCTTGGAGAGCTCTACACATTGGTTCAGATTTGGTGCAGGTTTGACATGATTTATTTGTTGATATATTTATCTGAACAATTTATGGTATATATTTTGACTATGGTAACTTGTTAGTTTATGGCATTGGAGATTTAAGATTTGATGTCATTGTATACTCAATTCATATTTTAGATTGGTCTCATGATGATATGGTTATCAGTGTTTGGTTTGGATATGTATGATGACTTGTTGGGTCTACAAGTTGTGCAGTGTTGTAAGCGGTCTATACTTATAGGTTGCATTTATAGCTTAGTTATGGGTTGTCTTTGCCCATTGATCTTTCATTATTGATGCATATTCAGATTGGTGGCTTGGATTTGGGTTGTCTATGCCCTAAGTCACATGATTTTATCTTCATGTAGAGGGGATGAGATGTTGTTACCAGAGATAGTCATGCTGGAGGATTGTGGTTGACTATTTTATGTTGACAGGTTGGACACTTTGAGAGCCAGATGCTCGGTTCATGGATGTGATCATGGTGTCATGAATTTTGGCATGACATGATTGGTTATACAGGTACATCCTTGATGTTCATTAGCTTGGATTTTCTGATTCAGTTATGGTGGTATATCTTCTTGGTTGAGGATCATGGTTATTTGGTTTCTTTTGAGGAGCTCATGATGTGCACTTTGAGTTCTTTGATAGTTTGATGCCTTGGTTGATTCTCATGGTTAAAGGATGGGTTTTTCATCATTATTTCATGGATAGCTTGGATACATGGTTTAGTGGGAGCTTGTGACAGTGATGGGGTGACAGTGTAGGATTAGTTCCTGGTTTGATTTGGATCTTCATATAGGAGATGGATTTATGATGTCATAGGTGACTTGGTACCACGGTTTAGTGGGAGTTGTTGGCATTGATATATTTATTGAGTGTTTGCAGATGTTGGAAGTTTGTCTTAGATCCTGTTGCTGCAGAAGCATCTTTGACATTTGCATGGTGCACTTGTTATCTTCATGGTGTTTGAAGATGGTTAGATCTTGAGGACTCATGGAGTTCTTGGTTATCTTCATGGTGTGTGGAGATGGTTCTTCCTGGTATGTGGAGATAGTTTTCTTCATGGTATATGGAGATGGTTGCATCTTGAGGACTCACAGGGTTCTTGGCAAAGGTGTGGTTTATGCTTTTATTTGGCATGTTATCCTTGGTATGAGGATGGTTTCATTATTATGTCATGGTATACTCTTGATACGTGTTTAGAGTTGTGACATGTTATAGTATGTTCATGTGGAGCATGTTATCTTTTTAGTTGAGATGGTAAGATCATGTTGTCATGTTTATGTTCTTGAGGCCATGGTTGAAACTTTGACATTGATCTTAGTTTAGTTTCTTGGTATTGAGTACACTAATCATAAG
Organism: Cupressus sempervirens; assembly: GCA_028749045.1. NCBI lineage: Eukaryota > Viridiplantae > Streptophyta > Pinopsida > Cupressales > Cupressaceae > Cupressus > Cupressus sempervirens. The sequence goes on from CM053788.1 coordinate 127,004,164, forward strand.
TTGGATACTTCATGACATTGCTATGTTGCATTTGGAGTTGGCATGGATTGATTGGTTATAGGTGCTCATGGATACTTAGAGAAAGTGGTGATGTTGATTTTTCTTGGATTAGAGAAGTATTTGTTGGGACAGTTGATGGTTTCAGCAGGAAGTCCGAGGGGTAGTCACCTGATATGGACTTGAGAGGAGATTGTTCTTAGATGAGTCTTGGTTGGAGACTTGGGTATCTTGATGAGCATTCTCATTCCCCACTCTTGGTCTACTCGGCGGTTTGTTACTTGAGAGGTATAGCCCATTGTTTTTCTCAAGTGCATTATATTTATGCTTGTCTTTCATGGATATGGATCTTGAGCTATGGTACATGAGTTAGTTCTGGAGGGTTCATTTGAGAGATGGTTAAGCATTGGTTATCTCCATGTGCATATGTTGTTATGCTGGTTGAGTTTGGGAGATGGTTTTATATTGGGCATATTCCTTGGTTTAGGAATGGGTTTATTGAGTTTGATCTTCTTGTGAGAGGCTTACATCCATGATTAGTTATATGGTATGGTTTGGGTGTTGTTAAGGCTTCTTGTTGGGTTTTTAATGGAGGAGATCATACTTTCACAGTTTACATCTAGAGGTGTGTGTAGAAGGACATGATACATGTTATGATTTGCATGGTTTCTCTGGTCTTGGTTATCTTCTTGGATGTTCAGTTTTGCCTACATTGGATTTGAGATTGGTTGGAGATTGTGATCACTGGTTTGTGCTCATGTTTGTCATGTGAGAGATGACATGGTTATTTCTTTATCTCTTTCCTTTGTTGGTTGTGGAGAATTTGGGAGACTATTGGAGACTTGTTATGAGAGTTGTTCTTGCAGGATATCAATTTATGTATTATGGATGTCCTTGATACTACATGGATTCACTTCTTTGAGATGTGTTGAGTGGATTGATTATAGATTTGACATTATCTTTTGCAATGGGAGCTTCTTGATGTATATGTGGCAGGTATTTCTCTTGAGGCTTGTGATTGCAGGTTGTAGATTGGATATGTCGGTGATATGATATTCACTTGTTATACCTTTGAGGTATGGATAGTTGGATGGGTTTGGCACTTTGCTGTGGGTGCTATTTCAGCTATGGATATTTTGACAACTACGGATACATGTGATTACCTTTGGATCAGGTTTTTGTGCTTGGAATTTTAGTTGGTACAGGATTTTATGATCTTCTAATGCGACAGGTTGGGTGGTTTTCTCTTTGGATGGCTTCTATGTATGTCTAGTGGGAGTGGCATAATAGGAGGTGAGATCATTCATGTTTGAGATGCTGGATACTCTGATTTTGTTGCAGGTACCAGGATGGAGCACTTGGTGTATTTTGATCCATGATGGTGGATGTGCTAGGAGGGATTGTTCCCTTGTTCATTTATGTGGCTACGTATTGACCCTATGCAATGTATACAACAAGTGGGAGATTGTTGAGATAATGGGTGTTGCACACATTGCATAATATTGTTATTTTATTATTTTATTTTGTTATGTAATGTTGTACCTAGATGGACGTGCAACATGTAAAGATTCCCATAGAATATTCTTGATGAGTTGTATTGTAACATTGTGATAATATTTGATGTAATTATTTAATATTGGAGAAAAGAATTAAAAGCCCAATATTAAATGTGGGGTTAGTGGCTTAGGTAGCACATGGTTTTAGCACATGGTTTATGTAATACCACTTAGTGGTTTTGTGGGACTTGCTACTATATAAGTAGCCACAAGGGTAGTTGTTGTAGAGAGAAAAAAAAGAGTGACAAGGAGAAGACAAAAGGCAAGAGTCGAGCGGGACAAGGCTTGATAGGTTAGCCAAGGGAGCATTTGTGAAGGTTGAAAGCATGGCATGGGATGTGTGGATTCATGCTTGTTCACATAGTTTTCTCGGTTGTGGCTATGGCCATGAAGGCTTCCATGGTTGTAGGGCAATGGTATTTTTTGCTGAATAATACATGGTGATGGATGCTTTTGGAGGCTAGGTTTTTCCCTCAATGAGGGTTTCCCAGGGTATATCTTGTGTCACATTTTATGGGTATGTTGTCTATTCTCTTGCATGTGGATTTTAATTCCGTGTTTATTTTAGATCTATTATGGGTTATGTGGAAATGGTTATATTTTTTTTATTGCCAAGTTTCCTTACACAAAATATAACTGAGTCGGCCAAACACAAGTAAACAAAATATAACTGAGTCGGCCAAATAGTAAAATAAACTTGGGTTCTTCAGACAGACTTGATGACCTTCTGATACGTGACATCCACTACATTACTTGGCATTTTCATGCACTCAGTAGAGGTAGGGGCTCGATTCATACTAGTCATACAACGTTTCCTGGAACTCGGTAACCATTGGTGGCTTAGTAGATATAGTGTCACTCGGTAGAAACTAACTTCTTCATTAACCTCCTGAGCTCGGTTATCACTGAATCCTTCTTCACTCGATCATCACTGAGTGCTTCCTCACTTGGTTAATACTGAGTGCATCTTTACTCAGTTAAAACTAAGTGCAACTTCACTCGGTTAACACTAAGTGCTTCTTCACTCGGTTAGAACTGTGTCTTCGATGCTCGGTTTGAACTGTGTCTTCGATGCTCGGTTTCAACTGTGTCTTCAGTTCTCGGTTTGAACTATGAGATGAGTGTTGTCACTAATAGAAAATAACTTTATTCCAACATTTCTATGGATCTTGGCATGGTCTTGAAGCTCGACATGTTCTATGGAGCTCGGCATGGTCTTTGGTTGCTTGGCATGGTCTTGGAGGAGCTCGACCTTGCTTAGGAATTTAGTGCCTGTTGTAGGCCATGTAAGTAATTTTCTACAATGAGTTAGAGGTTGAAAATTTTAGGGATTGAATAGGGCCTAGATTATTGACTATGGTTTGAAGCACAAGTTTTAATTCATTTGGGGCTAAGATATATTGTTATTTTACTCGGATATCAATTTTGGGCACTTAATTGTTGTTGTTGGCCAACTTGTGGCATTTAATTTATGTATTTGTATTTAATTTGTGTTCTAGGACAACTTGTGGGTTATATTGGTATATTTATTTAGTCATTATTGATCCATGGAAGAGAAAAGGAGGAGCTTGAAGAGAAAATTTGGAGAAGAGCTAGTAGCTGCAGCTTGGAAAACAAGGAGATTTCTTGGAGGCTTGCGATCACAAATTGAGATCTTCTTTGGGGCTTACTACCAAAGTGTGGATCTGGGCTCACTAAGGGTTTGGATTGGATCTTGAGGGATCCTACAGAACTGTTATTATAATTGCTATTATATTTGGTCGTAACTGAAAGGCCTTACAGCCTGACACATTGCATGTAACAGTTATTTTATAAATAAAAAGTTGTAATTTGGTATCAGATCTTGCATTATTACTTCTTGTTTTTGTGTTTTCACTATGTGGTTTTATAGCTGGGGGCTAGGACATCTCCTTTGGGGATTCTTCAGCCTTGCGCTACATCAAAGCCATTACCTAAGGATGCATTTCTATATCTAAGAGGTTTAAGCTAGGGTTCATTCCCCTATCTGAAGTTCACTAAACAAAGCTTAGTGATGCATCAACAAGAGCTAAGTTGACGATCAATCAGTTGGTGCAAAATTGAAAAGGGCATATTGCAAATGAATCAATACTTAAGGTACATTGATATTAACAAAGTTGTTGTCTTTGGCATGTGTTTTCAAAGAGGGAGAAGTTTACTATCATATCTCATAGAAATTTTTGTCATTCCAAAGAAGGAGAAGTTTGTTGTAAGAGGGAGAATGTTTTGTGAATGAACTTGGCAGAAGTTGTTGTAGATAGAGGAAGAATCTAGTGAAAGGAATAGCTCATACTAACAAAGGGAGTTCTCAAGAATAAATTCAAAATTTCATTGTGTTATGACATGTTGTGTTGCTATCAATGCCAAAGAGGGAGATTTTTGGATACAATTGATTAATTGTGTATTGTCTTTGATGTTACACAAATGTCATATCATTATTAGTCAATATATGTCTAGCTCACTTGGGTAGTGAAGATAGTTTTCTGTGTCTATTGAGCATTCTTGTGATTGCCTAGTTTAGAAGGCAGTGTTTACTGAGTTCACTCGAGCATTGAAGGGAAGTCTATAGAAGATGAGTGTTAATCGAGCTCACTCGATTAATGAAGAAAAGTTGCATGGAACCAATTCTAACCAAGCTCACTTGGTTGCCAAAGGATCTTCATGAGTTTTTTGTATTAACCAAACTTCTATTGGTTAACATAGGAAATTGCTTCTGAGTTAGTTTCTACCGAGCTAGGTTAGCTAAGAAGGATTTTCTTATTTTGGCATATTAAGCTCAATTGATTTATCTATTGGTTCTAGCTGACTTAGGTGATGAATATTAATTATTCTAAATTGTATTTGAGTCAACTTGAAAATATGAAAGATATAAGTACAAGGTCAAGTTGATAAGTTGAAAAAGTGCAAGTATGAATATGTTATGAATATATTGAAGATGAAGAGAGGAAGCAAATTTGAAGGATAAGAAAAATATCCTTGTAGAGCAGAAAAACTATATTCGATTAGGAAGGATCAAGTACAAGCCAAAACAAAGATTTGTAATCAGCAATTTAGTTGCATTCAAATCAAGTCATCTTATTGTTACTCTCTAACCATTGTATCAGTGATCTAAATATCCTAACAAAATTGGCTTAATAGCTATTTGTAAATCCTCTAACAAGGTGGCAGTTCTATTAAATTGTCTCAAGATCTTTAACAAGGGCACTCCTAATAGGTTAATTAAATCCTTTAATAGGGTCACACCTAAAAGTGTGTTTTGTAACCTTTAACAGGGTTGGCTCCTAATAGGGCTCACTTCAGAAGAGTGAAAATAGTAACTAGTTGCAATTGGTGGTTTTTCCCAAATTGGGTTTCCACATTAAATCCTAGTGTTAAATGTGTTCATGTTATTTTATTTATGTGTTTGCAACTAAGTTAAAGTAAAGGTAATCATAGATAACATCTAAAGTTTGCATGTTAAGCATTTACCGAGTACATTCAGTAATTACCGAGTTACAATATTTTATGTATGTTTACTGAGCATTAGCAGTGTTTAGTTTTCAGATTGTATTTTTGTAGTGACATCTAAGAGATCTGGGATTTATTTTAGTAGTAACTGATTCACCCCTCCCCTCTTAGTTACTCCTCTTATATTTCCAATAACTTTTCATGTGGGTCAAACTAGTATTTTCTACGAGATTGGCATGATTATATTTTGTCCTCATTGTGCATAATTGATTTCCATATTATGTTTAATCTCTTACAATCCCATTTAATATCTGACTTAGGTGTGAACTTCGTAACATGATTGACAATACAAAATTTAGGTCATATGCTAGTGATGTGAGTAGAGAAATAATGCATCGATGACAATTGATAACAATATTAAATTTCATTGATTTTTCCATTCCATTGCATTCAATTCTCCAAAGACTAGAAATTTCCATTTTTCTTGAACACAACGCAACTAAGAATATGCCATTTTGGTTCAAAGGATTCGAGTCTCAAATCATCCAAAACTAATTCTTTGATTGTTATTTCCCTAATAAGCATTGTCATTAGGAATTAATAATTTTATTATATTTAATAGTTTTGTCATTGCTGGGTATTCTCATTTTTGGTGAGTAGGTAGTAAGCATATAGTTTATTTTATTAACATTCTCTCAGGAGCTTTAATGGCCCAGTAGGAATTTTTTTGTGAAAGGGTGTTCTTTAGAATGTAGATTTGTGATAATGCAACATACAAAAATAAGTATCCATTATTTTTTAGTAGGTAGAATGCGTAGAGGTTCCTTCAACATTCCCTCTCTACATAATGGTTTGAGATTGTTGTGAGTCTGTGTGGATGTCAATAGCATTGTACAACTATGTTATTCAATCATACCATAATTATATTATATGTAAGTCGAGGAGCATTTTCACTCTCATTGTTCTTGGTTATATATATTATTTCTAGATATTATATTGGATATTATATGTGAAAATAATGAGGAACAACGAGAGAGAAACTAATTCTTTGATTATTATTTCTCTAAGAAGCATTGTCATTAGGAACATAAAATAATTTATTATAATTATAATTTATATATACCCTCTAAATGAATCTGAGACACTATAAATGAATATTTTGAGACTTCAGGGCATTAATTAAATCCCTCTAAGTCTAGGATCTTTTTCTCTAACATGAAAAGAAAGGTTGAGAGAGTAATTCAGAGATGTATTGTCTTTATTGTGGCCGATACTCCATGTAAGTACTTAGGTGTCCCTAAGGCTTCTCATTGGAATGAGATTATTCAATCCATAAAAGATAGGATTTCTTCTTGGAAGGCTCATTGGTTATCACTTGTAGGAAGGATCTTAATGGTTAAATCAGTTCTTTCATCAATTCTAAATTATGTGATGTCGGTTCTCTTGTTTCCTAAAGGTTTTATTTCATCAATTAGAAAATGTCTTACACATTTCATCTGGAAGGGGAATATGGTTGATAGTAAGAAGGTGGCTTTGGTTTCATGGGAAAATATTTGTCAACCAAATTTTGGAGGTGGAGTAGCTGTGCATAATATCCATGAGAGAAATATTAGTCTAGGAGCTAAGCTGGCTTGGAAGTTCTATGAGAACCCTTTAACACTATGGGCCAAAATTATCAAGATTAAATACTTGGACTCTGGTGATTCCATGCACATATTCACAATTTGAAACCCCCCTAAGGGATCAACTATGTGGAATTTCTTGGTAAAGAGTAGAGAGGTTTTGTTGCCGCATCTTTTGTGGGTGATCAATTTAGGAGATATGACTTTGTTTTGGTTAGACTCATGGAATGGTTTTCCTCAATTTCTTTGTTGAATCAACTTAATACAACTTGGGTTGTTTTGGAACCTTTATGGGGCACTAAAGTTAAAGACTATATCTCATTCAAATCCAACAATGGCTTATCTAATGTGGTTTGGAAAAACTTTTCAAGGTTGTCCATTCCTCAAATTGAGAAGACATAGCTATTCAATATACTTCAATGATGACAACAATAGGTTGATTTGGAGTAAAAGTAGGAGTGAGAGGTGCACAATTAAGGAGGGATACCAATCTCTAATTTCAGGGCAGAATGTTGTTCATGATAAGAAGTTTATGTTTTGTTGGCATGATGTTGTTCTACCAAAGGTTGCAACCTTTCTTTGGTTGGTACTTCAAAATAGAATTCTTACTTTAGATAGACTTCAAAGGTTGTGAATTGTTGATAGTTTCCTTTGTGTCTTGTGTGGCAAGGAGATAGAGAATGCTAATCATCTACTTCTCTCATGTGTGTTAGATGAGGACCATTAACAAACTTGGTTGGTATGGTCCACTTCCTAACTCACTATCCCAATTGCTAGTGGGTTGGCCTCTACCTCACAAAGGATCCTTTTTTACTGAGATTTGGAGAATTTCCCCTTTGTCTACTATGTGAGGGATGTGGTGGGAAAGAAATAGAAGAATTTTTAGGAAGGAAGCTTCTTCAGTGGATAGGGTATATGAGTAGATTGAAAAATCTATTTTAGAAAATGTTAATGCATTTACCCTAAGGTCTAAGCATCTATCTTCTCCATTCTCCTCCTTTGATTGTTTAATCCTAAATAGATGGCTATAGATTTATATCCCTTTTAAGGGCATGATGGTTGGTAAAAAGTCCAAGGATGAGATCCAGAAGGCAACCTCTCCATCTTTTTGTAAGTTAAATTTTGAAGGTGCATCTAGAGGGAACACATGAAGATCAAGTGGCAACTGTGTCCTTAGGGACCATCATGGTCATATTTTAAAAGCTTTGTCTTCCAAGCTTCTAGATGGGACTAATAATCTTGCTGAGGTGAGAGCTCTCAGGGATGGGATAAGGCTAGCATTATCTTTGGGGATTTCAAAACTCCATATTGAAGGTGACTCTTAGATTGTTACGTCAACATTGCCTTTAGAGAAGGTTGTTATCTGGGACCTTCAATATGCCTTAGGTGAAGTTTGGGAGCTGTTGCCATGCTTTCAAGAGTTCAAAATCAATCATTTTTTTAGGGAAGCGAATCAATTTTTTGATTGTTTAGCCAACTTGGGGGCAGGTATTGAGTCTGGTTCTAAGTTTTTTGATAGGGTAAGTATATGTGGTTCATTTAAAGGCTGTAACCTCTCAGCTAAGTTGGTTGATGAACTTGCAACTTCAATGATTTGACATCTATTTCAGGTTGGATTAACAAATAGTTTTGGGGTATTTGTACATTGTTATGTATGGTGATGTTTAAATGTTGTATTTGAGCAAGGACAAGAGGTTTCCTTACTAACTCTTTCCTCCTTGAGCTCTTGAAATAGTTTTAGTTTCTTAATAAAATCTTATGGTGGCTTGCCACTTTTACCCAAAAAAAATAAAAATATTAAAGTGTCTAAAGCAAAACTAGATTTAAGTGAACTAGTTATAAAATATTTTGTTCATGATCACATAGATGTTGTCTGCACAAAAATTGTAAATCAAATGGTTAATGGTAAAGTAGCCTACTTATTGTTAATCCTAGTGGACTTCCAATCCATTCTTATACTAAAATAAATTATATATAGATATACAAAACATTCTTTTGTGATATATGATATTTATATGTGTTGGAAATATAAGATAGGCTAGGTTACTAAGAGGGGAGGGGTGAATCAGGAACCAATAAAACTTATTCTTATTTCACCAATTAATCATTCATATGTATTCTGATCTGATTGCATGCATGAAAAACTGAAAGCATTAAAACATTCATAACACTTTGACACACAATATGGTGACCCAAAAACCTTCCAAATAGAAAGTAAAACTTGGGTGGAGATGATACCCACAAGCTTTAGTACTACAATATAAAGTTGGCCTATTAAGGCTTACAATGATCACTTCTAATGATCTGTCCTATTAGGAGCAATAAGGACTACTGGGTCCACCTTGTCAAATGATTTACAAAACATACAATGAAGTATGCACTCAGTAAAGAGATTTACCAAAGATTGTTAAGTCTACCTTGTGAAAGGATTTAACTATTCCACCCATTAGGATGAACTAGTCGCTGATCTCTGATCTACAACTCTGATTTGCTAATTTGTAGTGTAATGATCACCTTGTTGTGATAGATAAATCTTTGCTACTCCTTATACTACTTGTACCCTTCTTACTTCACACTTTTCTCTCACATATATTACACATTACATTTGGATGTGATACAATACATTACATATAAACTAATCCAAATTACAATTCATCAAAGTCAGTTACAATACAAGTTTCACCAAAATACACAAAGTTGGCCCAACTACTAGTACTCGGGTTCTGAAGATAAACTCAGTGAGGTTTTGATACTCGGCAACCATTGTCAACACTCGGTATCATCATGCACTCGGTAGATGTGGAAGCTCGGTTCATACTAATTGTAGACACCTAAAAACCTTTAGAAAATAAAGTATTTTTATTTTCTAAATTTTTTTTGATGACATCATCATTTAGTAATTAATTATTTATTTATTTAATTAATTTATTTTTATGCCATTAAATCCCTTTATCTTAATTAAAAATATTTAATTAAGGAATCCCTCCCAAAAATGTTTAAATCTTATTTAAACATTATTTCCTTATTTATTAATTATTTAATTAATAAATTGACCAAAAAACCCAAAGTAAATAAAAAATTTATTTTTTGCCCAAAACTTGGCCAATTTCCTTCAGACCACTAACCTCTTCCAAAATCTTCTAATCCTTCTTTAATTTTGATTAAAGGCTAATCCCATCATTTCCTACCCCTAATGCCAACTCAAAATATTTAATTAAGATTAAATATTAATTCTCATGTTTATTAAAAAAGTTTTAATAAATATCTCCTCAACCCAAACCCTTGAAATAAATAAAACTTTATTGATTTCCTAAAAATCTAATTTATCCTCATCCTAAGAAGTTCTAGACTCTTCTAGAAAGTCTTCATCCTCATCCTAGGAAGTTCTAGACTATTCTAGAAAGTCTTTATCCTCATCCAAAGTCTAGACTCTTCTAGAAGATGTCTTTAAACCTAATCCTAATCCCCTCCTAACCTTGTCACATTCTCTAAACATGGGTTAAGACTTACTAACCCAAGCCAAAGTTAACAAATATCTCCTCCTTCACCCACCCTCATTAAATGCCATCCACTTGCCTATCCCTAAGCTAATCCTAAACCATCCTAATCCATCCTCTAATCATTTGCACAATCCTAAGCAAGCTTAAAACCTTCCTAATCAAGCCCAAGTCGAAATTCCTCTCATCTCCCTCAAAATATCCCAACCATAAAACTTTATGAAGCCCACTAGGCCATAAATGACTCTTCCAAAGCCCTTTCATTGCTCTTACAAGCCATTATGAGGGTCTTTATGAAGATTTTATCCCTTGAGCCTCCTTTTTTGACTCATCCTTCCCCTTTCCTCCATCCTCTCACCCTATGACATGTGTCACTCCCTGATTGGTTGTAAGGAAGCACAATCCATGTGCTCTCCTCTCATGCAATCTGAGCCTTCCATGAGCTTTTCCCCATCCTTGCATCTTAGCCCTCAAACCCTCAAGCCTCTTGCCTATAAATTGGATCCTTCCCCTTTGCAAAACAACACAATCCATGAAGTAAAGTCATAATTCCATTTTAAGAAGCCATTTTACATCAAAATCATACACTCACACCCAAATTCCAACTCCATTTGAAGCCCTTTTTGAAGCATAAGCTTGAGCATACATCCTATCTATTTAGACAAAGCCACTCAACAAGAGAGCTTCTCATTGAGAGAGCCCATTAATGGCTCATATTCTCAATTGAGAGTTCATCTTAGTCTATCTTGAAGTTTATGATTTTTTTTTAGTTTGTAGAAGCTTTATTTAAATTTGGTTTCTATTAGCATACTAACATTGCTCATATACATTTTGGCATGCCCGGTGGGACCTTGCATGGGTCATCTTCATTAGCTTTTTTAGTCAAGTTTTGTATGTCATTTGCTAATTTTGGCTAATTTTACTTGTTTTTGTGATTGGTAGGATTATATAAATTGGTTTTGTAGGTCCACATGAGCATGAAGAAGACAAAGGAACTCATAGTCTATCTCATAGTGTTTGCAGATTTTTCAAGCTTATAGGTGGACAAAACACTTGAAATTCTTCTTCCTCTTCTTGTCTATATTCTTCTTATTCCATCTACTTCTTCTTCTTCTTCTTGTGGGAGATCTTGGCCATTTTTTTTAAGGAAGCAAAATCATACACACTTCTTTTTAGTGCTTAAAATGAACCCCCAAATCATACTTAAATCCATTAAAAACTAAAAATTTGCAAAAAAAAATAATCTTTTAACAAGTGAAACTAAACCAATCCAATCATTTGCATCTTTGCAACATCAAGGTTTTAGATGCATTCTTGCAAAGTTAGGAACACTTCATTTTTGGGAATTTAAAAAGAATTTCAAGTTTCCATTTTAAAAGGTTCAAAATCAACACTAAGTGCACACTAAAATCTAAATCAAACTCAAAGCATCAATCAAGGATAAAATGAACCTCATTTGCAAATATTTTAAAGTTATTTTAAAAATCTCATGAAAACTAAGAGTCCTAAATGGTTGCCAAAATTGTCCTAAAAGCTTTTTCATTTGTTCCAAACAAATGTCTTGTTGCAAAATCTTGAATGTTTCTTAGGTTTTTCATGCATCAAAACAATCTAGGAATATCATTTTTGGGCTTAAAACATGCAAACTAGAACACAAAATCTTGAATGAAAACCAAAGTCCAAAGAGTCATTTTCACTTTTAAGTCCAAAACAATCTTGAATGATCTAAGGTTAAAACAAAGCACTTCAAAGTTCTTAAAACAACACACAAAATCTCAATCTTGAATGCTCAAAGGAAAAAACTTGAATGTTTAAACACTTGTCTTTGAACGCATGTTGCTAAAATGAACTTGAATGTTTAAACATTTTTCCTTCGAATGAATGTTGCTCAAACATAATCTTGAATGCCATGGATTAAAATCAATCTTTCTTGAAATGCATGCTTAAAACAAACGAACTCAATCTTGAATGCAAAAGATCAACTAACAATTGCAATATCTCACACTTCAATTTTTGGGGCATAAAAAGAATCTACATTCTAGGAACTTCCTAAATTATAAAAACCAAATAAAGACGCTTTAAGTGAGTTTGTAGTTGGACTCACCCTCTTTAATCACCCATCAATTTAACCATTGGTTGCAATCTCAGTGCCATCTATGGGGATGGGTCCACCTAAGAGGGTGTTAAGTGCTCCACAAAGATCAAACGTCACTTGTGTTTTTATTAGTTTTTCTAACTTAGAAAATTCCTTAAATGCACATTAGGCTCGCTAACACTTCATTTGGACATTAAAATTGAACAACTCTTGACGTGGAGGGCCTCTAGACACGCGCTTGAAACCGAGTTTTACACATCTTTCTTTTTGGGCTTCAAATAAACTCACACTCAATCTTGAATGCCTTAAAGGAAATTAATCGATACTTGATGTGGAGGGCCTCCGAGCGCGTGGGTTTACTTTCTTGTTGACCCTAACTCTTCTTCTTGTTTGCATTCTTTGATTGATTTTACTTTTGTTAATGCTTCAAGTTGGAATTGAACATTTGCATCTTAAACATGAGTGCTTGCAAAGTCTAGATCAGCACACATAAGAGTCAGTTAGAAAAGGAACAAGCGTGTTTTTTAGCCCAAGGTCATCCAAGTCTTCTCTCCCCTTGTCGTTTTTCGAGGCCATCTTGGGTGCATAAGATTAGGATCCAAAACCTTGTTTCTCTTTTTAGGAGGCCTTCTTGGGGATTTCATCACCCCTTGGGATGACCTCAACTCTAGCGTTCCAGCAGAGTATAAAAATTGGGAGGTGAATCCAAAGACACCTCTCTTAGAATCAAGATTTTGTCACTCAGGCTAAGCCTCAAGGAACTTTATACCCTTTAGAAATGAAAGAGGAGAAGTGGGTTACCACTCCTCTTGGCTGTGTGACATCTTTTTAGTTTCATCTACGGATTTGGACCTCATGTACCTTGGGTATATCAAGGACTCCCTAGCTAAACCAATAGTCAGCCTTGTAGACAACCATCTAAGATGTTAATGTGTTTGAAGTCACTGATTGAAACATTTGTAGAACATACACACTCCTTGGTGCAAGTATCAAATTCTAAGAATCAAAAAACTTCTATCTGGTTGTTCTTATCTATTGCTTGATTTGCTATTTGTTGAATGAATGTTTGCCAAACTTGGTCAATCCTAGCTTAGGGCATACTTAGCGTAGTCATTGCTTATTCCAAAAGTTGAACAAGTCGAAGCATAACAATTGAGATCTCTCAAAGCCAAGCAGATTCAGGAATTCATGTCAAAACAACCCAAACCCAAACAGAAGTTTCACAAAGCCAAACTCAAGCCATCTCAAGCATACCAAGAACTTTCAGCCAAGAGAAAGGAACTAACACCAAGCCCTCAAATTGTCAAACTCCACAAAGTAGAGGCCAAAGCTATCGATGAAGCCCTTCAAGATGCCTGGTTAGATCGCACCATCCAACTTAACCAACATCCAGGAGTTAACCTTGCTTATGCCTTACCAACTAGGCATGATTTCTATGATTAGACCCCCTTGTTTCTCCACATCTTCTTGCATAAGCTTCACTTTAGAATCATCCTTGTAGGTAAGCTAGCCATCCTTAGTCATCCCCTTAAGCATTTTAGCTCATCCATCTCATTTAGAACCAAACCATTTAGCCAACAATCCAAAAACTTCACATCCAAGCCTTCAAAATTGTTGTCACCTTGCCAAAAGTTTGCCATTCCTAACATCTTCCAAATCCACCAATCTCACCTAGGTTATCCCTTTGACAGAGCTTTGTCTAGGGTAATTTAGCTTTGTCACTTGTTATCCCTCATCACCTTGAGCTAAAGGTTCGGATCCACAAGTGGTCAATCTCATGTTCTTCCTAAAGGATCATCAGTCTATCCTTAAGTTGACACAATCAACACCAAGCTTGCACATAGGAAAGCAAACCTTTCATAATTTGGCAACATATCTTTGAAGTTAGAATCCTCAACCAAATCATCCTTAGGTTTTGTCATACAGCTTTGCCTCAACCTAAGAAATCATTTGCATAGAAAAGCCTTCCTCTTTTGCCTCCATCAACATTGTTGCATCTCATCCCTAGGAAACATTTTGCATTTTCATGCCACCTGTCATTCGCTTAGGCAAGAAGAAGAAGGAAACAATGGAGCCCTATCATTTGGATCCAATATCATCGCTCCCCTTGAGCACTCAACTATCCTTTAGCCTAGAGAATGCTATACCATCACCTACTGACATTGAAGCTTTCATGAACCAACTAGGAAATGCAATATTGGTGAACACCATTATAGACAAAAACAAGGAAACAATCATGGCTAACTTTTGAAGGGACAACATTGGAGCCTTCGACTTTGGAAGACCTCCCCCCTTATCAGATCCATCTCACCCCTTGTTTGAGCAACTCCCACCACCCATAGGCTCTTATTATTCAAATTATCCTCAATATGTGCCAAAAGAAGAGCCTCAACCCATCCCATATGATCCAACAAACCCAAACATACCAGCCTCCACTCAAGTTGAAATCTCCCTTCCACAAGCCAATCCAGCCACCACTACTCCACCATTGGTCCATACCACTTCATCCCAAACCCCCTTCGCCCAAAACACCTCATCATTCACTCCCTTCACTATTGTTGCTGCTGCCCCCCAACCCAGCCTTCCAAATCCACCCATCTCCCAAATCAGTGCTAGCATCTTTGGCCAACTGCAACAATATACAACTAGGATGCCACCCATGGTTCCAAGTAATCAACCTTTTATCAGCCCCAGCCTGTTTACCTCCACTCAGAACACAATTCCATCATTTCCACTAGGTCCTTGGAGCTCAGTGCCATCAACCACAAATCCACAAGCTACTACCTTCACTCCACAAATCTATCACACCCCACAAGCTACTACCAATGTTCTGCCAAGCTCTCAAGTGACCCAAGCTCCTACCACGACTTTACCAAGCTTTCAAATCCAGCCACCAAGCTATCAAACCCCATCAGTTCCATTCCCATGCTTTCAATTCCCACCACCTCCACCACCAACCAATCCATTACCTCCTATTACGAACTATTTTTCTATGCCACTTCTAGGAAGAAATCCACCACCACCAACCACCAATTACTTGGCCTCTTTTTCCATGCAGACATCTTCCCAGATAGGGGTTTAACCCACATATATAGGTCAAACTCCTCAAATACAAAGTCAAGTTCCACAAGCTCCCTGATCCTTTCCCCAAGCTTCACACCCATCTTATACCTTACCTCCACAAAGAAATCCATTTATCCCACAGCCAGCTTATGTTCCTCAATCCCAACCTCAAATCCAATATCAACAGCAAGCCTCGCAACATATGCAGCAATATGTGCCACCTCCACCTCAGCAACCCATCATCCACCATTCAGTTGCCCAAGCCATGTACAATCCCTACTAGCCCATACCTCAAAGCCATCCATATTCCATTGCCCCATCTAGCACATACCTACCTCAGGGCACTCCTACATTGGGGGCACCCCAGATGTCACCCATTAATTCAAAATGGGAAGCCATGAAAACAACTTTGAAGAACATCCAAGAGGGAAATGATCCAAAAACTTTCAAGTTTGAGAATGTGTGTCCTTACCCATTTGACAGAGCCATTACCATGACACCATTTCCCAAGCATTTTGAGACACCCAAGTTTGACAAATTCAGAGGAAAAGGAGACCCTGTCACACATATCAAAGAATTTTACATGCACTGCCAAGAAGTGGCATATGATGACATCTTCCTCTTGCATCTCTTTCCCAAAAGCTTGGTCGGACCAGCTCTTGAATGGTTTTATAGAATCCCCTATGGCACAATTAAAAATTTTGCTAAATTGTCTGAGGCATTTGTAGCCCAATATGCCCATCTTGTTGAAACAGAGCTATCAGTAGTTGATCTTGTCCACACTAAGAAAAAAGGTGGAGAAAGCCTTCCTAAATATCTACAAAGATGGAAAACCCTTACCACCCACATATCTTGCACCTTGCTAGAGCGCCATTTGGTGAAAATGTTTATTGATAATGCCCATCCTAGCTTGGCTCACCACATGACCATGAACTATTTGTAGACCTACAAAGACATCAAAGAGAAAGGAATGATCCTTGAGAAATGACTCATTAAAGATGGTGTGGTCAAGATTTAAAAGGAAGCCAACCAAAATCAATCACATTCCAATGACAAGTCTAGGTATTGGAACAAAAACAAGCACATTGCAACAGATGACATCATTGACACTAGACATGTAAATATTGTTGGTCCTTCCCAAAATTAGTCTAACCCACCATATCAATCAAACAATCAAAAAGCTATCAACTACCAACAACAGAATAACCAAAGCTATCAAAACCACAATCCAAGACCCAACTTTCAAGGGTCTAGCAATCAAGCTAATGCCATCAATGTAGTTGCAGGGCAAAAGCCCAGATTCCAACCTACACCTAGAAATTATACACCCCTTGGTGAACCTTTGGATGTCATTTTTGAGAAATTGGTCAAGGAAAACCTCATCAAATTTCCTCCTACCCAGTAAATTGACCGAAGCCAATCCAAAGCTACATGGTACAAAGACAATGAGTACTGCAAATTTCATAGGGTAAAAGGTCACACTACCCTCAAATGCATGAAACTGAAAGATTATGTGCAAGACCTCATTGATAGAAAAGAAATCATCATTGGTGCCCAAACCTCTCCCAATGTAGGCTTACAGATATATCAAAATGCTTTTCCTCCTCACAATAACCAAAATCTTGGAAAAGCACCTATCCAAGCCAACAAAAACAACACCAACAACTACCAACCAAACCAACAGCATGGGAGGAACAATGACCACACTTCATCCTATATAGACTATGGTAGCCTCATAGGTTGTATATCCGAGAAAGAGCCTTTTGTCAATGTTATCAATATTCAAGGACTAAACAATGAGTGTGTAGTCACCACTCGAAGAGTGCGATTTAACATCGCAGGCCCACCAGTTTCACCAACACCATCAGCTCCATCAAAAAGCCAGTACAATATCTTGGAACACCTTGGGAATATGCCAGCCCAAATCTCCATTTTAGACCTTCTTCGCACCAGTCCTGTGTACAAGAACATCCTTAACAGTGCTCTTATAGAATCTTGTATCCCTTCAGATATCAATGCTACTGATTTTCGTAATCTTGTTGGACACCTATCCTCCTCATGTGCCCTATCTTTCAAACCCACCAACATACCTGTGGTCGAGCTAGATCACACCCTTCTGCTTCACATAGCCATCATGGTATCCAATTTTGTCGTGAAAAGAGTAATGATAGATAATGGATCAGCCTTGAATATTTGCACCCTAAAATTCATAAAACAAGCTGGGTATACTGAGGCAGATATCATTAGTGAGGTTATTACCATCAAAGCTTATGACAACTTGGAAAGAACCACAGAAGGAACTATTATGCTGCCAATCAAGGTTGGGCCAGTCATCCAAGAGACACTCTGCCATGTTATTGATCTAAACCTACCATTTAACATCCTCCTTGGTCGCCCATGGATTCATGACATGAAAGCTGTTCCATCCACTTACCATTAGTGCGTCAAATTTTTGCATCAAGGCACTAAGGTAACCATCTATGTCGATCCAGAACCTTTTGCTTACTGCAATGCGGTTGAAGCTTCATATACAAACCATTTCTCTAGAATTGATATCGACACATCCATCACCAGCTCATCCCACACTTGTAATGACCTAGAAACCATCCTCACCTCTACCCTATCTACCGTGAAGATCAATAACAAAGGTTGTGGAGAGTATAGTCTGTTAGATGCATTTGTTGTCGGGGCACTCCCACTTGATCCACATGCCCATGGACGATCGACATATCACAAAGCTAAGGAGATTCCACCTCCTCGATACAAAAAGTTTGGCACAACAACCTTTGTATCCTCGAAAATCCCTCTTCATGAGGAGCTCACTCTAGATATCAACAATTGGTTACATAAGGATGCACCTCAAAGAAATCAAGCATTCCTTGATCACTTCAACCAAAAGTATCCCCAAGAACATAAGCTCATCACTAACAAATGGAACTATCAAGGTGGTGGTCTAGGACTAGAAGAAAGAGGCATGCAGTGCGCCATCGATGCACACAAGTGGGAATCAAAGTCAGGTCTTGGCTTTGGCATACCCACAACTGGGGGCACCAATGCAGATGGTCACACTTTTTTGAACATTCACTGCGACCTTGTTGAAATCGAAGACATTCTTGAGGAAGTTGAAAAGAGAGCCTACGATGATATCCCAAACCAAATCTCCTTCGGAGACTCTGTTCTCCAAGAACTATCCATCCACCTCATTGACCTACCACTCGCCCATCAAAAACTCATAGATTGGGACTAATCAAGCGTCATACACATTGATGAGTTCACATTAGAGAAAGTGCTTCTGAGATTCATGGGAGCCGAAACTCCTCATAAGAAAACAAAGCCAAATTTTGCCTATATCTACAAGCTAGATCCCAAGGGGTATTTTGGAGAAAATCCCCAACCTAGTTCTGATACACCCAAAACTAGAACTAAGGTGAATTCAAGACTAGCTATGGTAGCGAAGAGAACCCCTCACCAAGAAAATCTAGAGCCACAAGTAGAACATGAAGATTTAGCATTGCCTCCTCAAGATAATTGACTAGAGGTGTCTTCTATTCTAATTGAGGATACTCGAGAAGTCAACATCGGTTCTTCAGAGATCCCCAGACTTGTCCACATTGCTGCATCCCTATCACAAGACCAAGTTGATCTCCTCTTTGAGGTCTTAAGAGAGAACATTGGCTGATTTGCATGGTCATATCAGGACATGCTAGGACTTGATCCAAAGCTTTTAGTTCATCATCTTGTAGTCAATCCAAAGATCAAGCCCGTCAGGCAAAAGCTTAGAAAAATGCATCCCAGGGTGGCATTACTGGTCAAAGCTGAATTAGAAAGAATGTTAGCTGCTAAGGTTATTCGACCTATTGACTACTCAGAGTGGATCTCCAACATGGTCCCTATCACTAAACCTTCCGGTGACATCAGAATTTGCACTGATTTCAGAGATCTTAACAAAGCTTGTCCAAAAGATGATTTTCCCTTGCCCAACATAGATATGATTGTAGATCTTATAACTGGACATGAAATTTTGTCCCTCATGGATGGATTTTTTGGTTATAATCAAATCAAGATTGCAAAAGAGGATCAACATAAGATAGCATTTACTACCCCTTGGGGAACCTTTTGTTACAACATGATGCCTTTTGGCCTAAAGAATGCTGTGGCTACCTATCAAAGAGCTATGACAGCCATTTTTCATGATCTCATCCATAGCATTTTGGATGATTATGTGGATAATATCTTGGTCAAATCTCATACCTTCATGGATCATCTTGCTGACCTGGAGAAAGTCTTTGATAGGTTAGCCAAATATCATCTCATGCTGAATCCCAAGAAGTGTGTCTTTGGGGTCACATTTGGCAAGCTTCTAGGCTTTATAGTGTCTAAACGAGGTATAGAGATTGACCCCAAGAAGGTCAAGGCTATCTTAGACATGCCTCCTCCCTAGACACTGCGACAACTTCGCTCTCTTCAGGGAAAGCTTCAATCTATCTGACGCTTCATCTCCCAGCTTGTAGATAAGTGTACACCATTTTCACATTTACTAAAGAAGGATGAGAACTTCAAGTGGGATCCTTTATGTCAGCGCAGCTTCGATCAGCTCAAGCAGTATCTCACCAATCCCCCTATCTTGGTTCCATCAGTTCTTGGTCATCCCTTGATTTTGTACATATCAGCAACACCTACTGATCTAGGGGCACTTCTAACACAGCTCGATGACTACGACAGAGAAAGAGCCATCTACTACATCAGTAAAACCCTAATTGGTTATGAACTCAATTATACTCCTATGGAAAAAGCTTGTTTGGTAGTTTTTTTCTCAACTCAAAAGCTTCGCCACTACATGCTAAGTCATAATATCCAACTAGTCTCCAAGATCGACCCTCTCAAGTATATGCTCTCCAGAACAACACTTACAGGCCGTTTGGCCAAATGGGTTATGCTCCTTAGCGAATTTGACATCCAGTATGTGGCCAAAAAGCAATCAAAGGGCAAGCTATAGCAGATCACCTAGCTGATGCACCTCTAATAGATGCTTATCCGTTGATCTCAAAATTTCCAGATGAGCATATATGTCTAATTAAAGAACAACCCCCATGGAAACTTTATTTTGATGGCTCATACACATCTCATGGATCAGGGGCAGGAATATTTTTGGTCACACCTCAAGGAGATTACATTCCAAAAGCCTTCAAGCTACAATTCCCTAGCACCAACAATATAGCTGAATATGAGGCCCTCATAGCAGGATTAAAGATAGCTGCAGAATGGAACATTGCTGAGTTACAAATCTTTGGCAATTCTCAGCTCATTGTCAAGCAAGCCTTAAATGAATATCAAACCAAAGATGAAAAGCTATTACCCTACAAAGAGCTAGTTGATCAGCTAACCCAACATTTTACAAGGCTTCAGTTTACACAAGTGCCTCAAATACAGAACAAAGTAGTAGATGCTATGGCTACTATAGGCTCGCTCTTGGAAATTCCCCAAGCAGCTACACAGTATGAGTTTTTAGTCGAGCAGCTCCTCACACCCGCCTATGTGAATGAGGATTCAAACCGTGTTTGTATCATGGTTGGTCCCCAATCCCCTTGGTACCAAGAGATTCACGCTTACCTTAATGATGGTATCATATCCCCTCACCTCACACGTACCCAATGCCAAAACCTCATCCGAAAATCATCCCGCTATGTTATCATAGCCAATACCCTATATCGTCAGGGTTATCACGATAATCTCTCTCGATGTTTAGACCAAAATGAGGCCGTGATGGTGTTAAAAGTACACTCTAGACTTTGCGGTGCCCACACGAGTGGTATTGTCCTAGCACGACAAATCCTTAGAGAAGGCTACTATTGGCCTACGATTGAAGAAGACTCCTATGACTTTGTCAAAAAGTGTCTCCCATGTTAGCAACATGCAAATCTTATGCATGCTCCAACACAGGATCTACAGCCTATTGCACCACCTTGGCCTTTCACTTGTTGGGGCCTTGATCTAGTTGGAACTATCACACCCCTCTCATCTGATGGACATAAATGGATAATAATAGCTACAGACTATTTCACTAAGTGGGTGGAAGCAGTCCCCCTTGTCTCAGCTACAAGAGTTCAGGTCTCCTAGTTCATCTTATACCACATTGTTTGCTACTTCGGCATCCCATCCACCATCTTCACCAACCACGGAGGTAACTTTGAAAATCTCAACATGAGAGAATTATGCACTTCCCTCTGCATCCATCATCACTTTTCTAGCCCATATTTCCCACAAGGTAACGGCCAGGTAGAGGCAACTAACAAAACCCTCCTCAAAATCCTAAAGAAAGTTGTCAATGATTCCAGTCGCGATTGGCATCTACAAATAAATCTAGCCCTATGGGCCCATCGAACTTCCTTTCGTACATCTACAGGCACAACTCCATACTCCCTAGTCTATGGCACCGAAGCGGTACTACCTATAGAGGTTGAACTTCCCTCCTTGGACATATCTTTGCAAGGGCAAATATTAGATGAAGAATACAAAGTAGCTTGGCTCACCCAGCTAGATCTATTACACGAGAAGTGACAACAAGCCTATGATCATCTCACCATCTATCAAAATTGTCTCAACAGGAATTTCAACAAGAAGGTTCTTCCATGACACTTTCGGCCAGGTGACATGGTCCTCAAAGAAAACATGAAAGTCCAAATAGATCGAGAAAAGAAAGGCAAGTTTGAACCTACATGGCTTGGTCCTTATGTTGTCACTGCATCCTTTGGCTCTGGAGCCTATCAGCTATCTACACTAGAAGGAGAACTCTTGAATGATCCTACTAACATCATTCATCTCAAGAAGTTCTATGCTTAAAGATCCTTGGTATACCTAGCTTTTGAAAAATGCAAAAAAAAAAAAATAGTAAAGAGAAATAAGCTTCCAATGGTGAAAACTTGGCAATTCAAGTGCCTTGGATAGGTACCTTGGTGAAAACTTGGTAATTCAGGTGCCTTGTGTACTAAGACTAATCCATTATCTATCACTATCATATCCCTCATCCATTCACCCACCATCCCATAAAACACCTTCTTGTTCCCTTGGTGTTCCAACCAAATATCCAAAATCTAATGGAGCTTGTAAATACCTCCTGTACAGCTTGTAAATCTTGTACCTCAGCTTATAAATCTTGTACCCCAGCTTGTAAATCTTGTATCACCCCTTGTATCATAGCTTGTATATCCAAATATTGTCCAAAGCTTGTACCATATTCTAGCTTGTATTATATGCCAAATCTTGTATCCTAGCTTGTATCCTATCACATGCATACAAAGAATCCCATTTTCACTTAAGCTTTTCACAAACCATCTACCTATCCGCCTATCAACTATTGCAGACATCCCACCCTTCACAAACATTTCCATCTCACAAAACCCAAACATGAACAACCTTGTACATTTGTAACATATCTTGGTCTGTTAGCTTGTACATCCTCTTTAGCTTAGTACCATTGTATCTATCTAGCTTTTGTGTCAGTTTGTCCTTGCTCAACATCTTGTACACATCGCACAACCCTTGGTTAGCTATCCCAATGCATCCTTTAGCTAGATCTCCTATCACCAAAGTGTTATCCTTCTTAGTTCAGCTTGCCAAACGCATCACTCATCTAGATCCACTAGCTTAGGTGCTCTCCGATAGATCCTTGTAGGATATAGCTTTCCTCATGTCTGATCTTGGTCCATTAGTACCTTGTCCTACCCATCTTGTTTGCAAATGTTTCTCTTTTGGATTTTCACTTTCTTTTGATTTGGAATCTTCCCTTTTGGGTCTTGAAGTATATTTTCCAAACAATCTTTTTGTTCCCTCCTCAAAGTTGCCACGATCTTCCATATCATGGTATACTGCGAATGGGGCAATCTGGGCGTAAGGTCTTGATCAAGTCTTTTGTTTGTTTTTCTTTTCTGCTTGTGGGTTACCCAGTGTCGATTCCACTCTGATTCTTTTGAGATTCATGTGTGATGTTGGGGCAATCCTTATGTGTTTGTTTTGAGTCAGTCCGTCAGTCCTCTGGACAGTTGGTGAAAAGGCCTTGATGTTCTTGGTAACCTTGGCAATTAACCAACAGTCCTATAGCAAATCTAGTGCTCAACTACATGGTGGTACTTCTCTTTGAAGTATCCCTCCACTCAAAAAGCTTCAATGGTTTTCCTTCATCTCCATTATCCCCCATCCATATCCAGCATCTATCTCTCCTACCCCAGCTTATGCATAAGTATCTCTTTGAATCACTCCTCACCTTTAGCTTTCGGGATCCACAATCCTAGTCTTAGGGATCCACCAATCCAAATCAATCCACCAAGCCTCATCTTTTGAGATCCACAATCCTAGTCCTAGGGATCTCCGAAACCCATCTTTGGCCAATATGACTCTTTGAAATCCTGTTGCATCAGCTTTTTAATCCCCTCATCCATCTCCCCATCCTAGATTCCTTTTATAGCGCTCCACTCCTTCATCCTCTGCAATCCCTGAGATCTTAAGCTTGCTTCCTCTTGTGCCTCTGATTCTCCCTTTATCATTCTCCCGTAGTGAGAGTTTGAGCTAACTAAACCTCTTCTCTTAAGCCAATCTGAGTCTTCTTGCTCATCTCGGATTCTTGTACTTTTCAAGAAATCGTCGAGCCTCGCTTTCTCTCCCTACCGCCTTCTTGAGGGGGCATCTTGTAGTCCATTCTCTCCTCTTCTACTCTAGCCTTGGGCATCTTATTTTCTTATCTTTGATGCTATGCCACTTGCAGCATCACATCAAAGAGGGGCAAAATGTAGACACCTAAAAACCTTTAGAAAATAAAGTATTTTTATTTTCTGAAAAATTTCTGATGACATCATCATTAATTAATTAATTTATTTTTATGCCATTAAATCCCTTTATCTTAATTAAAAATATTTAATTAAGGAATCCCTCCCAAAAATGTTTAAATCTTATTTAAACATTATTTCCTTATTTATTAATTATTTAATTAATAAATTGACCAAAAAACCCAAAATAAATAAAAAAATTATTTTTTGCCCAAAACTTGGCCAATTTCCTTCAGACCACTAACCTCTTCCAAAGTCTTCTAATCCTTCTTTAATTTTGATTAAAGGCTAATCCCATCATTTCCTACACCTAATCCTAACTCAACATATTTAATTAAGATTAAATATTAATCCTCATGTTTATTAAAAAAGTTTTAATGAATATCTCCTCAACCCAAACCCTTGAAATAAATAAAACTTTATTTATTCCCTAAAAATCTAATTTATCCTCATCCTAAGAAGTTCTAGACTCTTCTAGAAAGTCTTCATCCTCATCCTAGGAAGTTCTAGACTATTCTAGAAAGTCTTTATCCTCATCCAAAGTCTAGACTCTTCTAGAAGATGTCTTTAAACCTAATCCTAATCCCCTCCTAACCTTGTCACATTCTCTAAACATGGGTTAAGACTTACTAACCCAAGCCAAAGTTAACAAATATCTCCTCCTTCACCCACCCTCATTAAATGCCATCCACTTGCCTATCCTTAAGGTAATCCTAAACCATCCTAATCCATCCTCTAATCATTTGCACAATCCTAAGCAAGCTTAAAACCTTCCTAATCAAGCCCAAGTCGAAATTCCTCTCATCTCCTTCAAAATATCCCAACCATAAAACTTTATGAAGCCCACTAGGCCATAAATAACTCTTCCAAAACCCTTTCATTGCTCTTACAAGCCATTATGAGGGTCTTTATGAATATTTTATCCCTTGAGCCTCCTTTGTTGACTCATCCTTCCCCTTTTCTCCATCCTCTCACCCTATGACATGTGTCACTCCCTGATTGGCTATAAGGAAGCACAATCCATGTGCTCTCCTCTCATGCAATCTGAGCCCTCCATGAGCTTTTCCCCATCCTTGCATCTTAGCCCTCAAACCCTCAAGCCTCTTGCCTATAAATTGGATCCTTCCCCTTTGCAAAACAACACAATCCATGAAGTAAAGCCGTAATGCCATTTTAAGAAGCCATTCTACATCAAAACCATACACTCACACCCAAATTCCAACTCCATTTAAAGCCCTTTTTGAAGCATAAGCTTGAGCATACATCCTATCTATTTAGACAAAGCCACTCAACAAGAGAGCTTCTCATTGAGAGAGCCCATTAATGGATCATATTCTCAATTGAGAGTTCATCTTAGTCTATCTTGAAGTTTATGAATTTTGTTTAGTTTGTAGAAGCTTTATTTAAATTTGGTTTCTATTAGCATACTAACATTGCTCATATACACTAATCACTTCCAAGTTGTCTGAACTCGGTCTGCACTGGTGACTCGATGAACACTGTGAAACTCAACATTTAAAATGAATCACTTGGTTGACACATCCTGGCTCGATCAACACTAGATTCACATCACTGATGTTGTGAACTCAATAAATACTAGAGAACTCAGTTTGCACTGAGAAACTTCATAAACACTATGAAGCTCGGTTAACACTGATAATCACCAACTTGGTAGATATTGCTCGGTGCAAACTAAATACTACTTCTAAAAGTTGGTAGCAATTGTAGAACTCAGTAGAGCCTGAATTACTTGGTTAACATTGTAAACTACAAGATAAGCTTGGTAGCTACTAACCATTTAATTAATTGTGTGTGTCACTAATAAAAAAATTTGACTATAATGTCAACAATATGAACTTTTAATTTGAATCATTAGAAGTGCAATATTTTTTCCTTTTGCTCTTTAGGCTACTTGACATTTCAAGAGAAATGAAATGAAAATGTTGTTGGATATAGTGGTCTAATTATGTGGTAGAAAGTGTGAAGAGAATTAGAGAGCTTTTTCTATCTAATGCTTTGAATTTAGTTTATTTCAAAGGAGTGCTATGAAAAAGTGAAAACTATTAATGACCTAAGATCATTATTTTCATCTTACTCATAAAATGTTGTGAACATGTGTGGATTATACATGATGATAGAGGATTAAATATGTAAACAATATAAACTAATAATAATAATAATAATAAATATCTAAAAAGATATTTTCTAATATAAAGGTTTTTTCAAATATATGATTTAATTATAGTATTCAATTTTTTTAAAAAAAATTATAGTATTCAAAATTTATATAATTATTCTAAGACTTTCAAATATATATTTTTGCAATAGAAATGAATTAAAATTTATATATTTATTTATGTATATATATTTGGTATACGCAATCACTAAACTAAGTATATAATGGTGACTAAAATCCTTTCATAACACACATTAGTCCAGCAAATGTCATGCCTCCCAGTAAGCTTTAATTGCATCCTTCCCAACCTGATTACAATATGGATGTCTCTTCTTGCTACTTAGCATACCCTACTGGCTTGGATATAACCGATGGGGCATATCATACCTATTACAGAAAAAGAGATGAGCAATAAGTTGCTTAATTAACCTAGCTAAATGCCATAATCTACTTTTTGACTAGATTTCATAAATGCCATATATATGTGGAAATGGGATTTTTTGTTATATTTCTAAGGTACTATATGTATATAGTTACCTTAAAAAATTCACTCCTCAATGACGATATGCTTCTTTAATAATTTAATCCTACTGACATTTTCAACACTATCAAATTCTATACCTAAATTATATAATATGACAGCCGATTTAATTTAATTTTTTATTATTATTTCACTTCATTTTTATATGTTTCTAAATTTGATTGCCTAGACCTAGAAAGAAGGTAATAACTATAAGTCTATTACTTCTAAATGGGTGATTTTATAAATTTGGAACATAAATTGATGTCATTTAAATAATAAATTGATGGTAACCACCTATAATTCAGTCTAATCAGATAATATTCTCAATGAGTTATTAGCTAACTAATAAATTGAATTGAAGTATGAAATATATCTGATATGCATCTCACAGTTTACCTGTCTCACGTAGCCAAACAACTATTAAATTTTTGGCATATAGTTTTTTTTAGTTGATTCATGGTTTTCTATCAGCAGACACCATACTAGGTCCTTAATCAGTCAACTATAATATATCTGTCCTATGCATTCTTTGCCTTCAACATAATATCAAATTGATTCTACATATAATATTGAATTTTTGTCCTGGATAATCCTAAAGAATAAATACAAAAGTATTCTTACCTATTTTATATCTTCAAACTCCACCGCAGAGTGGATCTTAGGTGTTTCCATATTTTAATAGTTCTTTTCATTTATTTGGCTAAAATGTTGATTAGCACTAGTATGAAGGATATCAAAATTCTCATGTCTGTCAATGTTAAAACAAATCTTTTTTGTAAATAAAATGGAAGTTTTTTGTGAATGCCTTCATATTTATTTTCCTATGATATTTTTTATTATGTTTGTCTTTATTCAATAAAATAAAGATTGTATACAAAAGTCACTTCTATAATAAAATGAAATAAAAATAAATTTCTATAAGGTCACACATAATTCAATCATTTGCATTATTGTAGTTACAAAAGATGTTAATAATTATTTTTAAAAGTAAGAATAATAATTCATTCTTATTTTGTTAGAGACATAATTATGACTATTCATTTTTTTACTTTCATCTTTTTCATTAAATCTCTACATTAGAACATATTAATAAATTGTAAATCTTTTGTAAGTTAAAAATATATATACTTGTCATAACTTAATTTAATGTCTTTTTTCATTGGCCTAATGATAGTAAATAGAAAATTGATTTCAAACATGTTATATTAACTTTATCTTAGTTCAATTGTATATTATCATTTAATAATATTTAATTGTTTCCACAAAACTATAGTTCATGTACTTATAGACGAATTGGTATTATTGCACTAACTAGTAATATGATGTGATAAGAAATATAAGTGCAAAATAATATCATCATAGATATCTTTGGCAATTTAGTTAGTTTATTCATTTCTTCTATGATTGATAATACAAGCTTGTTGTAAGGTATATAGAAGCTTCTCGAATATAATGTTCCTCATGGGAGAAGATAGCATTAAGAAGCTATAGTTTTTTCCAAATCAATGTGAATATAATTTTGCATGAAAGATGGAATAAAAGGATTTAATTTGGTATATGGTCAGTTATTCAATGGTCAATATTGTAGCAATAAGCATTTCATTAAAAAAATTATTGTTCTTCCTAATAATTCAATAAATTGGGTTTTTTTTTTTTGTATTCAGTAACACATACATTTGGTATGAACTATTAGTCAATGCTCCTCTTCTTCCACAAGGCTCAAGTACAAATCTACCTTAAATTATTCATTTGAATTCAAATCATGCACAATTTTAACTTTGATATACAATAAATAATTTCAAGATATAAGATTTCAAGACAAAAAAATGTACTAAATTATAATATATAATAATACATGTGTAAATATTTATTTATTTATATATTTGATTATAAATTTACTTTAAGTATTTCTTCTATTTACCTATAGGTTGCTCCTTGCACCTTTTAGTGGTGCGAGTGCTAGTGTATAAAGATTGGATAACAACTATCTTATAACAAGAGACATGTGTTACAACTGGAGTCCTGCCTAATGTAATTAGCTAAAGTGCTATAAATAAATAAGATTAGCAATAATGTAATTAGCCAAAGTCCAAAAGATAAAATCAATTATAATTATATTTAATAAAGAACAATACGACTCACAAATGAGAAGTTTGGTTCAATTTATATTTCAGGGCATCCAACAATATCTTGACAAAAATATTTAAACACCAAACAAAATATAATCAACTCACCACCTGATACCAAACAATACCTTTAAAGTTTCAATGCATGCATTTTGTAGGAATCAACACACCATCAATCTATTGTCTTCCACACAAAATGGAAATTTTAATTATACATTTTGATCACAATGTTCCCTATAAATTGGTTAGTTAACAAATCAATCATTAACCATTCCATTACTATAGATCAACCGATTTCCATCTCAAATGTGAGTAATCAGTTTCCATCTCAACCAACATTGATGATTGAAAATCATTTAGGAATGGGTGTAGGATAGTTTGATGCTCCCTCCTATTTACTTAAGTTGGTCTTGGAACATTGATGATTGAAAATCATTTAGGAATGGATGTAGGATAGTTTGATGCTCCCTCCTATTTACTTAAGTTGGTCTTGGAACCAAAACTATCTTTCAACCATCTTGATAACTCTTAAGTCTTGGAAACAAAACTATCTTTCAACCTAACTTATAACTAATTCTTGAATAAGACTTTTAAATCACTATTTGGAACTCGAGAGGAAGGACCAATATCCAAATAGGCTAATACCTTTCAATTCAACTAAGATTGCTTACTACCATGTAAAATAAAATAGAGAATAAGTTACCCATCTCAATACATAAAACAAGATTATTGAACCAATCTTCAACTTTATTCAATAATCGATAATATGCAAATCTTACAGGTTTGATTCAATTCTCTATCAACTTGATTGATAGTCCCTCAACTTCAACCAAAAGTGAGCAATCTGTAATTCACCATAGAGCAATAATACGATGGAAATGCATTATGAAAGCAACACCAAATACAATAAAAAATGACAACTCATAACATTTAAAGGGAAATAATTAAAAAAGTTTAAACATAGTATAAACTTAAATCTAAAAATTAATTCTTACACTTCAAACTATAATTCTATAACAAGCATCAAAATTTGAAAAGATTATATTTGAATTAATAAGTTTAAACTAAATGAATAATATGATTAAAATGTAATTACATATATACAAGAAATAGATTGTTTTAATAAACTTAGAAGTCAATCAATTTAACTTAGATTATCACTATATTAAATAGCATAACATAAAGAAAATAATTAATTTATTAAGATTTTTTAATAAGATTATAATTAATTATATAAATAAAACTTATTCTTATGGATAACAAGGTTTACTAAACTATTTCTTCATTATTAAGTCAAAATAAAATAAAATATTTAATAAAAGTAATTATGTAATTAATATTTAAAATAGTAACATTATACTCAAATTAAAGACATGTTTAAATCTAATTATAATTTTTAAATAACCTATTTTTAATTTGAAGAAAAATTTAATATGCATAAAAAAGGGAAAAAATAAATCTTAAACAATTATTTTCATCTAGTCTTTTTTTGGATAGGTAATGGGTCAAAGCCAAGAGTATTTATTAGCATTATTATTATTATTATTTGTGAATATTGATTATTAGTGTGTGTTAAGTTTGAGTAGACTCAGATCCAAGACTTCCTAGATGAATAAGCCTAGCAAGAAATTTCTTGCAAAAAGTGAGAAAACTTTAAGGAAGTAATATTTAGTCTTATTTTTGTTCTTTCTAATATGTATGATTTTATAGGTCACCAAAAGGGAAAAGGCTTAAAACTACCATTGACAACTTTTTTATATTGAAGGAATACAAATTTACAAGTTGAAGACAATCAAACAACTACCAAAGTGGAACAAAAAATTGTAGACATGAACATACATGATAACTTTTACATCTTTTTTAATCTTCATCATGAATAAACCACACACATGATATAAGAATTGGAAGAAACCCATTAGAATATAATCTCTTCTATTATTTATTTTGAGTATGCATTTTATAAATAAATTTGGCTAAATATTGAGGGAGAAAATATTTAAAAGTATATTTCCTTATTTTGTTCAACAAATTAATATAGAGGAAAGGAGGAGGGGATGTTATTCCACCAATGTTAAATTACCCTTGGGCTTCAATCCCCATTAAGAGTACTAGAACACTAAAGGGTGTTTTTTCCTTTTTAAGTGAGGACCAAGATGCACCATGTCATAGGCATATTATATCTATAGAGTTGAACCTACTCCACTAGTTATTGTGAAATTACTAGGTTGATCTAGCCATTTCCAACATAACCTTACATAAGAAACACATGTATACAAACAGTAAAAATAATGTAAATATTAAATATAGACCACAAGATTAGATAAAATTTACCTTGGAAAACTCCAACCACCAAAGATATCCATACTTAAATATAGTGTCATAACTTGTATCCCCTTACATTTTAACACTTTGTTTTTGGCTTGTTCTTTAGTTTTCTTTCCAGTATATCATTTCAAGACTATTTGGGCCTTATCACATCTAAAGTGTTTCCATATGCCAATGTTCATACCAAATCCTACGTCTTTGGAACTAATACTATACAACCACCATTTTTTAGCTCATTGTAAAGTTGACTAAGGTGTTTGGAGTCATTTTCCTAGTAGATTAGGGCATATTTCCCTAGTCCTTCCAGAGGAGACCTAAAATCAAACACGTGAAAGTATTAGTTCCTATCATTTGTGATTCAATCCAAATATGTTCATTTGACCTTTGAAAGTAGGCCTAAACTATAAAATGCCCTGCAAACCCTACATATGAAAATAATTCATCATTAAAAGATATAATTCATAATTTACAATTATTAATGATCAACCATTCTAACTTTCTTTAGTCAAGAGAAAATCTATGTACAAGGAGTAGCTAGCTAAAAAACATATATTCCAGTATGATATAATGAGTAATAATGTTATGATATATTCATGTTATTGCATCAACACTTGGATGACTTGTTTAAAAGAGCATTACATCACCACATGTTATCGATCCCAAGGTCAATTTAGCATTTCATTTATGATTTAAACTCTACCCTATTATCTTTTCATCATTATTGATTTTGTAGGGGTAGGAACACAAACACAAGGTTTAACTTAGGCAATCCTCTACAAAAAAAAAAAAAAAACTAAAATTCCCCTCTTTAGTAATGTGAGCACAAATACAATAGCTAGAAATTGTAGAGCTATGCATAATATATTGAGATGGATAGTCCAATATTTTAAGTAGGTGAAAATACTTTTTTGTGATGTGGAGCCTAATCAGACTTAGAGGTTTATTTGGTGTGGTTCTCTCCCCATATTATTTCTATGGGGGTTTGGGGGCAGCACCCCCAAGATTGGGTCATGGGGCAATTCCCCTATAGGGTCCTAGGGTAGCACCCCAGGTGTGCTCCCTATCATAGTACAAGGTGGGGTTGAGGGGCAATGCCCCCATGGGGGTTTTTGGGGGAAGTTGCCCCCGAAGCCAAAAATGGAGCCTTATATTTTAAAAGTTTTTGGCCACTATTTTTCCCATTAGATGACTTATTCTAGTCCTAATTTTGTAAGCGAAAAAAGCTTGTATAAAAATGCTTAGGGTTAGGGATTTCATAATGTAATGGTGATATTGTAGCTTCTTGCGGCAGTATTGAGCTATAAGGGATTGCAGATTGTAATCACTAGATAATAATAATATTGGACTCATTGTTGGTGGATGTAGCCTAGGGATTGGGTGAACCATGTTAAATCTTGGTGTCTTGTGTTCTCTTCTATGTGATCTATTATTTTATGATATTGGTTATATTTGCATGTAACTATTATTTCTGCCTAAGGTTAATCCTAACATACTTATACTATGATAATTATTTAATTCATTTAGCACTTTAGGTAAATTTTGGAAAGGAATATCTACAAATCATATTTTAAGACATAAGAGAATTAAACTTATCTCTATAGACTATCACTAAATTTTAACCATAGGTTTCTTACACGAGTTTGAATCTAAAAAATCAAGCACATCTTTTGGTTAGGGTCCATTGGTTAAGCAGTTTGTCATTGTATTGATGTCTCTCATTGAGTGCATATGTGAAGTATGATATGGTACATACATATTGTATCATCCTAAATTTTAAGCACCTATAATCAAATTCTCAGTTAAGCCCCATTTTTAGGGTTCTTAAGATACCATTTTTTCAAAAAATGTTGCATCTAGCTATCCACAACCTAAATTTCAATATTTATTTTCTTCTTCCTTCTTCCTCTAATTTTATTGTTAATTTCTTTTGGTGGGAACTTGATGTTTTGCCTGAAATTTGAATCATGTGCCCATCTAATGGATTTAGAGAGATTTCGAAGTTTGTGTTAGCCTCAAAGTTTTGAGATCTAAAATGTTGTAAGAATTATTAAATAAAGCCATCACTCCTTATTTTTAGAACCATGATTGATTTTCAAGAGATTTATCAATATTTGAATATAAACATTCAAGCACTCAAGATAAAGACTTCATTCCATGTATTTATTCAAGCATCCAAAATATCTTTGAAGGGAACATTCTCTATTGTAGTGAGCTTCTATCTTGTGATAGCCAAGTAGAGAAGACCTCAGTTAAGATAAAATACCCTTTATCCATTTGCATGCATGCATTCATCCACCCATTATTAAAGGAAAGATTCCATGCAATATACCAATGTTGATGATATTTTAGTAGTAGTCACAAATCTTTTCATTTGTGAAAGACATCCTTGATTTCTCTTTTTGTTCAAAGATTCCAATCCACTCTACAAATACATTCAATAAACATACACAAATCTTTATAGACAACACAATCTTAATATCGACATAAGGAGGTATATATATATATTTATAAGGTATATATAATATTTACCTTACATTTATATTTTCATTTCATGCAATACCATTTCTAATTCAAGGTTGATTTCTCAATTTGGGAATGAGACATTTTTTTCACCCTCTTCCCGATTATTATTATTTCTTTAGGAAAGCTCTTGAAAAATTGATTGAAAATAAAATTACAAGTTAGTGGTGTTATTTGGTTATCATTCAGTGTACATGTAGGTGGTTGTCTATTTTTTGTTAGTATGCATATTCTAAAACTTGTAATTTTTGCATGTGTTTTCCTTCCATCTTGAATTAGTCAATCAGTTTTCCCTAATCATTTTTCACGTCTACATAAGACTGAAGAATCATTGCACTTGCCTACCATTTAAGCTCTACTTGGCCCTATTGGGTCATCTTTCTTTTGGCTTTACAATAAAAAAGAATTAGTTAGATGTTTTCTAGGGAGCTACTTTAGAACCCCTTGTTGTTTTCCTAACCACCCTTTTTTTATTGTACCCACACATATAAATATATATGTGTGTATCATGTACACATATACACACACATACATATATATACACCACACATGCATATAAATAAATAAATAAATTTATTATATATATATATATATATATATATATATATATATATATATACAATACATTTATACATACATACATATGTATGTATGTGTTATGAAAGGTGTATGAGGTCATCGTTTCAACATTCTCCCACTAGTTATTGAACTACCTAAATCTCCACCATACTCTTATGACACATAAACATACGTATAATGCATCTAATAGCACTTTAGAAGAAATTTTTTCTCATCCTCAATGTTCCACCTATAGAAGAAAAAAGAAAAATCTAAGTTAAAGATGCACCATATCAAAAAAACACAAGGATTAAATACATGAATATAAGTAAAAAGTTCCATAGAAAATTATTGTTCAATATCCAATCATCCTTACATCCAAACATAAATAAAACATTGCTTTACCCATTTCAACAACATATCCTTGATCCATAAATCATAATTATAGGCTCTCCTTTAAAACATGTTATTGAATAGCATGCATAGAAAAGAACTTCCATTGCATGAATAATTTCATAAGTAAAATTATCTCAACACATACCAATTCTACCAAAAAAAACTCAAACCAAGGTCTAGATAATAAGTAAGCCATTTAGTAATGGCTAATTATTAGATTGATCGAAAAATGTGATTAAAAAAATTCTACATATAATCTTAAATCAATTACCATAATTATTCTAATTACATTAAATGAAACCATGGGAACATGGATCTCAAGAAAATAGACATAGTACAAAGAAGGAAATATTGTCATTGTATCACATATAATATCCTTCTAGGGTAATACCACAATTCCATGCCCCACTTTAGAAATCCTAATTTTTGAAATAAATAAATAAAATTGCATGACATTCTGAAACTCTTTGTGATTAATCATCAAGAAGAGGAAATGTTAGCATTGGAATTTATATCTCCAACAAATTTATAAAGTTTATCTACTTTCCTAATCTAATGATGAACTATAGAGTAATTTTAAATATCATTAAAAAAATTAGCACACATTTTTAATCTAAAAGATTGTATTTATTTCAAACAAGTGATGAAGGATGCTCCCCTTAATACCAAAAACACATTAAAAAAAACAAAGAAATAACAACAATTGGCAAGAACAAAATGTGGGCTTTCTATTATTGGGACAAATGCAGAATCACATATTTTAGAAATACAACATGGAAAGCCACATGGACGAATTCTTTACAATATTCTTCAACACAGAGCCACGAACTACCACCCAAAATTGCCTAAACAACACTATGTGCCTTCCTTATTTAGGCAATTTGTTACTGCACATGAAGGACATTGACCCTCGCCCTTGAGGCCAATGAAACCCCAATTAAAAATGATTTACTAAATTATTACATAGGGTTGGCCCTAATTATATTTTTAGGTACCCCATCTTTTAGAGGCCATAACTTTCAAATTGCACATTTGATTTTCAACTATAAGTGCTTCTATAAATGTTAGTGCCTAAACTACATCGCCTGACATGCGCAAGTACTAATCAACCTAGGCACAAACTCATTCCAGAGCCTCTAAGGCCTTCAAATATGAGCTCAAAGGTTTGGTAGCCAAAAACCTCAATGACTTCAACAATACATATGGTATGTCAATGTGGCTCTACTGGCAGACTGATATGACTACTTGATGAACCTCCACCTATGAAATTAGAACATTTCGAGATCGTGTGACCCACTTACTAAAAATAGTAAGTTTCCATAAATAGTAACTATGAACTGAAATAGCCCTTATTGAAAATGACAAAACAAAAATATTTTTGGGTGATGCAAGATTGCCCTTACACTCAGGATGCTTTTGCATCAATCATTGACCATGGAAAACTTATACCTATCATCTTTATTTTTATCTTAAATCATATAAATCTATTTAGTCACACTTGCAATATGCAACATCTTATCTTCTCATCTCTTCAACCTCTCCCTACACTACATCCTCCTTTGTATTTATTCAAAAATTCTTGGTTATCATTTGGAGAATATATCTTATAAGTTTTTTCATAAAATGAATTTTCAAGTTATTTATAGTATATCATTTTGTTGGTAAACAGATTTGTCATTGTGAAGTTACTTCTGAAAATGACCCTATTTTCTTTGTGAATAGTGACAAGTGTGCCAACAGTTGTAGTGATCGCAACTGATCACTATTAGATTACAATCTTCCTATGTGTTTGAGAGCGGCAACTCTCTAGTAAGATATGGATATTTATGATTTTTCAATCAAAATGTATTCAAACTTAGAAGATCAAAAGAAAGCTATTGATGACAAATGCACCACACGACTTCAAAGCTTCTCTAAATTGATGTGAATTTTTTAATGGAAACAACCAAGAACTACACTTGAAAGCTATCATTAACACAATCATAATTCAATAATTCATAAATATTTACACAATATCATGAAAATATTCATCACAAAGAATCAACACTTTAACCATTTAGAACTATGGAAAAAGAACCCAAAATGCATGTTCCTTTATTTCCTTGCACCAAGAACATAAACAAAAACTTTGATTACAAAGATAACCTCTGTACACACTTTCCAAAAATTTTCTTATCATTGAAATATAAGTGTTCCCTTATTCCAAATTCCAAAATTCCCCTTTTACATGAGAAACCTTGTATTTATAGGCTTTAGAAGATAATACCTAGAAGCTACCCTTTCGGATTCACAACTACCTCAAAAGATAGAGTTTGACAATTTGGAATGCCAATTACTACCCACTCTAACTTTTAAAGGGAGAATCTTAACTTATGAATCACCAAAAAGTGACACCTATCACGTTTACAAAAAGAGATCTCAAAGATGTAATTTTAAATATGAGCACATGATTGACCTTGTATGTTGGCAAATGTTTACCTCTATATGCCCTACTATTGATAACCATTTGAAGATCTTCTTGAAATTAGCCATTGTCTGAACTTCTCTTCTTTTCTACTTAGAAAGAATGAGACTATGCATTGAGCACAAAGAATTGATTTCATAGGAAAACCTCTATATCCATCTTATCTCCTATATTATCTCATTCCTTGATGCAACAAATCTCCAAGAATTTATCCAAGCATTTTGGGTGCAAATACCACTTATGAGGACCAAGTTCAAGTTTGATTGCATCATTCACCAATAAATTGATGCCATGTCCATATTCCTTCTACTTGTATCTATGTTTGTTAAGAACATCACATTCTTTTGAAACTATAATGGTCAGAGCTTTAAGATATAACTTCAACAACATTGATCATTTTGAAAATTGTTATCATGTATTGAAAATTGTTACCCATCGAGCACCAAATATTGAAAGAAGAGTATCCACATGCTTTTGGAGTATTTTGACAAACAATTTATATGCCTCAACCTTTGACATGTCTCCACCAATGTTCTATCTAAATTCCCAATTAGCAAGCTCATTAAATATGCATTTGATCAAGCATTTGGCATGTATACTTTTTGGAGCTTTTGCAAGTGCTATTATTTATAAATAAAAATCTTTCAATGCCTTCTTGAACATCTTTTTAAAGCTTCCTTTATGACGTTAGCTTGAAGGATGGGACAACTATCATGTTTGATCTATGCACTTTTTCATGGGCTTTATATTTACATCTATATCTACGACTATCACATTCACCGATCCACACATGATATAGAGACGATGCTTGAAAATAATTGTTCATGACTATTTTTTTTCCAAACTTAATTCTTCCCTTAATGTATGATGTACAATGGTGGCCGTTGATCTCAACTCATAACTAGATGCTCAAAACAATCTAAAATATACCTCCATGTCACCCGCACTCTGCAACTCTAACCATTTCACTCAATGGAAGTACTCTTTCAAAAATGTCATATATAATGTCTTATAAATGGAACATCAAAATGAATGGTGGTTGACTGACATCCAATTCGCATAGCCTCTATATTTGGATAATCATTTAGTTAAACATGTAATGTGCCTCCTTGATACCTTCACATCCACGATGGCCAACTTTTCTTCCACATTTCATCAATGTTGATGTTGGCCTTGTAATTGTGGTCATGAGATCATGATAAAATACATCTGGGTGTATGTGGAAAGAGCTTCATAAGAGAAGCTAATACTATGTTTCTATTTCTTCCATGAGTACTCTGAACACTCCCTTCACATGCTTAGTTGGAAATATCACTTTCTTTTCCAAAAACGTATTGTAAAGCAAATGAATTCTCTGACATTTGGTAACTTCCATTTAGAGTAGTCGGAGCCCTTTGTGTATGTATTTACTCCGGCTTGTATTACTCTATTTGCCACAATATTTGAATGAGGCATTCAGTCAAACATTTGCAATATAGTCTATGCTTTCTTAGTTCACATGCTCTGTGTTGAGATCTTTTAAGTTGTTGAGTCAATCTATGTTGCTGTAATTCGAATATATGTCAAATAGTGTGCCTGTCATTAGTTTTGAGCATCTTCAATTTGTATCTCAGAGGTAGTTATACAAATTTGGGGTTCTAGTTTAGATTAGGAAGAAAATTTTAGATGAAGTTTGGACTCAAATTCAAACTTTTTAACATTAACCTTTGAAAATGTTTTAGTATGTATAGAGAGGGGTTTGAGTACGTAGAGAGAGAGAGTAGTTTTAGTATGTAGTGAAAGAACCTCCTTGTACATAGTGAGAGAATGGGAGAATTAGTTTGTGGAATGAGAGAATTTTGAGTACATGGAGAGAGAGTAATACATAGAGAGAGAGAGTGTTTGACATCTAAAATTTTCTCTCACTTAGATATTACCTTGGTTTTAACTACTTTAGGTAATTATCAAGGTAACACATTTATATGTGATTTTTTTTTTTATGTAGAGTCAACAACTTCACATTGATGCTTGCAGTATTTGTTCATGTTCATCCTCTCACCTTAGTATTGTTAGGAAAGGTACTTGTAGAAACACCTTCCAAATGTCAATTAATAGGGGAAACCTAAAGGGTACGAATCTATAGAGATGTTTAGGAAAAAATAAAGAACATAGAAAACAACAATAATGCACACAATATATACAAGAGACCAAGATTTACATGGGAAACCCTTTTGGAAAAAACCCACTAGCTAAGAACTAGAGTGTTGCCTTTTGTATTATAGTAATGCATACATTACATACAAACATTAATGGACTCAGGCTCAGATCATCTTTATAATCAACCTGACTACTACCGCTATAACACTCTATCCTTCAGGTTCACAGCCTCAGCTCTCATAGCCTCTACAACAATACAACCATTACTGTCAACCATAGACTTAGCAACATTTTTCCAGGCATTAGGCTTGTCCTCCCCTCGATGAATCTCGCATACATTTATACACTATGAAATTTGTTAGGGAGTTTGGTATGTCAACCATTACATTGCATAACCGGTCAACCAATTCTACTTCACACCATAACTATCACCGTACTGTCCAACACCACTATACTATCTAGCACCACATATTATCCGTCACCACCATACTGTCTGGCACCATGA
This sequence comes from Cupressus sempervirens, assembly GCA_028749045.1. Classification (NCBI taxonomy): domain Eukaryota; kingdom Viridiplantae; phylum Streptophyta; class Pinopsida; order Cupressales; family Cupressaceae; genus Cupressus; species Cupressus sempervirens. Next base: position 127,044,007 of record CM053788.1, read on the forward strand.
CACCACCGTACTATCCGACACCATGACTCTGGCACCACAACACCACCATACTGTCTGGCACCATGACACCTCTAACACCACAAAACCATCATACTTTTCAGCACCATGCCTCTGACACCATGACACCTCTGGCACCATGACATCACTGTACTGTGGTTTTTTTTTATAGTGAGGCTCATTTACCGTACGATGCTTCTCACCATACTTCATCATTCCAACAATCTCCCACTTGATGAAGTACAAAGTGACTCGACATGGCTAACATGAAAACATAATCTACACCTTTACCAAGGACTCATTGAATCCTCAAGATGTCAACATCTTTAGTCACATGAAGATAATATCTCCAAACAATACTTCAACAAATGTGAAAAGATCCTTCTATCACATCAGGATCTCACACCTTCCACCATTAGCAATACTAAAGAAGACAAATCACTACATCACTGCCAACATCTCCCACTAAACTGTGGCGATGAGTCACACATGGCATGTACGTCACTACCATCAACTCCTACCATGTTGTAGTGGGTAAGTGCACAAATTTTGTGGTGCCAAAAGGGGGGTATAAGTGGACACCTTTTTCCTGAAATCTGCAAATTTGAACTTCAACAAGAATTTGAAGATAGTTACGCTCAAAATTTTTAGATATGACAAAAACAAAAGTCGTAGTCCTTTGAATCTAGTTTCTAAACTACTAATTTTTTTCAAAATGGTTTAGTTTTAGGTCCTCAAAAAAGGGGGCCACAAAAGTGGTACTGTTTATTCCAAAAAAACATAACACAGTACAAAGTGTGGCCCCCCTAAAATTTTAACTTCTTTTTTGAAATTCTTTAATCGCTCTGGTTAAAAGTTACTTAACACTATGTAGTTTATCCTAGATTTTTTGGGTAATTTTATAATGTGTATTTTTTTTTAATGAATTTTTTAACTAGACACATCCCAAAAATGTAAAATATCTGTGTGCTCCCCCTAGAAATAATTGAAAACTAATCTAAAATCAAATTTTTTTTTTCAAAGTGTGTAGAATGGAGTCTAGTTTCTAAAAAATTAAGTTGTTACAAAATTTGATAAACGAGCTAAAATCTATAGCCCAATTAGTACATGGTGGTTTTTGACAAAAAATGAACATAAATTCGAAAGAAATTATAGATGAAAGGCTTGAAATAGTTCAAATTAAAAATAAATTATATGGTTAGATAGTTAACACAGAGACCTATAATGCTATGTAACCTGATCTTATCAATATCGAACCATGAGAAATCTTGAAGGGGAGCACAGAAGAAAAAACAATCATTTTTTGTATGTTTGCTGGAAAACACGTCTCAGGCCTATTCATCAAATCCAAACCTTTGGGTTGGATCTCCAAGGCAAAAACAAGCCTTAGGCTTGGGTTTAATTAAGGTTTAAATAGAACGTGCGCCCTATAGCGCCCACACGTGATTTTAACCTTAGTTCTAAATAGCGAGTGTGCGCTATAGTGTGCACGCACTATAGTGTGCATGCACTATTAAGATCTAAGTTGCAAAAGAGAACTACGTGGGGGGGGGGGGGTAGGGGAATGACTATGTGTGTGTGTGTGTGAAAGAGATTGAGAGAAAGTAGGGGATAGGAGAGGGGAGAGAGTACAAGATGGGAGAGAGAAAGTGAGAAAGAGTAGGGGTAGCAAAGAGAGTATAGGATGAGAGAGAGAGAGTAGGGGTGGCAAAGAGAGGAAGTGTGAGAGAGAGTAGGGGTGGAAAAGAGAGAGGGCGGGATGGGGGAAAGAGATTTAAAGTAGGGGATGGGAGAGAGAGGAAGTGTGAGAGAGAGTACAGGTTGGGAGAGAGAGATTAAGAGTAGGGGATGGGGGAGAGAGAGAGTAGGTGATGGGAGACAAAGTGGGAGAGGAAGAACTTGAGAGAGAGGAGGATGGCAGTGCATGTGTGTGAAAGAGAGATAGTATGGAATGGGAGAGGGGGAAGACAAAGTAGCTCAAGAGAGAGTAGGGGATGGAAGAGAGAGTAGGTGATGGGAGAGGGAGTGGGAGAGGGGGAGATAGGGGGGAATAGAAACGTGTGTGTGTGTGTGTGTGTGTGTGTGAGAGAGAGAGAGAGAGAGAGAGAGAGAGAGAGAGAGAGAGCGAGAGAGAGAGAGAGTAACAATTTAAGAGAGAGTAGAGGCTAGCAGAGAGAGAGAGAGAGTGGAGAGGGAGAGAGTGAGAGGGAGAGAGAGAGTAGGCAGTGGGAGAGGGAGAGCAAGTGAGAGAAAAAGTAGGGGATGGAAGAGGAGGGAGGGGGGATGGGTGTGTGTGTGTGTGAAAGAGAGAGAGTCAAGAATGAGAGAGGGGAGAGAGAGAGAGAGAGAGAGAGAGAGAGAGAGAGAGAGAGAGAGAGAGAGAGAGAGAGAGAGAGAGTAGGCAGTGGGAGAGGGAGTGGGAGGGAGAGAGAGGTGGAATGGAAGAATTTAAGAGAGATGGAGTAGGGGATGGGAGAGAGTAAGCAATGGGACAAGGATTGCGAGAGAGAGAGGGGGGGAATGGGAATGTGTATTTATTTATAAGAGAGATAGAGTAAAGGATGGGAGAGAGTGTGAGAGTTTGAGAGAAAGTAGTAGGGGATGGGAGAGAGAGTGAGAGTAAGGGATGGGAGAGAGAGAGAGAGAGAGAGAGAGAGAGAGAGAGAGAGAGAGAGAGAGAGAGAGAGAGAGAGAGATAGAGAGAGAGGGTAGAGAGGAAGAAAGAGAACTCGAGAGAGATAGATAGTAGGCGGTAGGAGAGGGAGTGGGATTGGGAGAGGGAGAGGGAGAGAAATAGGGGGGATGGGAGTGTGTGTGACAGATGTAGAGAGTAGGGGATGGGAGAGAAGAAGAAGAGTGGGTGGATAAGAGTGTGTGTATCTATGAAAGTGAGAGAGTAGGGGATGGGAGAGAGTGTGAAAGTGTGAAAGTAGGGGGTGGCAGAGAGAGAGTACAATGATGGGGGGAGAAAATAGGTGGTGGGAGAGGAAAAGAGAGAGGGGGGATGGGAGTGTGTGTGTAAGAGGGACAGAGTAGGGGATGGGAGAGAGTATGAGAGTGTGAGAGTAGGGGGTGGCAAAGATAGAGAGTACAACGATGGGGGAGAGAAAGTAGGCGATGGGAGAGGGAAAGAGAGAGGGGGGATGGGGGTTTATGTGTAAGAGAGATAGAGTAGGGGATGGGAGAGAGTGAGAGTGTGAGAGAGTAGGGGATGGGAGAGGAGAGAAAGAGTAGGGGATGGGGGAGAGTGTGAGAGTGTGAGAGAGTAGGGGATGGGAGATGAGAGAGAGAGCAGGGGATGGGGGAGAGAAAGTAGGCAGTGGGAGAGAGAGTGGGAGAGGTAGAGAGAGATTGTACAAGATGGGAGAGAGAGAGAGTAGAGAGGGAGAGAGAGAACTTGAGAGAGAGAGAGATAGTAGGTAGTAGTAGTGTGAGTGTGAGAGAGAGTAGGGGGTGGTAGAGAGAGTACAATAATGGGGGAGAGAAAGTAGGCGATGGGAGAGGGAGAGAGAGGGGGAATGGGAATGTGTGTAAGAGAGACAAATTAGGGGATGGGAGAGAAGAGAGAGAGTAGGGGATGGGGTAGAGAAATTAGGTGGTAGGAGAGGGAGAGGGAGAGAGATAGGGGCGATAACAGTATGTGTGAGAGATCTAAAGAGCTGGGGATGGGAGAGGAGAGGGTGTGAGAGACGTAGAGAGAGTAGGTGGTGGGAGAGGGAGAGTGAGAGAGAGTAAAGGATGGGAGAGAGCAGGAAGAGAGAGAGGGAGGGGATGGGAGAGAGAGTAGGGAGGATGGGGAGTGATGTATTTTGAGATAGTGCGTACGCACTATAGTGCATACGTGCTTTATAGTGCATACGCACTATCTCAAATCACCAAAAAAGATCAAAAACCAACCTTGGGGCCCATTTCATCCATTTTTAACTTTTGGTATATTATGCTCTCTGTTATTCCGACAGAAAACATGGGTTTCAACATAGCAAACACTGTTTCAACACTTTTGGAAGCTAGCAAATACCAAATTCAATCATTGGATACGTGATTTGAAGAATTTTTGAATATTCCTTTAATAGAAAAGGTTAGTGCAATCCATTTTAAATATTGTTTGTCGATCTATAGATATAAATTTGATTATAATTTGATATGTTATGTAATATATAGTGAATTCATTGAAAATTGTATGTTTGAATGAAATGTTATTTCGAAATGGTTAGAAATTTGACAAGTCATTTGATATATATTGTGTATTCATTCAAATAATTATAATTTTTATATGTAATTGAATAATTTGTAATTTACACATTTTAAGTAATTCGGATGTTTGAATAATTTGACATGTAGAAATCATCATCATGCCAAGGAAGAAACCAAAGATTCAAACAAATGCAGATAGGGAGAGAGATTTGACAATTAAAAGAGATAAAATGAAATTACTATGTGAACATAGAAAATTGCAAAGAAATGATGAAGAATTGACTTTCGAAGAGGATCAAGAACCACCAGTACAAAGAAACAAGGAGGAAGAATTAGAAAGACAAAGAGAACGAATGAGATTGTTATGCTCAAGAAGATAATTGAATTGTGAAGCTACACAATCCTCCAATGTTGGAGTCATATCGTCCGCTACACCATCTTCGAATGTTGGAGTCATATCATCCACTACACCATCTTCCAATGTTGAAGTCATATCATCCTCTCATGTTGAAGAGACACTGATTTATAGATCTAATGATATACACACTCCATCATGTCATGTTGAAAGCACAACATCAACACATCAAGTAGGTGATATTCCATCTTTTACATCTTATTGCCAAGGCACATCATCTTCGGTTCAAGGTACGCAATACACTCAACCTTATATTGATGTTCAAAATGTGAATTGAAGAGATTAGAACACCTTCTAGAATTTGTTTTAGAAAACCAAAATTTTTGATTGATATTGATACTAACATTTTGAAATCAATGCCTGACAAGATTAGCAAGCGTACTTGTCAAAGAAAAGTTAATCATATGTGGAGATTATTTTTTGAGGAATTAAATATTATAGGTCAATGCCAATTATTTGTTGAAATGATGAAGAATTTGAAATTTAGGCCTATCATGAAGATTCTTGGGCTAAGAACGATGGATGATTCAAATGAAAGAAATATTGTAAAGAATCTAATGAGTGCTTATGACAAAGTGGGTTCTAAATCACGCACCAAAGATAGTAATATCACAAGATGAGTACTCACATTGAAAATAGTAAGTAGCCAAATGAAGAAAGCTCAACTCATGAGAAAAAAAAGCAAAACATTAAAAATTGGTAGAGGTACCTTAAGGAGAGCCATACTAAGGCGTGAGAGATTAGAAGATCCAACAAAAAATGAGTTATGGACATTTAGTGGTAGATTACCATGAAAGGATAAAGAAATTAGTGAAGCCTTGAAATCATTGATCGAAGATTTTTGAAAAAATAACACACGTGTTTCTGATGCAGGAGCATCCAGAGGTATAAGGGCAATCCTGTGTCACCCAAAAAAAATGTACTTAGACTTAGTTTCTATTTCATGTGTTTTCATTTTTGGATACCCATTTGGGTCAAATAAAGGTTCCAACTCTCACAGTTCCACTATTAGTGTTCTAGGATAGAGTATTTGAACACCTTGGGATACGTGTAAATGCCAAAAAAATAGGAGTATGTAATTGAGCCATAATTTTGGTGAACTAGAAGGTATAAATTGGCTGGATGAATTTAATTGTAATTTAGAGCATTCCATAAAAAGAATCAGGTCAAAAGGCCCCACGGTTTGAAAGTTATTGCAGTTTTTCAATTTTTGGAGACCTCCTAAGAATGCTTCAAAGTAAGGTTAGGGGCATTAAATGACCTTGAAAAGGTCCAAAAAATGGGGGACGAGCAAAGCTGGTCCATAGGGCTATAGAGTGCTTTGAGAGCTTTCTGAAAATGTAAACGGTTCGTCAATCGGAGCTACAGTTCAAAAGTTATGCCTCCCGGAAGTTTGGTTACCATTTTTGGATTCTTCTAGATTTGCACCAACTTCTAACATGGCTTTTGGAGCCTTCTACTTGGTCGGTGCATGCCTACTAGCACTTTCTAGAATGTACTCCTAGTCCTTAACCCTCCGAGGTCTATTTAAGGACATTACTGGCATTGTAAAAAGGTAGTTCGGAGTGGAGTTTGAGAGGAGGTACCAAAAGGAAAAATTATCTCTAGTTTTGTTCTATTGTAAGCCCTTAGGGCATTTTTTGAAGTCTACTATCTCTATACTGAATGGACTAGCTTATTTTCACAGTTAATACAATTTCCCTTTTCTCGTTGTGTCCATTCTATGCTTGAGTTGTGTCCCCATTAGTTTCTCCTAATCAAAGAGATGTTGTAAGAAGGAGGATTGGTAGCCAACATTGTGAACCACATGCAAAACATTTTTTGGACTCAACTCAGACACAATTTTTTGCAAAATTTATTGGTATGTATCCTCAAATTCGAATAAGTCAAAGATTTTTTGAGATGGGTAAACCTTTTTATGTGAAAATAAATCACACACGCACAACTTGTTTTTGTAAGATACATATTGAATTTTCTAACCAATTTGATGTTTTTAGGCACATATGCGTAGTTTTGCATTCTCAGTTTGTTTTGCAGGATTGTGACATAAAAGAGCCACCAAGATCTTCGAGGGAATTCATATCCAACATTTTATGTGAAATAGGGGACAACCAACAATTTTACAAGACATCATGCTTGGATGGCACGTGCTTATTTTGTGGTTCTTTGCAACTTTTATCAACTTGTCAATATATGGATAGTACACATGCAATTGAAAATGAAATAGTAGATTATAGAAAATTCAAGATAGTGACATATGTTCTAAAAGATGGCAAACATGGTAAAAGATGTGATCTAGTTATTGAAAAGATTCTAGTGTATGAGTTCATGAAGATTTTTTGTGAAAAGATTATTTATGAGTATGCAAGGCATACCCATAAAGCTTGATGGTTGGATTTGCAATTCAAGTTGTGCAAGGATACGTTTCCATTGGATACCATTGTTTTAGTTGTAGATTTTTCAGAGAACTACACACTAAAACTACAAAATGAGGTGCAAGCAAAGTATTATACATCTCAAAAGGTTTCCATATTTGTTCACATAACATTCATGCATTCACCTACAAGTATAGAGGATAACAGGAAGATTTTGAGGGAGTACTATTTTTACATCAGCAATGATCGATCACATTCTACGAAGTTTGTATATGGTTATTTTCAACTATTTTATGGACATTTGGCTAACATGGGCATATCATATCATCAACACATTATTTGGTCAGACAATTGTGCATCTCAATTCAAGAATGCACGGATGTTCTATTGGTTGAGCAGGATGCATAGGTTGTGTAGAATTCAATATATGTGGAATTTCACAGAGGTTGGTCATGGTAAGGGAGAGCACAATGGTGCAGGCGCATGCATTAAAAGAGCCTTGGCTCATGAAGAACTAAAGTACATAGATGGAGCAATATTGATAGATGCAAAATCCATCATCCAATGGTGTAACGCTACAATGGGTCCAGGTAAGGAAGGTGAGTCTACAGTTCATAGATTTTTTTGGTTGATAGATAATACTAACGTTGCAGCATATTAGGATTGTTGCACACTAACAGGATCTAGTGAGTTACGCTCTTTTAGAATCTTTGATGTAGGTTCATGGAGTATCCACACATGAAAAATGGCATGCTATTATCCATCATGTGCAGAGGAAAATTGGGATGACTGTGAGTCAACTAAATGGGTGGACAAATGGGATATATGGGTTTTGGACCCAATTGACACCAATCATCCCCCACAAGCACTGGAAATGGTAGAGATGGATTCATCTATTGACTTTCACTATTTTTCAGATCTAGTGCAACCTGGTAATATATATATATATATATCTTTGTAATTTCAATATGTAACTTTATAACTTTTACCCAAGTATTTTCTAAATTAATGACCTCATTTTGTACATTTGTCACTGCAGGCCATGTTTTTGCTGTTATTGCACCTGAAGACAATGAAGAAGGGACAGATTATTATTTGTGTCATTGTGTTGAAGCCAAACAAAAATTGGATCACTCAGTTATAGATGGTGAAGGTTTAGAGTACCATGTTGGTGCGGTGGTTGTAACAGGCACATGGCTTAGACGATATCCTATGAAGAATCCTAACTTGTGGTTATTCAAGGATTGGCAAACAGAGAGGAAGATTCTTCATTATTCAAACTTTGTTGTCGCATCAAATGTCAACTTGATAAAATATGGTGGAAAACCACATAATAAGATTCTTTGGAAAGTTCGCGAGTCAGACCATGAGGCAATACTTGAGACATTAAAATGTCGAGCAGATCCAGTTGGCTCATTAGATTGAATTGGGAGAGAGAGAAAAAGTGATCAATTGGATCCAAATACAATGTTACAACCTCTTCCCCAAGACTATCACATGACTAAGGTGGACCGTATTTTTATGATGTGTAAGTGATGAGATTTAGTTTTGATTTGTTTAGAATCTAGATACATTATTTGAATTTATATTAGATTCTTTAATAGGACCCATTTTTTTAATCTTATCTTAGATTTTTTATTGTGCTAATTCTTCATTTGTAGGTCACCAAAGAAGAGGGCTAATAAAGTTGACGCACAAGTGATAAAGGGCGAGATGCCAAAATCATTTGCGAAATGGTATTATAAATTCACATCCTCAATAGTTATTAGTGTTCTTTGTTCAAGTACCATTGTATGCTAATCATCTTATGGCTGGAATTGTAGAGGTTAAATTATGTTTATTTGGCTTCATTTGTATTTGGAAGTATTTATTATGTTTGTTCCAAAAGACATTCTTCATTTTCCAATATGAAAATGTGACTATCATGAAATGCATAGTCTTATAATTTGTAATTTGTATAATGGTATAAAAGCTTGGTTGTGGGTTTGAATCCATACAACCTATGATGAGTGAATAGTGTCATGCAAAACACCCTTCATTTATTTTTCTATTTCAAACACATTCAACGATAATTACCACCATTACCACTACCAGGGGATGAAGTCTTGTAGGCTTATAGGTAAAATTATGATTGGTAGTGATCTCCTTAACAAGGTCATCACCAACATTGGTGATCTTTCTACGAGGCGGACTAGTATCAGTGTCCAATGCAATACTCTCCTTCTAGTTGAGAAGCAAATTTGACCCATTCTCCTAATTGCTTCCCTCCCCAAATTTTCCATTGCCCTCATGACCCTCCTTCTCATGCATTTATTCTATTTATTCTTCTACCTCCTCCTCTGCTTGGCCATTTTGCAACACCATCTAGATGGAACTCTAGCCTTCCTCAAAACCATTATACATGACCTCTCCTTCTTCAAGATATTCTATAAAAAAATCCTCAACCCTTGAACCTTTCAAAACCCCAATCTCAATGGAAGGCTTCTAGACCAAAGGAACTAGTAGATCCGGTTCTTTAAGAGAAAGAGACAACAAATCCAATTTCCTAGTGACTAGATGGAAAATTGGGAAAATCATTTCAATTAGTTGTAAATCGAAAGGAATTATAAGTAAACTATATCAATATAATAAGTAACTTAGTAATTATATCAATATAATTTAATTAATAAGAAAATGAATTTATTACTCTAACATATAGTACATTATTTTGCACACAAACGTGTTGAATTTGATGCTTAACAGATTTACATACATGTGTAATAAATAATAAGGGTTGTAGCTTTGGGATCAACACTATAAAATGAAGGATGTCATACTACATTCATAGAGGTACCGAAATATTTTATTTGATATGGAGACAAAAGAAAATGTGTATTCTTCATAACTGCATTTGAGTCTCATGTATTATCATTTTCAGCTATTGACATCAGAGATTCCTTTACATCTTCATCATTGTATTGATCAATGAGTCCTTATTGCACTCACTAGTTCTAAGCCAATGACTAAGGTATGAAAGAGTTTACATTAAAATTTCATTAGTACTAAAATTCAATATAAAATTCATAGGCACAATCGAGTGATAACTTTGATGGTTTTTGTAGGGTCTTATTACTCCTAACCATCAGTGTATCCCTAAGGTGTATATATAGAGGAATCATCAGCTAGCTGTAAGAAAATATTAAGTTTTATGTGTAAATATATTTTATTTTTTTTATATAAAATAGTTATTTATTCACATATAGTTTTGATTGTAACATGTCGAGTTACAGAAGATTCTAGACTAATGGACTAGTGAGCATGTTAGGAAGACCTCGTTATATACACCATCTCCCACTTGTTGGCAATTAAAGACAATTAGGGATTTATTTTGTTCCCCTAGTTGGAAAGAGTATATATATAATGATGTACATTTTACACCTCTATGGCATTATTGGGCATATGTTTTGCATAATTTTTTCTATGTATGTCATTTTTTACATATATTTCATGTATGACATTATTAGACATATGCTTATGATGTTTCAAATTATTGATAAATGAATTATATGATATTGTTAGACCTTATGGAATCAAATTTGATTTTTTGTTATCACATTGGTTTGATGCTTGTAGTATTGGATTAGTTGATTGGATGCTAAGATTTGATGATTGTGAATTTTAAGATATAATATTTTGGAAAATCAAGAAATTTCATAATGCATATTACCTTAGATCCATACAAATGTTTTTATATTTAAAGATCAATAGTTATCCATAGCTTACAAAGTTTAGCACCTTTATGTTGGTTGAATTCTTTGTTGAAATTTGTGACTATGGCTACATGAATGGTTTGAACGTATGATTTTATCACATGTTCTAGATGTTTTTGCATGTGAATGGTTTTATGCCACTTTAATTTTATGCCTATAAAACACTATATACAATGATGCTTCTTGTTAGCTTCAATAAGACCCTATCTTGCCCAACATGCTAAAACCTCAATAATGATGTTTTTTTTGTTCATAGTTTGAATACCCATGTTTTTAGAGTTTGATTTTATTAATTGCCCCATGATATATTTTTAAATATTCCACATGTTTGGTTTTATATTCAATCAATCAACATATTTTCCTTTTAATTCTTCCACATTTGGCATATCCATCTAACAATGAACTTATGATACTCCCATCAAGAAGTGCATGATTGCATGGTTTTATGGTGGATGTCCCTCTCTTTTTTAAATTCCAATTTTATTCATCTACATGAGTAAGGGAGATCAATTCCATTTATTTCAATTGTATTTAAAGGTCATTACAGTTTTTTCAAACAATGTGATTAAATAAATATTATTCAGCATTTACCTCTATCATCAAGGTTGATTCATTCCCCAAAATTGAAAGCCAAACTTAACATAGAAAAGTAAAGCAAGCCTCAACTATATTCTCATTAAACACTGTGAATTCAAATATCTTTGACGGGGCATATCTCGGAGCTCATATGAGATGTGGATGAGGTTCTAGTTCCTACAGGACCGTGTTTCAGAGACCTACAATAACCTCGCTCGCTTTTTGGAGATCACATTTTTTTTTCATTCTACAATGCCATCTCGGGTGATGCTGAAACTTGCAGTGTTGGCTAGTACAAAGTTGCCAACTGCCAAATCTCTCTCATCTTTCATCATGGGATCAAACTGTCTACTCCATTAGCTCCAAGTGGTTGGGTAAACCCTATCCCCAACCTCATCTTGTCCCCTTCAGTGCTCAAACGTTCTTAGGCACGCTGAACCAGAATGTCTCTAAGGGTCACTAAATGCCATAGGGCTGCAATCTTTGACGGGGCGCATCTTGGAGCTTGTGAAAAGTATGGATGTGATTCTAGCTTCTACAAAACTGTGTTGTGGAGACCTACAATAAATTCTCTCACTTTTTGGAGATCACGCACTGTTTTCATTTTACGACACCATCTTGGGTGATGCTGAAACTTGCATTGTTGGCCAGTACAAAGTTGCCAACTGCCAAATCTCTCTCATATTTCATTGTGGGATCAAACTGTTTGCTCCATTAGCTCCAGGTGGCCAGGTAAACCCTATCCCCAGCCTTGTCTTGTCCCCTTCAGTGCTCAAACATTCTCAGGCATGCTGAACCAGAATGTCCCTAAGGGTCACTAAATGCCATAAGGCTGCAATCTTTGACGGGGCATATCTCGAAGCTCGTGTGAGATATGGATGAGATTCCAATTCCTATAGGAAAATGTTATAGAGACCTACAATAAAATCTCTCACTTTTTGGATATCACATTCCATTTTCATTCTACAACGCCATCTCGGGTGATGCTAAAACTTGCATTATTGGCCAGTACAAAGTTGCCAACTGCCAAATCTCTCTCATCTTTCATCATGAGATCAAAATGTCTACTCCATTAGCTCTGGGTGGCTGGGTAAACCCTATCCCCAACCTCATCTTTTCCCCTTTAGTGCTCAAACGTTCTTAGGCACGCTGAACCGAAATGTCCCTAAGGGTCACTAAATGCCATAGGGCTGCAATCTTTGACAGGGTGTATCTTGGATCTCGTGTGAAGTATGGATGTAATTTTAGCTCCTATAGAACCATGTTGTGGAGACCTATAATAACCTATCTCACTTTTTGGAGATCACACACTATTTTCATTTTACGACACCATCTCGGGTGATGCTGAAACTTGCAGTGTTGCTAGTACAAAGTTGCCAACTACCAAATCTCTCTCATCTTTCATCGTGGGATCAAAATATCTACTCCATTAGCTCCGAGTGGCTGAGTAAACCCTATCCCCAACCTCATCTTGTACCCTTCAGTGCTCAAACGTTCTTAGGCACACTGAACCAGAATGTCCCCAAGGGTCACTAAATGCCACAAGGCTGCAATCTTTGACAGGGCATATCTCAGAGCTCGTGTGAGATATGGATGAGATTCTAATTCCTATAGGACTGTGTTGCAGAGACCTACAATAACCTCTCTCATTTTTTGGAGATCACATTCCATTTTCATTCTACAATGCCATCTCGGGTGGTGCTGAAACTTGCAGTGTTGGCCAGTACAAAGTTGCTAACTGCCAAATCTCTCTCATCTTTCATCGTGGGATCAAAATGTCTACTCCATTAGCTCCAAGTGGCTAGGTAAACCCTATCCCCAACCTCATCTTGTCCCTTTTAGTGCTCGAACGTTCTTATGCACGCTGAACTAGAATGTCCCTAAGGGTCACTAAATGCCATAGGGCTGCAATCTTTGACGTGGCGTATCTTGGAGCTCGTGTGAAGTATGAATGCAATTCTAGCTCCAAAAAAACCATGTTGTGGAGACTTGCAATAACCTCTATCACTTTTTGGAGATCACACACTATTTTCATTTTACGACACTGTCTCAGGTGATGCTGAAACTTGCATTGTTGGCCAATACAAAGTTGCCAACTACCAAATCTCTCTCATCTTTCGTCGTGGGATCAAACTGTCTACTCCATTAGCTCCGAGTGGCTGGGTAAACCCTATCCCCAAGCTCATCTTGTCCCCTTAGTGCTCAAACGTTCTCAGGCACGCTGAACCAGAATGTCCCTAAGGGTCACTAAATGCCATAGGGCTACAATCTTTAACGGGGTATATCTCGGAGCTCGTACGAGATATGGATGAGATTCCAATTCCTAAAAGACAATTTTGTAGAGACCTAAAATAATCTCTCTCACTTTTTGGAGATCACATTTTATTTTCATTCTACAATGCCATCTCGGGTGATGCTGAAACTTGCAGTGTTGGCCAGTACAAAGTTGCTAACTGACAAATCTCTCTCATCTTTTGTCATGGGATCAAACTGTCTACTCCATTAGCTCTGGGTGGCTGGGTTAACCCTATCCCAACCTCATCTTGTCCCCTTTAGTTCTTAAACATTCTTAGGCACGCTGAACTGGAATGTTCCTAAGGGTCACTAAATGCCATAGGGCAGCAATCTTTGACGGGGCGTATCTTGGAGCTTGTGCAAGTATGGATGCGATTCTAGCTCCTACATAACCATGTTGTGAAGACCTAAAATAAACTCTCTCACCTTTTTAAGATCACACACTATTTTTATTTTACGACACCATCTCGGGTGATGCTGAAACTTGTAGTGTTGGCCAGTACAAAGTTGCCAACTGCCAAATCTCTCTCATCTTTCATCATGGGATCAAACTGTCTGCTCCATTAGCTCTGGGTGGTCGGGTAAACCCTATCCCCAACCTTGTCTTGTCCCCTTCAGTGCTCGAACGTTCTCAAGTACGCTGAACCAGAATGTCCCTAAGGGTCACTAAATGCCACAGGGCTGCAATCTTTGACGAGAAATATCTCAGAGCTCGTGTGAGATATGGATGAGATTCCAATTCCTACAGGACCGTGTTGTAGAGACCTACAATAATCTCTCTCACTTTTTGGAGATCACATTCCATTTTCATTCTACAATGCCATCTCGGATGATGCTAAAAATTGCAGTGTGTGATGGAAGGATCTTAATTATATTTTTGGAAAGCGTATCTAGCATGTCATTTTTGGAAAGACAAATTATGGAACTTGGTAAATGTTTCATAAGTTAATGAAATGTGTTACTACCGGATTATGTAAACTTAGAATTATATGATCTCCAAGAGTTTGGTTATGTTCTTTAGCACACCTTGGATGCAAGGTAGTGTGTAGCTTCTACTCCCTCTTTTTGAGTAATGTTAGTCACTTTGTATATGTAAATTGGTTTTTAATTGGGTATGTTATTTTCAACCTTAATGGTGATGAAGGATTAGCTTGAATCAACTTGTAACTATCTAGCCACAAGATTTTCTGTGATTCCATCAAATGTGGGTTTTGTTCGTATTTATTTATTTATTTTTATTTGTTGTGCTCTTGACCTTTGAGGCTTTGAATTTAAACTTGTGCACTTTGGTTTTTGAAATTTTATGTTCTTGAGGTGGCTAGGAGGTATGTTCTATGTTGCTAGTTATGTGTTCTGATGTTCTCTATCAGGTTCAATGTGGAACATTGATAGAATGTATAAGAGAGTAGATTGCGAAGAACATACCATTCTCCTTTTTGTAATACACTATTTATTATGTTTTAATTAAACTCACTTCTAAATCCTATCTTCCACTTGGACCCATTCCTCTTTTCGCAATCCCCAAGATTGCCAATTCTTATTAATTCGAGTAGAGACAAGATGAACCAGATTAATACAGTGACCTATAGATCGAAGGAGGATGGTTAAGAAATGGTCTACCAGAGGTCAGCTAAGGATAAGGATAGCATAGTAAGAAAATGATTATTTATCTGGTGGATATAAGTCTTTTATATAACAAACCATTTATATGCATAGTAAAATAACTGAATATAGATTTGAGACATATTGATCACCTGCAGTCTGATCATCTTCACAAGTATGCAACTTTTGTTTCACTATTTCATGCGAGTTTATTGAACTTTCTTTATGAGGTCATTTACAGATGGGATGTTCAAAGGTTGAGTTCCTATGGGTTGTCAATACTTTGACTATACTTTAAGTCAACGATTATCAATATAGGAAAAAATAGAACTCGTTGTATTTTGAAGTACTGAGAAGATGGCCTTGCCCTTCCCCACGAGTTTCAAAAATGGGAGGCATTAGGTAAGAGAGTGAAAATGTTACTATCGCTTCAATGCACATGACACAATTGGAAATGCAAATTTTGATGGTAATCATTTTGTGATAAGGGAGAGACTAGGGATGATCATTGTTATTATCTCTTTAGTAGTGGATTTTTGTTTTCTCTTGAATTTGGTGGTGGGGGATCAATGGGAAGTCTCCTTGGATATTCCTTCTTATGATGTTAGTGACAAGTGTTTCTCTTTGAAAACACTTGTACAATCTTTTTTAAATTATTAGATAAAAATAGAGAATTGTAAGTATTAAACATGATTAGCCTTTAGTTCCTAGAAGATCTTTATTTCCCCATCAATGCATTTAGAAAGTTAAGTTTTAAGAAGATCATAAATAGAAAAAATTAGAGAAGCGATTTAAACATTTATATTGATTGGAAACATGTGATTCTTGAGTTTCCTCTGCCTTTTAAAGAACGTTCCTTAGCTATCAAACCTAATTCCACATTCCATAAGAGTGTCATTGCGCTAAAGATTTAGGAAACCGACTGCTCTAAGATAAAGCTTCTTGGTCAATAATAATCTAGCCTATTGAGGTACATAATACTTCTCAATTAAACTTGTGTTAATTCAGTATTAATTTTGTAATTAACTACAATTTCAGTATCTGTGTACAAGGAGTGATTGAGAAAACTATTTGAGGTCCAATTTGAAAATATATTTGTAAGGATCTCGACCAAGGTTCACAACTTTGATGATTAATACATTCATTCAGGCTAGAACCTCACTACAAATAAATAATATATAAAAAAGGTAGCGAATAATGTCATGTCTACACCCAAGTCAACCAATGAAAGTCAAATCAGCATAATATGGAACAACAATATATGCATTGAGTGGGTTGTCATAAAAAAGCTTTAGAATAAAATTCATGTCTACAATTAAAAGACCTTAAAGAACATTTATGCTTGTAACACAAATGGCCATTCAAAACTGAATATGATTACAATATGTGAAATAACATTACAAGAACTTGTAATGCTCTTGTGAACATCATGTTAATTCTTGTAAGAATCCCTAAGATGCTTGTTATACTCAAAATTTTGTTGAAATTGAATTAATTTTTATCATGTTAGTTAATTGGCTTAGGGTGATATATGCTTCTTGGATGGAATAATGAGTTCGTGATTAACTCTGTATTAAGATTCATAGCATCTTCTACTTATTTGCAAAGGAAATTTATAAATTAAGCTAATGTCATATGGCTTGCTTGAGAAAGATGTCCGTGTTCTTATTGATGGGTACTAATGACTGTCCACATTTAGTTCTTCAATATCCTATTTGACAAGCTTTCCATAGACATTTTTTTGCCATACTAAGTATTTTTGAAAACATATTTGAGTAGAAGCACTACAGTAGATACTACATGATGTTTTAACAAATAAAGTAATGGGTTAAAGACTATTATTTCCAAAGTATTATGTCATAGTATTTTAATTGTAATGATATTAGACTAATGATATTCTTGAAGGTAACTTCGACATGCAGCAAGAAAGACAACCTACAGCCAAGGCTATATTGTGCCTACAACCAAAGCCATAAATGTTCACAGCCAAAGCCACTAGTGCACATAGCCAAAGCCATGGATGCTTATAGCCAAAGTTACAAGTGTTCGCAGCCAAAGCCATGAGCACATGAAGTCAATGATCACAATTGTTTACAACTATTCACTAGAAACAACTTCTGTGCAATTTTTGAGAAATACTAATAAAGTAAAAAAGAACATCTACCAGTTGGTAGACGTAATGGCAACTCTCTAGCAATTGAATTTGATTTCATACATGCACATATCTAATTTAATGTCATACATGAACATATCTAATTTAATGTCATACATGAACAAACATATAATATAAAATGATAACCAATAATGTCATATACATTAACAAACACATAATATATTATGATAACCAATAATGTCGTATATGAACAAACATATCATATATTAACCAATAATGTCATACATCAAATAAATGTCATACATCAAATATAGAATGTCATATGTACATCAAATGTGTATCAAATATTTCTCTCTAATGCCTATATATATACATGGGGAAGGAAACAAGTCTCTCTCTCTCTCTCTCTCTCTCTCTCTCTCTATATATATATATATATATATATATATATATATATATATATATATATATATATATATATATATGTATCGAATATCTCAACTACATCTTTTCCTTCCCATGAGGGGAAGGAAACAAGTCTCTCGACGTCCTCTGCCGTCATGTGGAGGGAGACAATGGAGATGACGGGGCCCTCCTAACATGCTCACTTGACCTCTTGTTGAGGCTCTTCTCCAGGTCCAACTGATAAAAAGAAAGTAGATATGAATCAATATTTATTATACGTTGAAATCAAATATATGTACACACAAAATCAATTATTTTCTTACCGCCAATAAATAGTCACTATGTAAGTCCACCTCAAATGCTCATGGATGATCAGGCATGACAAGACCCTACAAAAATTCAATAAATATAATCACTTATAAATAAAATTAGAAATTTTGAGATTAACTATTATAAACAACAACTAAAATGAATAAAATTCTTTCATACATCTGTCAGTGGCTATGAGCTAGCCACAACTGCGGCCACTCCACTGTCGCAGATGAGGAGGTGTGTCCGACATCATGAGCTGCATGTCATACAATACACATTATAGCTAACATGAAACATGGAATAAATATAATCAAATGAATTAAATTAACATGAAACAACTATACCTATGTGAAGCTCATATGATGTCTCTGCTCTGCGTCTGTGGTAAAGGTTGAGGGCCCTGTGGAGAATTGATGTACATGCATAATTTTTTTTGTCAATCCTTAATATGATTACATAATAAATATATGTATTAATTAAAATGATTAAATTGATACATACCTCAGGACTCGTCGAAGGGACAAAAAATGGGCCTAAAGGATCGTTGCTAGGCCCAGCAACACTTTGACCCTAAATTTTGAACAATGTCAATAAATGCTAATTAATTAATCATTCAATATACATATGAAATGTGATCAAATTAGTAATTTACTTGTGTGTCAATGCCAAATGTCTCGTTCAAGAATTGATCGGTGACAAGCCCATCATCTGCACCATCTTCGGCATGAGTGCCAAATGTGCATAGGGATTCGCATGAAGTGCACATGTGACCATGATGCATAGAAGGCTCCCCCTCAACTAATGGGCTCATGGAATGGATGAGGGTTTGTGTCAAAGCATTAATGGTCCCTAGAGTGCTAGCCTCTACATGTTCCTTCACAACTGAAGGAATAATCACATGCTCATGCTATGGATGGACCACAGGTGCCCTAACTACATTAGGGTCATGATGTGCTCTTGGCCTCTCAAATGATGACCCCCCACCTCTACCCTGGGAGTCTAACATATCAAAATAATTGGGGATCTCCCCAAGGAAAAACTCACAATATAATTTCTTCAAAAAATACATGGGGACCTCGTGATTGTTGCAAGGAGGGGCATCAAAAACCATCCACCATCTATCCCAAAAATTATTTCTAATAGCATCATGTATGCACCAATGGATGGGGAATCATTTAGTACCCTCTCTAACAGTATTTTGTTCACTAAGTTTTCTAAATAATGCACCTATACTACCTTTTGGTATTTCTTTTTTTTTAACATCTTCATATGACAATTTATTTGCATAAAATCTTCTTTGTTCATCCCTCTTAGCCTGCCAAATATCTAACTGACCACTAATTGAGGCTATCTGAGTGTTAATGGATTCGAGGGATGATGCCAATTGAGCCCTCATTGGATTGGTTTGTCCAGATTCTTTCAACCGAGCAATGAGTCTTTCTAATTCAGTTTTGCCTCTCTCTATTTCTTTTATTATATTTTCTTGCGTGCCTGGTGGAGGTCTTGCAATTGGTTCGGGTTGTGGAATTTGTTGTTCTTCTTGAGGAGGGTTTTGATTTTGAAGTTCTTCAGGGTTTTGATTTTGAGGTTCTTGAGGGTTTTGTGAATTTTTCGGTTGATTATGGACATTTCCTGATAAAAAATCAATTAAAATCCAAATAAATAAACAAATCTAAATGAAATTTGTAAAAACCCTACAAAACAATATCAAAAACCAATAAAACAATATGGAAAACATATTAAACAACGCAAAGTTAAGTTTATATCACTTACCTCTTCGTCGTGGGTGTGCTCGTTGTCTTGGATTTCGTCGGTGAGGAGGCATTTTGGCAAATGGTGGTGAAATTTTGATGTCAAACCCGCATACGCATTGTTGGAGAAAAACAAGATGAAAATGATGGGTTGTGGGTCTGCAGCCCATCATATACCTTTTTTGGCATTAGAATAGCATGTACGCGCTATAGCGCGTACTCACTATAGCGCGTACGCGCTATTGAAAATTTGAAAAAAAAAAAAACTTGTCATCTTTTTGGCACCACAACTCGGTGTAAATGCCCTAGTGTTGAGTCACCCATGGCATCATGACTACCATCTTCCAAATGAAGATTGAATTATTTCAACTAGTCATCATCAAGATGACCGGTTAGCCAAAGCAGCACCACTGACATCTTCACCATCACTATCAAAAATCTTAGAATTAGAAGAACTCTCCACTTTCTTCTTCTTCTTCTTCTTCTTCTCTTTGCAATCCTTTTGGATATGACCAGTTTTCCCATAGTTCCAACACTTTGCTTCAGACTTTTTCCCAGAAGATTCAAACTTCATGTCCTTCTTGCTTTTTTCATTCGCTCTTCCTTGAGTGATGAGAGCATCCTTAGCCACCTCAAAAGATTTTCTCTGTATCTCCTCTAACAAAAGTGCAACAACCACTTCATCCATTTTTAATTGGGTGGTAGTGCTTCCAATGGCCATCATAAGATGATCCCATGAATTAGGCAATGAGCAACAGGAGTAACATGCAATGCTCTTCTTCACTAACAGACACACCAATAGATGTCAATTGTGCAATCACCATATTGAACACATTTAAATGATCTACCACATCCATTCCTTTGTGCTTCTTCAAGGAGTACAAGTTCTTTCTCAAGAAGAGCTTGTTTACCAAGGATTTACCCTAATAAATATCTCCCAACTTCTTCCACAAAGAATCTACAGTTTTGTCCTCATGAACATTCAAGAGAATAGAATATACAAGACAACCTTATCAATCCTTTGGCCTTTCAATCTATTAAAACCCAATATTCTTGCTTCATTCCTGAAGGCTTGTTACTATACACAACAATCCATAGATCTTGGTCTACCAACATATCCTTTACTTTAAGTTTCCATAACTCAAAGTATGTGCCATCAAAATTTTTAATCTCTATTCTCCCTAATGCACTTGCCATCTCAATTTCTAGATGAACACTTTAAAAACTCCCACTAGAACCAAGTTGACACAGAAAACAACCCTACCTGACAAGGATAACTAGGCTCTGATACCACTTGTTAGGAAAGCTACTTGAAGAAGCACTTTCCAAATGTCAATTTATAGGGGAAACCTAAAGGGTTCAAATCTATAGAGATGTATAGGAAAAAATAAAGAACACATTAAACAAAAATAATGCACACAAGATATACAAGAGACCAAGATTTACATGGGAAACCCTTTTGGGAAAAACCCACCAGCCAAGAACCAGAGTGTTGCCCTTTGTATTATAGTAATGCATACATTACATACAAAAATTATTGGATTCAGGCTAAGATCATCTTTACAATCAACTTGACTACTACCACTATGACACTTTGTCCTTCAGGCTCACAGCCTCAGCCCTCACAACCTCTACAACAATACAACCATTACTGTCAACCATAGACTTAGCAACATTTTTCCAGGCATTAGGCTTGTCCTCTGCTCAACGAATCTCGCATACATTTATACACTATATAATTCATTAGGGATTTTGGTATGTTAACCATTACATTACATAACCAGTCAACCAATTCTGCTTCACACCATAACTGTCATCATCCTGTCCAACACCACCGTATTGTCTAGCACCACAACTCTGGCACCACAACACCACCATACTGTCTGGCACCATGACACCTCCAACACCACAACACCACCATACTATCTGGCACCATGACACCATCGTATTATGGTGTTTTTGTATAGTGGGTCTCATTCACCGTATGGTACTCCTCACCATACTTCATCATTCCAACAAGTATGAATAAAAGAGATAGATACTCTTCTATTCATCCAAAATTCAAATCACTACTAATTCTATACACAATATTTACTCTTTAAGGGTGAGTTGAAAGTCCATTCTAAGGTTTTTTAGCTCTTTTTTCAGCTTTAAGTTTTTTTTAAAGAAAAAGTGGACGAGCCACTGGATATATATATATATAAAATTTAAAATTGGTTCA
The DNA here is from genome assembly GCA_028749045.1 of Cupressus sempervirens. Taxonomy (NCBI): domain Eukaryota; kingdom Viridiplantae; phylum Streptophyta; class Pinopsida; order Cupressales; family Cupressaceae; genus Cupressus; species Cupressus sempervirens. The sequence goes on from CM053788.1 coordinate 127,066,012, forward strand.
AGAGCTCAACTGGGAAAGAACCAAAAAAGAAAACCCAACATTGTCGTAGTATGTACAAATTAAAAGCATCAATATTAACAATCATATTTTACCAATGGAGAAATATAATTTTTCCAAAATTCAAAATTTATTGAATTTTGCATTTTCGAGTGTTTCAAAATAGTAGGCACGAGGGACTCAATTCAGCCAAAATTTTCAAACATTTTACAAAACATGCTTGAATTCATTCGTATGTTTATTTATTTGAAGAATTAAGAGAACAAAGCATCATTCCTGTGATTAGATAGTAATTTTATGCTAATTTTACATTTAGCTAGTATATCCTACTTTATTTTTATTGTTCTAGTTGTAGTCTCATTCTTTCCTTTTTCCTTCTTCTCTACAATTGTTCTTCTACTCTACATGTCAGTTGTACTAAACTCAAGTATTGTAATTACTTTCAATCTAGTGTGCTTTTCACTTTATTAATAGGCCTTTCCAATTTCCTCCATACATCCATTAGTGATGATAGTAGTGATAACTTTAAGACCTCCTTGAAAAGTAGCAAAATATTGGCAATTTTTTTGGTACTCATAGAAATCACATGTAATTATATAGGAAAAAATAAATTCATTTCATATGCAAATATAAGATTATTGTGGTTTCAAAATCATTTATAGTCGCCCAAAATTAGTGGAAAATAGTGGTAAATGGGTTTTTTCCATGTACTAGAGAAATGTAATAGTGTCGATGATTTTACCTTGTATTTAAATTAATGTAATATAAAGGGGGTCCCCTTTGCCAATTTGGAACTAATTGTCATCACATGGTAGAAAACCTATCCCCATCAACACATTGATCAAAAAAATTTCCAGGTCACATCTTCACTCTTTACAAACACAAGATGTCGTGAGTCACCTCAAATCTACCTTCGTTACTAATTATAGACAACATGCTAAGAAGAGTGATTAAACATACACATTTACCACAAGATGGTCATCACCCAAGATGATTGAAACATTGTGGATGAAGTCATCATCCTCAAAGCACAGTTTTTTTATCAATATGTTAAGATTGATCTTCCCCTAGGAAGCTTCCATTTGTTTTGTAGTGTGAAGGGAGAAGTTGGCCAACATTTTTTTTACAACAATAACAACTTCTATCTATAACTATCTATTTTTACCTAATTTAGAAATTAAAATTCTAAAATCTTTGTAGCCAAAATCCATTAGTTTCGTACATGAGTAATAAATAGCCCTATATTTTCTATTTATTAAAGTTGTACTTATGAATAAAGATTATTAAATTTGAGTTGTTTAAACCTTAAATATGTCAAGGAAGGGATGTTACAGAGATCAAATGTTAACAAAATTAGTTGATGTGATGATATTGTATTTTATTTAGTTGTGTTATTCATTTCTATGCAAATAAGTGTTTCCATTGTATGATTTTGCAATGTTACAAATGAGATGAGAATGCTATTTGAATGTAGACATGTGTTCCCAATTCATAGTTTTGCAATATCAACCTACATCAAAAGTATGCAAAGATAATCATCTTTGATTTGGTGAACAAGTCTCATGAATTTTTTCTTTTTGCAAGATCAATGTTGTGAATTGACAAAATAGGATCTACATCATTTGATCCAACCTGTCGTAAAGGTTTTGCAATTCTGTAAACTGAATGGTAGGCCCAATTTTTCTTTAGAAAAAATGAAACTTATCACATATGGAATTATTTTATGTAATAAATTGGTCTCATCAAATATTTCACCCTATAATTAAGCGTATATTACTAATATTCCATTATAGGATGATCTGCGTGACTTTCATTTTAGGGAGTCTCATAGGTTTCTTTGGCCTCATGGATGTTATTGAAATATTTCATTATTCATCAATGATTTATTCTCGATTCTAGAGAAAAAGTCAAACAAAAACTATTTTACAAGTGACACTATTTTGTTTCCCTAACACACCCACTGCTTTTATTTTTCCAACCACTAAAAAAGGTTTCACAATTTCACAAAATGAGTGGTGGGCCCAAGTTTTCTAAAGTCAAATGCTCTTTGATAACAAATACATATGCATTGTCAAGTGGTTTGATATTGATGACATAGGTTCAATCTAGGGAAAATTTCTAACACATTCAATTCCCTCAAAAAGTCATGAGAATTGAGATAAGTGTTACCTTTTTCTTGCCTAATGCATAAATATTCTTATATTTTATACCCCTAGTTGTGTCTTCTTCACATGTAACTTAACCCTTGAAATATTCATATGCATGAAGTGCCTTTTTCTTCTTCTCACTAGTGTTTTGGAACAAAAGAACTATTCTAGTATGGAAGTGGGTCAATGTATATCTTCAACTCATTAGTGCACTCAAAAACATTTTTTTTTGAGTGTCATTTATTTATTTAATTATAAAGAGTATTTGTAGATAGGGATCAATAATATCCTTGGTTATCAAAATGTTTTCCTCTCTTGTACCTATCTAGCCCTCCCCCCCACCCAACCATCAGAGATACTACCCCAACCTATTTGAAAACCATTTTTGAATGAATTTTGAAAACGTTAACATATTAGAAAGAAAAGCTTCTTAGTGATGTAGGGAAACTTCAATAAATCAATACCTCCCTTCAAGGTATCTTTGTTTCCTTCTTATACATATTTAATATCTTAGGGTCCATGCCTGGGATATTAGAAACTAGAATCCAACATTCCTTTCTATGGGATAGAATGGAGGAACATGAAATATTAGCTCTCATCGATTGAGATAAGGTTTGTAAGCCTAAACATCTTGGTGGTTTATGGATGGGAAAAAGTATTGTCCTTAATAAACCCTATGTGACAAGTTTGGTTGGAAGATGACTCCAGAGAAGACTGAATGGATGTGCATCATCAGGGTAAAATACCTTAACTATTGTAGTTTCCACAAAGTCCTAAATTCCTCTAGTAGCTATAGTAGATATAAAATTTGGAACAATATCTTAACGTGCAAAAATATCATTTAATCGGGGCTAAGATGACATCTCGGTGATGGTACAAGGATCATATTTTGGGAAGAAAAATAGGTGGGAGTGGGTAAACTGGATTCCAATTTGATCTTAAGAGGTTTGATAGATTGGACTAAAAGACTTATTAGAGCCAGAGTCATTGATTACATCTCCTTGAACAAAAAGTGGATTGGCATTACCAAACATTGTAGGTAATACTTGCATTCACCACATAAATCCATAGAGCTTATGGGGATTATTAATAGGGTTAGAGCTAATCTCTTCCCTAGGGAAGGAAAATTATTCTGGAAGATAGATCAATTGGAAAATTCCAAGTGAAATTGACTTATAAACTATTATCAAATATGTAACTCTTTTCAAGAAATTAGTGGAAGGTTTGGAATTCCTTTGTGATTCCAAAAGTAAATATTTTTTGGTGGATAGTTAGATAACATGATTTTAACCCAAGATAACCTCATCAAGAGGGAGTACCAACTCCCCAATAATTACTATCTCTATAAGTAGGAGGAAGAGTCAATACCCCCTCAACGTTTAATGCATTGCCACTTTTCCAATAAGTTATTGAAGTTGGTCTTGAACAAGTTGGGCCTTAATTGGGTTTTCAACTATGCTCTAGACTAATTTCTTAAAGAATGAAAGGGACCTACAAATGACCTATTTGTCAAAAAATTATAGAGACTCATTCACACACATGTTTTTTGGAGACCTTAGAAACAAAGAAACTATAGGCTTTTTAAGGAAAATTGAGAATCATGTGGATGTATTTTTTAGATCTTTCTACATGATATCATATGATAATATATCAACTAATATGTTTTATAAACTTGATTCCCAACCTACACCCTATGATCATAGAATGACACAAAATTTGGATTTACCTATTGGTTATGCAAAAGTTGATAATTCCAAAAAAAATTGTCAGAAAAACATTCGGTGGAGACCTCTAGATCATGAGGGGTGGTGCAAGTTAAACTTTGATGATTCTCCTAGAAATGGATTAGCTACATACTAGTGTGAGGAAGTGTGATTTGTAGATCCTCAAGGGACTTGATGGAAGCCTATTTTGAACACTTGGAGGGATCAAATAATAATAGGGATGGATGAATGACCCTAATTTCTTGCCTTAATTTTTTTAAGCCATTGCTTTTAAGGCTCTTATTATTGCAGGGGAATAAAATTAGTATTGTTTCTTTCCAAGGTTGTGCTAAAATTAACTAGTTCTTTATTGGGGTGATAGATGATATAAAAGGCTCCTACTAGGCCTAGATGCATTTTCGTCTTTCCATACCTCTAGAGAAGGAGATGTTGTGTCCCATGCTTTGGAAAATATTTTTCTAAGAATAATTGGTTGAAGAATTTGGATAAATTCAAATAAAAAAGAATCCTTCCTCCAATGTGAAGATCCTCCCTAAAGGAGAAAGAAAATGGCAACTTGAACACATTGACCTTTATCCCAAAGTATAGCTATGATGACCTATTTTCTCAATGAGGAAACCATGGTGGAGAACTTTGGCTAAGATGGCCTATTTATCTAAAGAGGAAGCCATGTTGGACACAAATACCCCTAGACAATCAAATACAATTTCCACTTTCTCTACTGATAAGGGTAAATGTAAAAGGTCATGGATTCTGAATCTAAACATAATAGGAGTTAGAAAAGTGATGATAATGAAGAGAAGAGTTAGAGTAAGGAATGGGAGAGGGGTGGTGAAGTAAATATTAGTAGTTTGGAGATTGTAAATTTCCTCACCCATGTCATAGATAACCTAAGGTTTGGAAATATTAACTTGACCAAGATATGATGCTAAAGGAAGAAGAACATGTCACAGGGACATGTAAAAATTCAGCCTAGGACTTGTATGAATTAGAGGATGTTGTCTAAGGATTGGGGTAAATGTTAGGGAAAAATTGAGAGCTTAGACAAAAATACTAGTAGCTTCTCAAGATTCAACTTATGGGTAATGCTTAACTTGGTCATGATTCTCTCTCTATTGCAAAAGTATAAAGACTTACAATAATGGTCAAAAGATGTGATTTCTATTGGAATACTTTAGAATAATTGAGAGGGTGGGGTGGGGTGGGGTGAATCAGTTATCCAAGGTCCAAATGTATAAATAAAACTTTTCACAACTTAGTGAACCCATAAAACATTTATCTTCATCATGCATGCATCCATAAGATTATGCAATCACTTAAAACTTGTAGGTTATTGTTAAATCAACTTGCAAAAATGTAAACATGAAACATAATAGATTCATCAACACACTTGACACAATGATTTATGTGGAAACCCAATTTGGAAAAACCCACCAGTAAAATGCTGCTCTTTTTCACTCTTCTGAAGTGATGCCCTGTGAAAGGCCAACCCGGTTAAAGGTTACAATACACACTATTAAATGTGACCCTATTAAAGGATTTCAATCACCCTATTAGGAGTAAGCCTTGTTAGAGGACTTTAGACCATTCACTTGGAATGTCACCCAGTTAAAAGATTAACAAATGACTGTTAGGTCAACTTTAATCCAAAGGATTTACACTATACTGATACAATTATTAGAGAGTAATAGTAAGGCTTGATCTGATAACAACTTACAACTCCATTTGTAGATTACAAATCACTATTTTAGTCCTCCATTATGCTTGACCTTCACTCATTGTAGCTCTGGTAGCTTGTTCACCCTTCAAGCATTCATATCCTTAAGCCTTCTTGCTTAACATGCCATTGTAGACTCCTCTCTTAGGTTAGTTGATGAAGCAAAACCCTTGACTCCTTGTCTTCCTTAGGTTCTTGTACATAACAACCTTTGCTTCTGACCAGTCATTCCTACAAATAGGAAATTAAGATCTTTTTTTCGCTCATTCTCCATCATCCAATTTATGGTTAGGATAGATTAGGTAGGATATAATGAATCTACCCCATATTCCATATCTCTTCTAAAAAATTCTCCTTGAATCCTTTTTGAATTCGCCTAAAAATAGTTTACCTTGAATTCTGTGCCTCCAACACATCAATCTTATCTTCCACTTGGTTCACATAATCTGAGAAAACAAACTTCTCAGCTCAGATCCATCAAATTCATGATCTTTTAGATAATGCAACCACTTAGCATTATCTTGCTTCTAATGCTTAGTATATACTACATTTCTCAACATCCTCTGTAAAATCACTCAGCATGAACTAAAGTTTACTGGTGCTCAGCATCAACTAAACTTTACTCAACATCCACTGTTCTACTCGACATATACTAGAATACACTTTTACTCGGCTCCAACAAACTTTTCTCAGCACCTACTATCCACTTGGTCAAGCTTGGCAGACAAACTTTGTGTAACTTGTTCTTCTAAACTTTTTTAGTATAACTAGCCTTTGTAACCCTAAGTAGATTATCAATACATCATGTTATCATTGTCTTAACTGATTCTTGTACTCTTTTGCATAATCATAACTTAACCTTTCCTCTAGGTGCTATTGTTACATCTTTTGATCAAATCCTCTTCATTAATCAAATAAGTGATAGTACTTAAATCATATAAGTAGTTGTCTTACCAGCAAATAGTAGGTTTGACATTAGTGAGAAAATAATGATTGAAACATATTGGTCATACTTGTATGTTCTCAACAATCTCCCTCAAACGATCTCCCTTTTTTATTGTTCTCAATCTATTCTCAACAATATCCCTTTTTGGCATTGATGGCAAACCAAACTAATTAGGTTAAAATAGTAAGACAGTACCAAAAAGAAAATGATTCCTTGTATTGAAATCTCTCCCTTTATCAGCAACTTCCATCTTCTGAATAGGTTACAAAATTATTCCTTATAGCTCCCTTTGAATTACTTCTTGTATCTCCCTCTTACCAGGTAGATGTTAGAATTTCTCCCTCTTTGTTCTCCTGATCAACAACTATCTCCCTCTAAGATTAGTAAATTTCCTTTCATCAACAATTATCTCCCTCTATTATATTCTCCCTTCTTGACAACAATGCTAAAGACTTGTCATCTTAACATGCAGGTGTAGGGTTCTTCAGTTTCTCCCTTTGTCACCTTACTTGTGACTAATTTGTAGTTTCAACTCTTTGATTACTTTAGGCAGCTCCTAAAGTAAGATCCTCTACATCAATGTGTAACATTTGATGCAGGGCACTCCTCTTGTTACTTAGATAGCCTTTGATAGGGGTATCATCCCTAGTTTTCCTCTTCGATACTCATGAGCATCCTTAGGTAATTCTTTTGTGAAGATATCAGTAATTTTCTCTTTAGTGTTAACATATTCCATCTTCACCTCTTTATCTTGAACTAATTTTCTCAAGTAATGATACTTGATTGCAATGTGCTTAGTCTTTGTGTGCATCACATGATTCTTTAATATGTTGATAACACTTGTATTATCACAATAAAGTGTCACTGGTTTTGTGATATCTTCCTTCATACCTTTGAGTAACCGTTTGATCCACACAATGTACAATTCACAACAACATCAACATATTCAACTTTAGTAGTAGATTGCGAAGTGCAATTTTGTTTCTTGCTAGTCCATGTAACCAACCTCTTGCCTAACAAAAATGCTTCTCTACTGGTGCTCCTATTTTCATCAATGTTTCCAGCCCAATCAACATCAATGTAGGTTCTTAATTCAAATTTCTCATTCTTCTTATAGTATAGACCATATTCCTCTATTCCTTTTAGATATCTCATTATTCTCTTTACATCCATCAAGTGATTCTCCCTGAGATTAGCAGAGAATCTTACAACTATCCCTATAGATAATGCAATGTCAAGTTTGCTATGTACTACATATTGTAATTTTCTAATCATAGACCTGTACAATGTTTGATTTACCTTAGTTGAATCATCATTCTTTGAGAACTTGTGTCCTATCACCATAGGTGTACTTACTAGTTTGGAATCCTCCAATCCAAAAGTTTTTAGTATGTCCTTGACATACTTTGACTAAGTGATGTATATATCATATTTCAACTAATACACTTGCAAACCCACAAAGAATTTGATCTCTCCAAACATAGACATTTTAAATTCTTGCTTCATCTGATTTATGAAATCCTTACATAAAACATCTTGACCTCCAAATATGATATCATCAACAAAATTTTTAGATAACAAAATACCTTTACCTATCTCTATCTTCATGTGTAGATTGTTGTTATCATCAGTCCTTTCAAATCCAATCTTCAACAAGATAATTATGAAGTCTCTCATACCATGCTCTTGGTGCTTGTTTCAAACCATATAGAGATTTGTATAATCTACATACCATGTTCTTATTGTTAACATCAAAAAATCCATCTAGTTGTTCTATGTAAACTTCTTCCTCTAATATGCCATTCAGAAATGTAGATTTAACATACATTTGATAAACTTTGAAACCTTTGTATGCAGAATAAGCAAGTAATGTTCTTACTCCTTCCAACCTAGCTACAGGAGAAAATGTCTCTCCATAGTTAATTCTTTCCTCTTGTGCATATCCTTGGCAAACTAATCTTGCCTTGTTCCTTGTGACTTCACCATTTTCATCTAGCTTGTTTCTGAATACCCATTTGGTGCTAATCACATTTTTGTCTTCTGGTCTAGGAACTAGAGTGCATGTTTTGTTTTTCTCAATTTGTTCAATATCTTCTTCTATGGCTCTACTCTAGTCCACATCTTCTAAGGTATCTCTCACTAATTTGGGTTCCTTCATGCTCAAAAAACATGTATCATTTCTCAATCTGTTTCTTTTCATTGGTCTAGCATCTTTGTTTCCAATAATTTGTGTAGCAAGATGATGTCTTTTGACATATTTGGACAATCTTGGTTCAGCTCTAGTTTCTTCATTTTTTTCTTTAAGCTTCAGAGTCACTGTGTACATCTCTATTAGGTAGTTCAACATCTCTTTCATGTACACTAATCTTAGAATTAGAATGTGCTTCAACTTTATTCTGTAACTTGGCATCTGAATGTAGCCCAGTTCTTAAATGCAACTTGGCATTCATAGTCAATGACTCGATAGTCACTAAAACTTTTTGTTGGTTTGTAGCTTGATTTGCAACATCTTCTTCAGTAGACATACCTTCATAAAAGTATACAAATGATTTATATTCTTCTAGTTCTTTCATAGGTTTAGCCTCATGTACTTTTGTATGTTCATCAAAATTTATATTTTCACTTTCCACAACTTTTTTAGTGTTAGTATTCAAACCCTTATCAACTTTACTTCTTGCGGAGTATCCTAGGAATATACCTTCTTCACTTTTTGCATCTAGTTTACCATTCCTAAATTATTTAAGAATGTAACACTTGCTTCCAAATACTTTAAAATATTTCACATTAGTTGAGTATCCATACCATAGTCAAAAGGTGTTGAATGAGTGCCTTTCTTGACTTGCACACGGTTCAAGGTACAAACAATTGTACTCACAACTTCTCTCCAACATTTCAAAGTAACATTTTTATCCATCATTAGTGTTCTAGCATAGTCCATTATAGATCTGTTCCTCCTTTCAATAATTCCATTTTGTGGAGGGGTTCTAGGTGTAGATGCTTGTCTTTTGATTCCTCTATCATTATAGAACATCTCAAACTCATTTGATGTAAATTCTCCTCCTCTATTAGATCTCAAACACTTTTGACTTTTTCCTATTTCATTCCAACTCTTGCTAAGTACCACTTAAACATTTGGAAAATAACAGATTTCTGTTTCATAAACATAACTATCATCATTTTAGAGTAGTCATCAACAAGCAACATAATGTACTTATCTCCTTTATAGATTTGTACATCAATTAGATCACACAAGTTAGTATGAACAATCTCTAGTATTCCTTTAGAGGTATAGGCTTTACTCTTAAAACTTGACTTTGTAATTTTTCCTAACTGACATTGTTTGAACATTACTATCAAGCTTCTTCAACTTAAGCAAACCTCTATCTTTTCTCATGTTACTAATACTGAATAGGTTATCAAAATTGACATGACATAACCTTTTGTGCCACAACCACACATCATCAAATTTTACAACTAGAGAAGTAACATCCTCTATGTCAATATAGAATAGATTACTCCTAGTTTGATCACCCTTTCCAATCAATTTTCCATTTGTGTCATATATCTTAGCAACCTTGTTTTCAAACTCAACCTTACATCCTGAATTATATAGTTGCGAGATACTCAACAAATTATAGTTAAGTCCTTCAACACAGTAAGCATTGTCACATAAAATCTTATTTGTGAGCTTGATAGAACCTTATCCTTTTATCAAACTTGGTGCATCATTACCAAATCTTACACTATTTCCATCATAACAATTCAAGGTAATGAACTTAATTTTGTCTCCAGTCATGTGATGTGAACACCCACTGTCAATGATCCACCTATCTTTCTTGTTCACACAAGTCACAAGTGCAACTGCCTCATCTTCATTAGATTTGTCCTTCATTGCAACATACACCACTTCATCATCATGTTCATCAAATTCATCTCTTGTTTCCTTTTTAGCAATATAACATGAATTTTTCCCTTTGTCTTTGTAGTCCTTGTTGTCTTCATCTCTTCTACTCTTGTATTTGTCACCACCTCTATAGTTCTTCTTCTCTGGACATCTAGCAGCAACATGACCAACTTCATTGCAATTGAAACAAATGATAGGTAATTTACCTTTGAACTTACCTTTACCTTTGTAGAACCTTCTTTCTAGTAGTACTTCAAGCTATTCTACATCCTCCTCATCTGTATCACTATCATTGGATACATATTTCTTCTTTTTCTTCCAATTAGTTTCCTTCAATGATACCTTAGCTTTGAAAGTAGATTCAATATTTTTAGGTTTGTAATTATCAAAGTTAGATAGCTCAAAAGTAGTGAGTCTACCTACCAGACCTTCAAGTGATAGTTTATTCCCTGGTATACATCTCAGTTCTTGAATTGTAGAAAATATGATAGCATATATAGGCAACAGTGTCCTTAAAAATTTTCTTAATACAATATCATCATCTATATTACCAGTAGCTCCTCTTATTGCATTAAGAACTTGTTTTATCCTAGCAACATATTGAACAATATTTTTACCTTCTTCCATTCTCATATCATCAAAATTATCTCCAAAACTTACATCTTTGGCTCTTAGAACATTTGTATCTCCTCCATAGACAGTGGTTAGGGCATCCCACATTTTCTTTGTGCTGTCAAGACCTTTGATATCATCAAATTTGGCATAGCTTAGGGCAGAGGCAATCTCCAACATTGTCTAGTTATGTTATTTCTTCTTTTTCATATCCTCAGCAATCGAGGCTCCAACAGGATCAACATGCTCAGTGGAAATAGTAGATTGTTCATGATGTCCAAGTCTTCCAAGGTGTAGCTTCATCAAACTTTTCCATTCAGGAAAGTTATCTTTATTGAGCTTGGGTACTTCTCTTTTTGACATCTTGATCTTTATGCTTCTAGTACCTTCAAATTAGTTCTCTTAAGCAAATGGAGCTGATACTAATTTTTGGAATACTTTAGAATAACTGAGGAGGGGGAGGGGGGGGGTGTGAATCAGTTATCCAAGCTCCAGATGTATAAATAAAACTTTTTCTAGCTTAGTGAACCTATAAAACATTTATCTTCATAATGCATGCATGCATAAGATTATGCAATCACTTAAAACTTGTAGGTTACTATTAAATCAACATGAAAAAATGTAAATATGAGACATAATAGATTCATCAACACAATTGACACAATGATTTACATAGAAACACAATTTGGGAAAAACCACCAATAACATGCTACTCTTTTTCACTCTTCTGAAGTGATGCCCCATGAAAGGACAACCCTATTAAAGGTTACAATATACACTATTAAATGTGACCCTATTAAAGAATTTTCAATCACCTTGTTAGGAGTGAACCTTGTTAGAGGACTTTAGACCATTCACTTGGAATGTCACCTGGTTAAAGGATTTACAAATGACTGTTGGGTCAACCTTAATCCAAAGGATTTACACTAGAATGATACAATTATTAGAGAGTAACAATAAGGCTTGATCTAATAACAACTTAGAACTCCATTTGTAGATTACATATCACTATTTCAGTCCTCCATTCTAATTGATCTTCACTCATTGTAGCTCTAATAGCTTATTCACCCTTCAAGCATTCATATACTTAATCCTTCTTGCTTAACGTTCCATTGCAGACTCATCTCTTAGGTCACTTGATGAATCAAAACACTTGACTCCTTGTCTTCCTTAGTTTCTCGCACATAACAACCTTTTCTTTTGACCAGTCATTCCTACAAATAAGAAATTAAAATATTTTTGCTACTCATTCTCCATCGTCTTATTTAGGGTTAGGATACACTAAATCCATCCCATATTCTATATCTCTTCTAGAAACTTCTCCTTGAATCCTTTTTGAATTCACCTAAAAATGGTTTACCTTGAATTCTATGCCTCTAGATCTTCAATCTTATCTTCCACCTAGTTCACATAATCCAAGAAAAAAAGTTGTCAACTCAGATCCATCGAATTCATGATCTTTTAGATAATGCAGCCACTTGGCATTATCTTGCTTCTGATGCTCAACACATACTACATTGCTTGACATCCTCTGTAAAATCACTCAGCACAAACTAAAGTTTACTAGTGCTCGGCATCAACTAAACTTTACTCGGCATCCACTGTTCTTCTTAGCATATACTAGAATACAATTTTACTCAACTCCAACTAAGTTTCTGCTTGGCTTGCACTGACTTTTCTCGACACTTACTATCCACTCGGTCAAGCTTGGCAAAATTTTTTTGTGTAACTTGTTCTTCCAAACTTCCTTAGTGTAACCAACCTTTGTAACCTTAAGTAGATTATCAATACATCATGCTATCACTGTCTTAACTTATTCTTGTACTCCTTTACATAATCACAGCTCAACCTTTCCTCTAGGTGCTATTGTTACATCTTTTGATCAAATCCTCTTCATCAATCATATAAGTGATAGTACTTAAATTATATAAGCAGTTATCTTACCAGCAAATAGTAGGTTTGACATCAGTGACAAGAAAATGAATGAAACATATTCATTATACTTGTATGTTCTCAACAATCTCCCTCTTTTATTGTTTTCAATCTATTCTCAACAATTTCATGATTTTTAAATAGTTTAAAAAAATGCTCTTCAAAATTCACAAGATTAATTACAGAAAAGTTTACATTAGTTACACAACATAGTAGATGGTATGATAGCTTGTAGCTCACAATAATCTATTGTGTAGCTTTTAGGTTACTTGGTGTGACTTGTACAAAAGATTGTTGTTTAAAATGAAGTTATTAAAAATTGTTATCATTTTTTTTCATAATTCATGAATTAATAAAGATAATGTGATGTAAAATGTTGATATGAAAAAGTAATATAAAATTAAATTAAAAATTTATCTTTGATAGCTATTTTCTAACAAGAGAAGAAACACTATAGATGACAAATATTGAAGGTGGACATGTATGAAGAAGTGCTTGAGCTCTCATATGAAACCTATAAAATAGAACATTAGAAGACTTGATGCCAATGTGAGCCTCAACTAAGCTTCCCACAAAACTTTTAAACAAATTAACCTTATTCTCTACAAACATAGCTAGATATTTTATCCACTCTTCAAATTCATCCTCAGACATGCTTGGCACCCCTTCATGCACTTCCAATCTTCCAATCTCAAAATTCCCACTTTTCTCTAATACATCCCTCAACTCATTTGCATGTGGGAAATATCATAGAATATTGAAGGAGTCTCTCAAATCCATGTTGATAATGCCCTACGCACCAATTAAGGCACGAATGACCTAATATCATACACTAAGACTTACTTTTTTCAAGCTTAACTTTTTACTTAGTGTGTAATGTAAAGTCATATCAATCACCACTACTATCACAACTTATCATAGCATTATAATATAAAGACAAGGATTTTAAATGGGGCTTGAGACTATTCAATTAGTGAGAGCAAGGTCCACTCCTCCTTATGTTTACGTGATTTTATAGACCGATGTTTCATGACAACACCTCTAATTAAATTAAAATTTTGTGTTACACTACATCTTATGGGAGACACTTTCTAATTTGTAAAGTCTAAAAAAATAATTTAAGAGAAGGAGATGTAAAATATATGTCTCTTTGACAAGATCACCCCATACATCTTTAAAGTCTTGACCCAAAATCTCAACAGCCATTGAAACTTTTTGTGTAGGGTGGGAAATTTCTAGTCTTCCCATCAAGCATAAAAATAAGATACCTCCTACAGCCATTTCCTTTCCTCTGTGTTTCATGAAAGCTAAGAGATCTCTCTGATATTTCTTAGAATAGATATTTGCAACCTCCTCTTTACTTCTATTGATCTACACTCTTCCTCTACTGTAACATGGAGAATATTTATGCAAAATAGCCTCAAGAACCTACAACAACAACCACAATCAACTCTTGTCTTCAAAAAAATTGGTCATGCCACAAGAAGCACAAGATCCATACATCATTTTGAAAACTACCACCAACTTCCCATTAGTTTTTAAGCATATAGATCTCAATGAATTGCACCCACATAAATAAATGAGTCATGCCACAAGAATCCAATGATATGAGGACCCATAAATTCCCATTATGTTTTAGTGTATAGACCTAAAGTGAATTCCACCCTCATGAATAGAAAAACATACTACACTAGCTACTTGTCAAATCCAATGGAAGGCCATTATAGAGAAACATAAATAAATGCTTGAATTGGGCCATTTTCAATAGTACCACCAAATTCCCATTATGTTTCACCAAGGTTGCATGGGTATGTGTACCAACGCCCCTAGGATGTGTACCCACATACTCAGGTATCATATACATGTACACCAGTACCGTGTACTTAGTGGAGAACATCATAACTAAGGACCTTGATTAAAATTTCTAATTTTTGTTACAATTTTTTGTTTGTGTATGTGCTTCTTGTTTATCTATTAGCCTGAATTAATCATGTTGAAGATAAGGGAGATTATATAATAGAACCATAATGTATGTGGAATGTGTACCCATGTACTCAGGTATCATATACACATACACAAGTACCAAGTATTTAGTGGAGAGCATCATAACTAAGGACCTTGATTAAAATTTCTAATTTTTGTTACAGTTTTTTGTTTCCATATGTGCTTCTTTTTTATCTGTTAGCCCCAACTAATCATGTTGAAGATAAGGGAGATTGTATAATGGAACCATAATGTATGTGGAATGTGTACCACTGTACTTAGGTATCATATACACATACACAAGTACCATGTACTCAGTGGAGAGCATCATAACTAAGGACCTTGATTAAAATTTCTTTTTTTTGTTACAATTTTTTGTTTGCATATGTGCTTCTTGTTTATCTATTAGCCCCAACTGATCATGTTGAAGATAAGGGAGATTGTATCATAGAAGCATAATATATGTGGAATATTTAGATTAATTGTTATGTTGTCATTTATGTCAAGCCTGAAGGTAAGATATTATGCTAATTTACGAAGGTTCCAAATCATCTAAAGGATGTAGTGTTGACTAATGAAGAGGTTACTAGAGATAATGATGACTGAACGATGATGAAAAAAATTGATTGGAAGAAACTGTTGATAAAAATGTGAATTTCAATGAGCATTTGATGAGTTAGAATTTGGCATGATAATATTGATTTGATTTTTTTACATGATTTGAATAAGTGTTGAGATGATACACAAACAAGTTACTTTGGTTGGTAAGGAAGAAAAGAAGGTATGAAGTGAAAATATAAATAAACAATGAGTTACATTGAGCTAGACAATGAGGTCGATAAATGAAGGACTAATAGTCACCAAGCACATGTTAAGTAAGTGAAGAATGAACAATATTACCCAAGCAAGTATAGTGTTAATTGAGACTAGTATTGACCGAGCAAGTGTAGTATTAGCCGAGCAAGAGAAAGACAAGTAATTTTTGGAAGAATCAATTGAAAGCTAAATTTTGGAGAAAATATGGATTGATCAAGAAGCTTTGAAGATAAGGATGAATAAAAAAAGTGAATTTAATAAATGGATCTAATTACTTATGATTAGATGTTGTAGATTGAATGGTTATAAGGGAAGTTTAAATTTTGAGGAAAAATCATGTTGACTGGGTGTCTAGATTAAATGTATCCAAGCTAGAAAATGATTAAACATTTATGATTAAGTGGAAAACATTGGGGAATATGATTAAGTAGAAACAATTTATCTATATAAGGGATGTACAAGATGTGTAAAGATGTTGATCAAAGTCATTTTGAAGGTGATGATAGAAGAGGATACCAAGGATAACTATATTGCAAGATCAAGCAAGTGAAGTGTGAATTTGATGTGTGTGAGTAGATCAGCCAAAGAGGAATAAAATAGTAAAAATGATGAGTGGATTTGAAAAAAAAAATATAGTTGCATTATTTATTAGATCATTTCACTCTTACTCTCTAGCAATTATAGTAGGAAATCTCTTAACTGAGTGGACTTAATAGTCTTATTTGTAAATCCTTTTTAAGGTGACATTCCATTGAATGTTTGTAAATATTTTGGATCATGCCACTCAATTAAAGAGTGATAAATTATAGATGATATTTTGTGTAATTCCCCTAATAGGGTCACATTTAACAATGTTCATGTAACCTTAATAGGGTTGGCTCCTAATTGAGCTCACTTCAAAAGAGTGAAAATTTGGGGTTACCAGTCCAAGGTGTTTTTTCTCTTAATAGAGTTTCTATGTTAAAAATCATTGTGTTAAAATGTGTGGATGATTATGTTACATGTGATTTCATGCTTATTTAATGTTTACTATTTATTTTCGCAACTTGGTACATTAAGCTTATAATTAACAATTTATAGGTAAAGATTGAATTGGGTATTATTGTGAAGTTTGTACCTAGTTACGAGTTTGTATATTGGAATTTTAAGGCATTAAGATATTGAAAATTTGTAATAAGGTCCAAAGGATAACCGATTCAGTCCCCCCTTAGTTATCCAACAATTGGAATCAGAGCCAAGTGCTTAAAGAAGAAAGTTTAAAGGGACTTATGCTAAAGATCCAAAGATGTATAAGAGAGAGGCACTTGAGTTGAACAGAGAGAACTTTGCATCATGGAAAAGAAGGATGAGATTGTACTTGTTAGGAATTGGAGATTATGCATTGTACTATGTAGATAACCTATAGACTTCAACACCACTTGGACTAATGTTAGTTGAGTAGATGAAGGGAAAAAAAGAACACAATACTCTGATGATAGAGATTGCTTCTTCTCTTAATGATGTTGAATTCGATGATGTCAAGGAATGTGTTATTGCCAAAGAGATGTGGGATAATATTTTACTTAATTATAGAGGAGATCATAATGTGTAGACAGAAAATATGAGAGTCTAAGAGGAAAACTTATGATATGCAAATGAAAGGAGGAACATTGCACAATATAGTAACTAAATCAAGGAAGTAGTGAGTTCCATTAAAGTTGTTGAAGAAGTCATAAGTGATGAAAAAATTGTAAGTAAAGTAATAATATTTTATATCTATTTATGCTATAAGAGTTTCATCCATTCAAGAACTAAGATTTATCCTCGAAAATGCCCTTACTCTTGATGCTTTGGTCAATAGATTGACTTATTTTGAATTGAGTAACTTTGATCTAAGAGTTTACTTAAGGTAGAAAATTCTTTCAAGTCATCTCTAACTATTGGAGGTTCAAGGGAGGATAAGAGAACTTACTATAGAAAAGATGATAGTGACTATGACTTAGATGAGAAAGAACAAGATGGGCTAGAAACATTGCTGGCTCGGGGGCTATCAAGAGACAAAAGGAAAGTTTAAAGAAAAATTACCCTTGATATGCTTCAAATGTAATGAGGTTGGTCATATTGCATCTAGATTTTGTAACAAGAGCAGGAGTGACAAGAGTGATAAGAGGAAGAAAAAAATATTGAAGGAACAAGGATTACAAACATAAGGGAAATAATTCTTGGTACCTAGCTAAGGAAGAACACATTGAGACAAAATCTGATGATCAAAATGAATGTGAGGAAGTTGTGTATGTTGTTGTGAAAGACACTTTATAAGAGGAAAGGTATGGAGAAGAAAAAGCTTGTATATCTCATGTTAGTAAGAATCATACTTGGATTATTGATAGTGGTTGTTCATATCATATGAATGGTAATATTGATAAGTTTGATAACCTAGAAGAGTATGATGGTGGGTTTGTTAAACTTGGAAATGATGTTCTATGTCCTATGAAAGGAAAAGGTTCACTACTATTGAATACATAGATTAGGTGTGATGATGCTTATTGCGTTCAAGGTATAAAATACAATTTTTTGAATGTTACACAATTGTATAATACATGTGACTTACTTGAGTTTCAAAAATAGAAAAGTGAAAATCTTTAATTTTGATGGAGACCTAATTGTGATTGGTGAATAAACAAGAGGTAACCTAATCTGCCTGGATTCCACTGTAAATATATGCTTGTTTGCTAAAGTTTAATGTGTTTGGGTATGGCATAAGAGAGTCTATAATGTGAAATTTGATAACATGGTTAAAGTTAGTAGGAAGAAGAAAGTGAGACATTTACCGAGCTTACATAAGCCTAATAATCCTATGTGTAAAAAATGTCAACTTGGTAAGATGACTAAATCATTTACCAAGAAAATCATATTCATCTAATGATGTATTGGATTTGGTTCACACTGACCTTTGTGGTCTTATAAAAGTTGAAATCTATTATGGTGATTGATACTTTGTTCTATTTCTTGATGATTATTCAAGAATGATGAGTATGATGTTTCTAAAAGTAAAATATTATGCATTTGATATGCTCAAATGGTATAAGGAAAGAGTTGAAAGGAAACTGGTAGACAATTGAAATGCTTGAGATGATAGAGGAGATGCATTCATGTATGATGAACTTATTGACTTTTGCAATGAGAATGGAATTGAAATGCAATGTGCACATAGGAAACCACAACAGAATGAAATTGTTGAAAGGAGAAATAGATTCATTTCTAGTTGTGCTAGAATAATACCAATTAAGAAAAGAGTTGTACAAATGTTCTGGAGAGGGGCAATTAGTACTATTTTCTACACCCTTAAATTGAGTGTAGCTAAAAAAAGGTACAAAAAAAATACCTTATGAAATCTAGTATGGACACACACCGAATGTAAGCTCAAAATATTTGGAATTAGATGTTATATTAATAAGGATGCTAGAATGTAAAGTTTGATTTAAAAGGATGCAAATGAATATTCCTAGGATACTATACTAGGAGAAAAGCATACAAGTATTTGAGTAAAGTTACTGACACTATGGTTGAAAGTGAAAATGTGAGAATTGATGAATTTGTAGATAAAAATTATGAAGAAAGAAAGAAAAAAATTGAAGACTATCAAATACTTGTCTATGTATAGGAAGGAGTACCTGACACTGTACCCAAGCAATAGATTGAGTCACAATAGATGATTCCCAAACAATGACAAAGAACCACCAAGCAACAACTTGTAATACTTGAGACATAGAAAGAGCACACTAAGAAAAATATTGAGTCCCCATTGAATGTTGAAAATGATAGAGAACCTAGAATTGAGCTTGTCTTAGCAAAGTATTTTAGAAGGCACCATTCATAGAGTCAAATAATTGGAGATAAGAATGTCAGAGTCATGAAAAGAAGTAAGTTAAGGGACAACACATGCTTGATTTTTGGGTTTGATCCTAGAATAGTTAAATATATACTTGAAGATGAAGATTTGATAAATGCAATGAATGAAGATAAAGATCAGATTGAGAAAAATAACACATGGACATTGGTACCAAGATCCAAGGACAAGAATGTGATTGGGAAAAAATTGGATTTTTAGGAACAAGTTGAATGAAAATGGAGAAATGGTAAGGAATAAAGAAAAAGTAGTATGCAAAAGATATGCTTAGGAAGAAGGAATTGACTATGGTGAAATATTTTCCCATGTTACAGTAGTGGAAGGAGTGAGAATACTACTTGCATATGCAACATACACAAGATTTGAGGTTTATCAAATGGATGTCAAGTCTACATTTATGAATGGAATTATAGAGGAAGAGACCTACATTGAATAACTTGAAGGATTTATGGAAAAATATTAGAGTAACATGTTATGTAAACTGCACAAATATTCGTATGGATTGAAGCAGGAATCTTGAGAATGGTATGAAAGATTACATTCTTATTTTATTAGAATAAGTTTTATTAGAATTAGTGATAACAATAATTTATATTTGAAGAGTGAAGTTGAAGATAAGGTCTTTATAGAAGATATATTTTTTGATGACATTATATTTGGAGGAAATGAATTAATGTGCAAGTCATTTTCCAATGAAATGATGAAAGAGTTCAAAATGTCAATGTTTGGTGAGTTAAAATTCTTTATTAGGGTGCAAGCTCAACAAGTTAAAGGTGGAATATATATTACTCAATCCAAGTACATCAAAGAGATAATAAAAATATTTGGTATGGAAGAGTTAAGATCCATAGGTACACCAATGGTCATTGGATATAAATAATCTAAGAAAGATAAATTGATAGAAGTGAATGAGACAGTATACCAATCTATGTTTGGGAAGTTGAAGTATATAGTTCACAAAAAACTTGATATTGCACATGTAGTTAGAATAGTAGTAAGATTTTTTAGCTACTCCTAAGAATACACATATAACTGTAGTAAAAAGAGTCTTTAGATATCTAAAGGGAACAAAACATTATGGATTATGGTACAAGAAAGATGGATATTTTGAGTTGAGAGACTACCCTGATGCAGATTAGGAAGGTAATATTGATGATATAAAGAGCACTAGTGGAGGAGATTTCTTTTAGGAGAAACATTGCTGACATGAATAAGTAAGAAGCAGATTTGTATCTCACAATCCATTATTGAAGTTGAATATGTAGTGGCTATAATTAATTTCTCAAATAATATATGGATCAAACAATAGTTGGAAGGTATGCAAGAGGAAGTCACAAAACCTATAATAATCTACTATGACAACACTAGTGCTATTAACATATCAAATAATCATGTGATGCATGCAAAGACAAAGCGTTTGTCAATTGAATATCATTATCTTAGAGAGAAATTTAAAAAGAAATAAGTAAAGTTGGAGTTTGTGAAGTCAAAAGAGAAGATAACAAATATATTCACCAAGCCATTACCTAAGGATACCTTTGAATATCTAAGAGGTAAACTAGGGGTCATTCCCCTTCCCAATATTCACTATAGGAAGATACATTCCTAACATCAAATTATGATTTATTAGAATATCTATTTGAGAGTTGATGGAGGAGTTCACTCTTTAGGAACTGTCCTAGAGTTGTGAAAATGGTCATAATGTAGCATATGCAATATGTACATGCAAGGTATAAGGTATAACTATAGAAAATACAAAAGAAAAAGAAAAGGTAAAGTAAAGTTACAAGGTTGGAAGACCTAATACTGATGGGCATTGTTTGTGTTGTCCCTAAAGACAATCTTAGTATTGTCAATTAGTACAAAAGACTTAGTCATTCACAAGGAAGAGATGGTCAGTCAAAACTGTGACTGAGCCACAATGAAGGCCAAGCTACATAGAGCAGAAGTGTACAAGTTTATTATGTGCCAAGGAAAAAATAGTTGTCAAGCACATCAACAATTGCCAAACATTTTAGTTGCTGCCACACTATCCAAAAGGAAACAAATTATATAAGCTGAGTGCTATAGAGCTTGAGTAGTTTAGAGGATTAAACTAGGTTTAGCCAAGTGTAGTTCTATTAACATTAATGTTGATGGTATTACTTTGGGGGAGTATCCTAAGCATTGACAACGCATGTTGAGATTGGTAACATGATTGACATGTTGCATTCATGACTATGTTTGTAATTGAGGACAACATAGTATGGTTTTTGTGAAGATTGATAGAGTAGAAAATAAATATTGAGGTTGTACGAGAAGAGAAGTGATGATCAAGTGTAGCATGATTAAGGTCATGGTCTATATGGTATCCTGATGACATGGTTAAGTGCACATCAAGTAAGTTGAAGACATGTAGAAGATATGCATGACTTATAGAGAGCAATATACATACAAAGTATTTGAGAAATGATTTTTGATGAATGGATTGTATCTCCTAATAAAGATAGAATCAAGATAAGTGAAGTTATATAGTGATAAAGGATAGTCTGATGATGACATCAGTGAGTGCGCAAGTCATAGAGTCACACATATGAGAAGTTGCAAAGACTGTGAGTTGACACTATTGTAGCTGTGAAATAATTAATTATCTTAATGTGGTCCTGTGATAATTAATTGAGAAAGCCTCAATGTTGACTCAAGGAATTGTTTTGAGGACATGGTATAAAGGAAGTATATTTTCCTTTTGGTAAAGTGTGTGATGCATTGTGATTGAGATCAATCTAGAAAGAGAAGTGTGCTTGGTAAATATGAGTAAGTGATCCAAGGGATTATTGGATGCAAAGTTGGTGATCTGGTAATGAGATCGAAAGAAGAAGAGCAATCTGATTGAGATGACAAAGGAATGGAAGTACAAGTGCAATTCATTTCTATTATTTTGCAAGGAATAATATAGAGATCATTTGGACAATGGGTTCCTTGGTCTTGCCCCTAAAATGTTTTGAATAGTGCATCTATCTGCCTTCTACAACTCCTAAGAAAGTCAAAATCTGCTAACAGGGATTCAAAATCTCCTAATAGGGACTGATATGTACTGAATATTTTGATTGACTTCTATTAGGGTCCATCCTCTAACAAGGAATGTTTATATTAGTACATCATTTTGTGGGTAACATTTCCATTGGGGTTTCCCCTCTAATCAAGGGCTTAGTAATATCTGGTGTTATTGTGTATGAGTATCTTGTTATGGTTGCTGACTATATTACTTATATGGTTAAGGATTACTAAGGTTGATAATTGTTGTAATAGTTGGATAATTGATTCACATGCCTACCCTCTTAGTTATATTGGTGGACTTTACATTCTAACAATTGGTATTAGAGCATCAAGTCCTTGAAGAGAAGGCTTAACAACTTTGGGATATCAATGATGAGTCACTTCAAAAAAGAAAATCCCAAGTTAGATGGAGGAAATTTTAACACTCTAAAGATGGAGCTTTTGTTAGAGTAAATAATTATTTATTCTTTTACTTAAGTTTACTTAGGTTAATGCATTTATTTAATAGTTGTAGTTGATGAGTTATTGACAACACAAGAGTTTGTTCCTATCTAGTCATACTTATCCTCTCACCTTGATTGAGGATATCCCAACTTTGTGGATGTATTCTTAGTTGTCATTCTTATCTCCTAGCACTTTCTAGCACTTTCTAAGCTTCTTCGACAAGCTTCCTAGAGGCCTTTATAAATAGGCTCTCCCTTTGCATTTTTGTACAACAATTTCATTTCTCATTGTTGCAATATAATTTCTCTTTATTGCTTCAAGCTCTTGTTCCTTCCTTCTTCGGTTCCTCTCCGGCAAGTTATTTGCATGCAGGTGATCTTGGTGCATTGTGAAGTTGGATTTCATCAACTTCTACATGGTATCAGAGCCTCCTTGCTGCTTCCTAGTTTGAAGGATTTTTGAAGCCATGATTCTAAGACACAAACCCTAGTTTGTTTGTGATTTTTTCTTCAATCGGGAGGAAGAGCATTTTTTTTAGTATTTGGAGAAAAAGGAGAAAGAGGGTTTGACATCACAGATCTAGCATTTTTTGGGCTTTTTAAATTATTTTTTGGAGGTGCGATGGCGGTGATTTAGAAAAAATAACTATAGAGGTGATTTTCAAACAACGATATCTCCCTCATATGGACTTTTTTTTTGAACAATTTTTTTTTTTGTTTTGGGGTAGAATTTCATGATCTACATATTGATGCAAGAAGTTTGACATCTTTGTTCCTCAATTTTTTTGCAACTCAAAAATCCCATTTTTTGCACCTTAAAAGGCTTCATTCAGGCTCATATGGACACATATTTCAATGCTTTTTTAAAAAAAAGTGCATGATATATTGTCTACTTTCTAGATCTAGAATCAGTTTGGAGTAATATTGAGCTCCTATTTTTGGTGTTGAAGTAGAGGCTTCAATTTCCTCACTCTCTACATCTGGAATCTAGGTTCTTTTCTTAGTATTTGTGCTTTCTATAGTTTTTTTCTTTGGTATTTGAGGGATATCTTTATACATTGTTGGGGGGGGGAGGCGAGCATTTTCTTTTTTGTAATTTACTTTAGAATAGACCCTTATGCTTTCGTCTTCTTCTCTCAATGTTGGATCCTTCTTTGACCCGACTAATGTCGCACAACTATCACACCTGGAAAGCACAAATGACTAGGCTTCTCATGTCACGAGGTTTATGGTCATGTTTGGATGAGTACCAACCTATTCTATAGTGCACCTTTGAGGTTCTTCAACATAGAAACAAAATGGATGAGGCCATGGGATTGATTGCATTAAACATCTCAGATAGTCTTCTGTTTCACTTGGATGGTTTGACCACTCTGCAGGCTATTTGGATGAAATTCCAATATTTGTTTGACACAGTGAATGAGTTTCAGGAATTTCAGCTTGATGCAGGGTTGACATCTTTGACACCTACTGACTTTCGCACCATTGAGAACTTCTTGATGAAGTTCAAATCTTTGTGTACACTTTTGCAGGGATGCAGGAAAACCAAGACAAATGATGAGTGTATCTTTTTGATACTCTCAAAGTTGAGGGGATAGTATTAGATCTTCTCTTCCACTTTTTACTCCACTATGGATGCCTTAGGTGATAGACACAGGATGACTTCATTTGATATATTTTGTGATCGGTTAACTTGTGAATAGTCCAAGATCACTCAGATGGATTCACTTTCAAGTTCACAGTCAGAGGCATTTCTTACCAAGGATACACAAGAGTAGAAGCCAAATCAGATATTAGATTCCCCTTATATTGGTTCATCATATTCTTTTAAGAAGAAGGAGAAAAAGAAGACTCAGACTCCTACCTATTCCTATTGTCAGAAAGGATCTCATGATGAGGCACATTGTTTTCAAAAGAGATTTGATGGCTATGAGAAACAAATTGTAGATTTACAAGCTCTTCTTTAGAAGATAACTGTTTCCTCTCCATCCTCTTCTACCTCATAGGGGTTTGCCTTTTAGTCTTCTTCCACATCTTTGACATCTACACTAGGTCTTGGAAAGGGTAATGCATTATAGGCTTCCTTTGCATCCCCATTCCCAAGTCCCTTGGATACTGGATTCAGGTGCTTCTCACCATATGACATCTTCTCACGGTGTCTTCTCTACTCTTGAGGCTTCTCCCATTCCTCATATTTGCATGGGGAATAACATTGCCTTACCTATCTGCAAGAAAGGTTCAGTTAGCATTTAGGATGGTATATTCAATGATTTATTGTATGCTCCATGTCTATCTGCATACCTTCTCACGATTTCTCAGATTACATGTAGTGGATCAGGCAAGACAGTTGAGTTCATTGCGGATTTAGTCTTCATTTAGGATTGTGCAATAGGAGGTCTTATTGCTACAGGGGCAGTCGATCATTCCACCCATCTCTACACCTTCTTGTACTTTAGTCTACCATCTCCATTGCCGAAGCACACTTCTTCTCTTTTGCAGGAGCATCATGTGGTGCACTCAAGATACTTGAACCTTTATATTATTCTTGAGATCCCTGTTTTGACTTCGACACCACATCCAGTTGAGGTCTTTTGTGTTTAGCAGGATTCTTCTTCTACTCTGCCTGATCCTCTAGCTTTATTCATCGAGCCTCCAGGTGCACCTGTTACAGATTCTACAGTGGACATTCATGACAATATCAACACACCTGACTTAGGGATTCCCTTTCAAGATCCTCATATTTTATCCTTTGAGCATCAACTAGGCCTTTCATTTTTCCCTCTCATTCAAGGGTTCCCTTGTTTACTCTGCATTAGAGTTTCATTGGTTCAATTCTTTCTCTAGGGGCTCCATTATTCTGGGGCACTTTGATGTCTTTTGTATCTCTCATGGGGGGCTGGTTGTACTTATGGTTTTGAGAGAGTCTCTTGAGCCATTTCCAGTGGAAGTTTTCCTTGGGGGGTCTTGTTGAGGCTTTCCTTCCCTTCCTTCCTTCCTTCCTTCTTTTTTTCAGCATGTTTGTACTTACCTCTTTTTGGGGGAGGGTTTTTCCCATGAGGTTTTCTGTCTTTCCCCATTTTCAAAGGTTGCATTTCTTTGCATTGTACATGGGTACCTAACATGGCCTTGTTGTTAGGACCCATTCTACATTTCATCTTAGTTTTTGTGAGCTTAAGGCATTCCCCTAAGTTTCACTTAAGGGGGGTGTTAGAGTAAATAATTATTTATTAATTATTATTATTTTTACTTAAGTTTACTTAGGTTAATGAATTTATTTAATAGTTGTAGTTGATGAGTTGTTGACAACACAAGATTTTGTTCCTATCTAGTCATACTTATCCTCTCACATTGATCGAGGATATCCCACCTTTTGTGGATGTATTCTTAGTTGTCATTCTTATCTCCTAGCACTTTCTAGCACTTTCAAAGCTTGTTCTACAAGCTTCCTAGAGGCCTTTATAAACAAGCTCTTCCTTTACATTTTTGTACAAAAATTTTATTTCTCATTGTTGCAATATAATTTATCTTTGTTGCTTCAAGCTCTTGTTCCTTCCTTCTTCAATTCCTCTTCTATAGGTTATTTGCATGCAGGTGATCTTGGCACACTGTGAAGTTGGTTTTCATCAAATTCTATAGCTTTTTGATAGAACAAAGCATTGAGTTTCTAGATCTAGAATCCTTTTTTTGCATACAAAAGAATAGAAGAACAAGTAAAGAAAAATCTAGATCTAAAGAAGCCAAGAAAATCAAAGAAGGTATTGACCTACTTATGAAAAGGGAGCCAAGAGGTATGAAATTTTTTGTTTGTTGTAAATGTAAAGAGGTTGGTCATTTTTCATCTAGATGTCGTAAGAGAGTAAGAAAAATTAAGAGGAATTCACTTTCTAATGACGATGAAGAATTTAAAGCAAGTATGGAAATATTCTTGAATGATAATGATGATAAGGATAATGATCTTGAATTGGTCAAGAAAGAGGAAGTAATGGAAGAAATAGCTTTGGTGACTATTGTTGATTCAAAGGCTAACCATGAGAATGTAGAAGTTTTCTTTGAGACTAACAATGAATTGCAGACTAATGTAAAATTGATGAGCAAAGACGAGAATAAAGATTTGAACCAAGAGAACAAATAAGAGTTGAGATAGAAACAACTACACCTAGAAGGAACTTGACAAAGAATCGCCCCACACAACAAATAATTGGAAGTAAAGACAAAGGAGTGATGAAAAGAAATAGAGTAAATGAGGAATTATGTTTGATTTCTCAAGTTGAACCCAAGAGCGCAGATGAGGCATGCAAAGATGATTATTGGATCCAAACAATGAAAGAAGAACTATATCAGATTGTGAAGAATGAGATGTGGGAATTGGTTCTTAGACCTAAAGACAAGAATGCTAAAATGCAGTTTTAGAAATAAGATGAATGGACAAGGAAAAGTTGTGAGAAACAAAGCTAGAATGGTATGAAAATATTATTCACAGTGGAAGGGAATAGATTATGAAGAGACATATGCCCCTGTAGCCAAAATGGAAGCAATGATAAAGATTTTGGATTTTGTAGAAAGTAAGAAGTTCAAAGTGTATCAGATGGATGTCAAATCAGCCTTTCTGAATGGAGAACTTGAAGAATAATTCTACATTGACTAACTTGAAAGATTTCCTTTGAATTAAGAAAAAGACATGGTATGGAGATTGAAGAAAGCACTATATGGACTAAAGAAAACACCTAGAACTTGGTATGCAAGATGGATAAGTATTTGGAAAAGCTTGGATTTTCTAAAGGTATAACATATACTAACTTATATTTGAAAGGAATTGAGAATGGTTTTTTTATTATTGTGATATTTTTTGATGACATAATATTTGGAGATAATGATGAAGCAAGTGATAAGTTTTTTGAAGAGATGAAGAATGAATTTGAGATGAGCATGATTGGTGAGATGAATTTTTTCTTAGGTTAAAAGATTGTGCAAAACAATGATGGTATTTTCATATCACAAGCTAAGTATTTAAAAGACTTGTTGAAAATATTTGGCTTGGAAAGTTGTAATCCTATTGGTACACCAATGATAATTGGGCACAAGTTATCTGTCAAAGATGAGACACCTACAGCGGAGCAGAAAAAGTATAGATCAATGATTGGAGGTTTGTAATATCTGATTCACACAAGACAAGATATAGCAAATGTAGTTGGGATTGTAGCTAGATTTCAAGCTAATCCTAAAGAGTATCATTATGCAAAAGTAAAGAGGATATTAATATATTTGAAGGGAACACTTGATTATGGTTTATGGTATGATAGATCGAGTAAATTCACTTTATGTGCTTATATTGATGCGGATTAGGCAGTTTAGTATGGATGACATAAAAAGAACCAGTGGTGGAGAATATTTCCTTGTAGGTAGATTAACCTCTTGGTTGAGCAAGAAATAAGATTGTATTTCATAGAGTATAGCTGAAGTAGAGTATGTAGCAGCAACAAATTATTGTAAATGTAGAAGGATATTGGGATAGAATTTTCAAATCCTATTATCATACATTGTGATAACAAAAGTATAGTGAGTATGTCTAAAAATCTTGTATTGTATTCTAAGACTAAGAATATATTTATTAAGTATCATGTTTTGAGAGAGAAGATTACAAAGAAAGAAATCAAATTCGAGTATGTCAATACAAAAGATTAGATTGTAGATATCTTTATGAAGCCTTTGCCTAAAGATACATTTGAGTACTTGAGAGGTATGGTATGGGGTTATGCCCTTGCCTACTTCTGAGTAGATAATGTAGAGATTGCATCGGTCCAATGGTACAATGCGCTATTGAGACTAAATGCTAATGCTTCCTATATGGGAGAGTATTTGGGATGAGCAAAGTCATCAAGGACTCTTGGTAGTTAGCTTCAAAAAGTTTCGTTGGACACTCGAGCTATTTGAAGACTTAGAGAAGATGATTGACATTATGAAGCCTTTTTCATTGATGTCAATGTTGGAGAGTATGCATGAAAAAAATCTCCTTTGTATAAATGGGGGAGATAATGAAAATAAATCTCCTAAGTATGTATGGGAGAGAGATCGACTAATGGGGAAGAGATCAAGATATCCTATGTATAAGGTTTCAATGGGGAGATACATTGAATGGGGGGAAGCTGTGAGTTATTTAGTGTATGAAAAACTAATGCGAGTAGAAAGAAATGCAAAACAAAGTAGTGTTCTAGAGGATTTCAGATTTGGTTGATGAAGAGGATTTGAAAGAAAGAGAATAGTAGCAACAAAGTATTGTTTTCATATTCTTGGAGCATAGATGTTTTTCATCTATGTTGTCATCAGTGCCAAAGTGGGATATTGTTAGCATGAATGTTGATGGTATTCATTTGGTGGAGTATCCTAAGCATTGACAAAGCATCTGGATATCGGTAGCATAATTGACATGTTGCATTTATAACTGTGTTTGTCATTAATGACAACATAGTATGATTTTTGTGAAGACTGGTAGAGTAGAAGACAAAGATTGAGGTCATACAAACAAAAAAATGATGATCAAGTGCAGTGTAGTTAAGGACATGGTCTACATGGTGTCATAATGACAAGGTTAAAAATGCATCAAGTAAGTCAAAGACATGCATAAGATATGTGTGCCTTATGGAGAGCAGTATACAAACAAAGTATCTGAGAAGTAGTTTCTGATGAATGGATTGTATTTCCTAACAGAGATAGAATTAGGATATGCAAAGTTATAGAATAATAGAGGATAATTTGATGATGATGTCAGCGAGTGCTCAAGTCCTGGAGTCGTATGTGTGAGAAATTGCAAAGACTATGAGCTGACAGTGTTGTGTAGTTGCAAAATAATTAATTATCTTAATGTAGTCCTATTATAATTAATTGAGAAAGTCTCAAGACTGACTCAAGAAATTTTTTTGAGGACATGGTATAAAGGAAGGATATTTTACTTTTGGTAAATTGTGTGATGCATTTTGATTGAGATCAAGTGAGAAAGAGCAGAGTGTTTGGTAAATGCAAGTAAGCAATCCAAGGGATTATTCGATGCGAAGTTGGTGATTTGGTAACAAGATAAGAAGAAGAAGAGCAACTTGATTGATAGTACAGAGGGGAAAAAAGCACTAGTACAATTCATTTCTATTATTTTGCAAGGAATAATATAAATATTATTTGGACAGTGGGTTCATTGGTCTTTCCCTTGAAGCTGTTTGGACCAGTAATCCCTATGCAATATGATGGACCAATCAAAAAATTGGAAAGGTCAAACAGCAAAAAGGATGAATTTAGATCGTTGATTGCAATATAGAAACTTTGTGAGTTGGATATAAAAGAAGCTTTTCTAGACATAAAATGTTGTCGCGAGTTAGAGGA
Source organism: Cupressus sempervirens (assembly GCA_028749045.1). Classification (NCBI taxonomy): domain Eukaryota; kingdom Viridiplantae; phylum Streptophyta; class Pinopsida; order Cupressales; family Cupressaceae; genus Cupressus; species Cupressus sempervirens. The sequence goes on from CM053788.1 coordinate 127,096,526, forward strand.
ATAAGTGTATGAAAAGATGAAGGAGAACTAGCAAGCTGTGAAGGAAGGAAAACAAGTAGTGCAGTAAGGAAATATTGTAGATTAGTAACCGAGAGGTGATTAAAATTTGGATAGAGATGATTTGTTATGGAAATTTTAGTGCAAAATGAAGGATCAAGGTACTGTTACATTTTAACAAGTGTATTAGGTGAATCAATTAATAGAGTGGTCCTATAAGGCCTATTGTAAATCTCCTAGTTCATGGTACTCACTCAATTATGAAGTTTAAATCCTTTAATAAAGATAGACTTAACAGTCTTGTAATATTTTAACATAGAAGACCCCTCACAAGGCAGACCATTATAAGTGATCAAAACTGTAGTCCTAGCAGGCACTTTGTTACTGTAGTAGTGAAGAATTTTTGGGTACCCTCCCCATTGTAGTTTTACTATTACCAAATCTTGTGTTATGTATTGATTACTTATTTATGTGATTCATTCACATTATTAGATTTTAGATATGATATTACATGATATTGCATGATGTTGAATAATTGAATTATATGGTGAATTATTGTTGAGTATGGATTAAGTTTGAATTAAGTAAAAGTTTTGGAGATTCCAATTCACCCTCCCCCTCTTAGCATCTTACTTTCGCATTAGATTTTCAACAGTTTGCAGTTTGACATTTCTATGAAAAGAGGAGTGATTTCCTATGAGTGAGAATATGTATGAGAGATTGGATTGTGGAGAGATTACCCATAGGGGGAGTCGAAGTGAGAAGAGAAAAATCAAAGGTAGTGTAAATCACTAAAGATGGAACAAAACAAAGAACTTGATCAAACTGAGTTACAAAATATAAAATTGAGCTACATAAGACAAAGAGAATGGTTTGCATAATGATTGTTGAAGGAAGTTCACATGTGTTTCTATTAGAAGTGTTACTATAAGAGAAGAGATTGTAAGAAGAATGTGAATCCATTAATAAAAAGGGGGAGATTGGTAGCCTTGAATGATCATGATGAAGATAAGGGAAATTGTAGAACAAAAGCATAAAGTATGTGGAATAGTTAGATCAGTTGTTATGTTTTCATTGATGTCACTCCTAAAAAGGTAAGATATTCTAATTCATAAAGGTTCCATATCATTTGAAGGATGTAGTTTTGACTAATGAAGAGGTTGGTAGAGGCTATGATGATTGAATGATGAAGAAGAAAATGGAATGGAAGAAAGTGTTGATAAGAATGTGAATTTTAATGGGCACTGATGAGTTAGACTCTGGAAAGACAATATTGATTTGATTATTTTACATGATTTGATTAAGTGTTTAGATGATAAAAAAGCATGTTACATTGGTTGGTAAGGAAAAAAAGAAGGTATGAAGTGGAAAGATAAAGAAACAACGAGTTGCACTGAGATACACAATGAGATAGCTCAATGAAGGACTAATAGTCACTGAGAAATCATAGTAGTCATCGAGAACATGTTAAGTGAAGAATAAAAAATATTACTTGAGCAAGTATAGTGTTAACCAAGGTTAGTATTGAATGAGTGAGTGTAGTATTAATCGAGCAAGGGAAAGATGGACAACTTTTGGAACAATCAAATTGAAGCTGATATTTGCAGAAAATATGGATTGATCGAGAAGATTTGAAGATAAGGATGAACCAAATAAGAAAATTTAATAAATGGATCAAATTAGTTATTATATGATGGTGGAGATTCAATGGTTAGAAGAGAAGTTCAAATTATGAGGACAAACTGTGTTGACCGATTGTCTAGATTTAATGTATCTGAGATGGAAAATGATTAAACAGTTATGATTAAGCAAAAAAAAGTTGAGAATATAATTAAGTGGTAACAATCTGTCTATTTAAGGGATGAGAAAGGTGTGTAAATATACTGGTCAAAGTCATTTGTGAAGGTGATGATAGAAGAGGATACCGAGTAGAACTGTATTGGAAGATCAAGGAAGTGAAGTGTGAATTTGATGTGTGTGTGAGTGGGTCAACCACAGAGGAATAAAAAGGGACAAAGAATGAGAATGGAGATCTGAAATAACAAAGGTAGTTGTATTATTTATTAGATCATTTCACTATTACTCTCTAGCAATTGTAGCAAAAAATCTCTTAACCGAGTGGTCTTAACAGTCTCGTTTAAAAATCCTTTTTAAGGTGACATTCCATTGAATATTTTTAAGTCTTTTAGAGAATACCACTCAATTGAGGAGTGATAAGGTCTAGATGATATTTGGTGTAAATCTCGTAATAGGGTCACATTTAACAATGTGCATGTAACCTTAATAGGGTTGGCTCCTAATTGGGTTCATTTTAGAAGAGTGAAAATTTTGTGTTTCCGGTTCCAAGTGTTTTTTTCCTTAATAGGGTTTCTATATTAAAAATCATTGTGCCAAAATGTGTGGATGATTGTGTTACATGTTATTTCATGCATATTTAACATTTATTATTTATTTTTGTAACTCGGTACATGAAGTTTATAGTTAACAGTATACTGGTAAAGATTGAATTGGATATTATTATGAAGTTTGTATCTAGTTACCAAGTTTGAATATTAGAAGTTTAAGGTGTGAAGTTGTTGAAAATTGGTAATAAGGGTCTGGTGATAACTGATTCACCCCTATCTTAGTTATCTAACATTATCGAGTTTAATTCAATACGTAATCTATTTGAAACTTTCGTATAATACTAATTAACAATAAACTTTATAATTGTTCAAGTCATAAGTTTATCATTTGCAATATGTCATTATTATATGATTCATGATCTTTGCGTACATGTTTATGGTCTTCCTTCTTTGTTATGCATCTAAACATTTGGTATATATTATTATTACGAACATATTGCAAATCTGAAATTGGAAACAATAAATTACATCTACAAAAATTATTGAACTATTCTTGTTTTGAAAAATCAATTGCTATACTTGTAGTTGTACCCAAAGTACCTTCTCTCCATGAAAACTTGTGTCTTCATATATAAACCTAAGATGAATTCCACCCACATAAAAATAAAAGCATAAATCAGTAGCTACCTATGAAATTCAATGGATGGTCATTATGGAGAAGCATAAATGAATGCTTAAGGTGGGAAATAGAACATGGTAGAAGGATCCAAGCATCCCAACAAAACAATGTGGTTAATTGGATCCCTCCATTAGATTGAACAACCCATTGAAATCATTGGATGGTAAATCCAAAGAAAGCTTGGAATAATGGCATTTTTATTCCACTACAAATATTTCTGAGTGTCCTCACAACAAAATCCATATGTAATATGGTGTTGAAACTAGTAGCACATCCAAGATCCTCTATTCTTCATATTAGGCTTCCTAATGTGATCTTGTTTGGGAATGTGAGCTTCTCAATGGTTGCCTAAAACAATGGTTACATTTTATGAAAAATATACCTATGTCTTGTAGAGTTTCCTGCATAACTTGAAATTCCATTAATTGAGTACATATGGAGAATTCTATGTTGTTGGGAAATTAACTTCTCTTTTTCCCTCTCACTTGCCTTAGTGTCATGCTTAATGACACCATTCTCCTTTGTAAGAAATTCTTATTGAGAATGATATCTTTGTTCTACTTATAAAAGAGAATAGAACTATAAGTATCACAAGAATGTTGGAAATATTTATAAGAAATTGACTCTAGATCAGTTGAATTTTTTCTCTTACAATGTAGATGAACATTCATCCAGAGAACATAAGATTTAAAACCAATTCAAACCCTTAGTTTGGTTTTAGGAGGGAAGGAAGAATAACAAATATTGATAGCCACATATGTTTCTGGCCACAATATCACATTCATCAACATGAAATATTCGTGGTGTTGTGCAATTAATTTCACAAAATGATTTAGAAATATTTGCATGTGATAATTGTGATTAAAGCTTAGAAATACAATCGAAGTCAACAACATGAACTATATAAGTAAATATCAAACCAAAGCTAGATCTGTCCTAAGGCCTTACTAACTGTAACTCTAAGGAATAAGGAAACTAAATATGTTAGAATACAATACTCTAAAGTTACAAATTGTAAACTATAAGAGGTAAAAAGGTGTAAAATTTAAAAATATTATATATTAACAAGTCTTTAAGTTTTATAAGGATATTACAAAACTAAAAATTACACTTCCAAAATAATCAAATGTCCATTTATATATAAAGGCAAAGATAAAGATACATCAAGGAAAGTTTGACATAATAATAATAGAGAAAACCCGTCTACTACTAGACCTTAATGGCCATAATCAACCATAGAAGACAATGATATGACCTATAATTATTCTACTCTCAAATGTTCCAAACTGACATTCTACATAAATGCTTTCTATCACTTGTATGCCCAAAATGAAATCCTTGAACAAGAGATTTTGACCAACTAAATATTTGAAGTCCTACTATATTATCTAACTAGATACCCATGTGATACTTTTAAGAATACATATCTATTATGATGCCTTCATGGTTTGGCCATCTTGTATAATTAGAACATGCCCTTTATAATTTGTAAACTCTTTTTATGGTGAGATACAAATAGCCACTAAGACAAATAATTATTGTTTCTTATTGTGCCCATCTCATGCACATGCTTAAGTATATTTATCATGAATTATTTGAACATATTTTATCATCATAAATTATTTCCCACTCATTTTTATAGTAACAATTTCTTGAAATGTTCTTTATCTTATACTTCTTTTAACAATTTTTTTCTTCAATCACCAATTATTCTTTCTTAACCACTATCTTAGTTCAATTCATTTTCTTCACCTTACATTATCTCCTAAATTATCAACAATTGACAAAAATACCCTTCTCAATGACTATAACCTTTATTCTACTTTGTCTTTCTAACCCAATCCACTAGATCTATTTTATTCTATTTCTTGGAATTACTTTAATAATATTACTAATACTAATGTACTTTAATATTTTCTTGATTCCAAATCAATTAGTCTTACTAAAAATTCCAATTTTCAATTCCTAAAATCCTCAAATAATTTATTGTCAAAAGTATTTTCTTGCAACTAAATAATTGGGCTTTTAGCTTCAAATTAGTTTGATAATTCATGTACACCAAAAAATCCAAATTAAAAGGATGTAGATCAAGATTTTAGACTTGAGTATCTCACTAACCACCCTCACTCTATCACTTTGCCTCTCTCTCTCCCTCTCCCTCTCCCTCTCCCTAACTCCTTTACCTTCTCCCTCTCCATCTCTATTGTTTTATACTTGCTACAAATGCAAGCACATTAAATGAGCCACAAAATGAACTAACATTTTGTAATTAGATTGATATCTTCTTGTACTCTAAAATTAAATGCATTCAAGACATGTTCTATATATAAGCATGTTTAAAATATTTCACCAATATAATTGATAATAACAGTTAAAAAGAATGACCATTCCTTAATTATTCTATATGATAGATCCTATAGTACAATGCAAAATGATAAAGAAAACAATTAGATGTTCTAATTCAAAATATCTACAAATTCACATTATAAATTGTGAGATTTTTTTCTTTTTAATGGTAGTTACAATTGTTATAGGTACTAACATCTTTAATCTAGTCAACCATTAGGAAGTTAAAGTAAAAAACTACCACTTCAATGATTTAAGATGACAAAATTGGTACACTTAAATTACTTTATGTACTCTTCACCAAAGTATTTACTGAATTAAGATTTGTACCTCCATTTGGTTGAAAATATTACAAACTTAACTCATCAATGGATTAAATAATATTAATAAAAGCTGAAGACCTTAGAAGTGAAAACATCCAATTGTAGCTATATATATATATATATAAATTTTGGAGAGTGAATTATTGAATTTATTGCTCTCAAATTTTGAATCAATGAATCATTAAACTCTCTCTTCAATTTGCTAATTATAATTCCCCTCTTCTAATGCTTTATAACTATCTTGTTCTCTATAGGCAGGGAACTAATGTTTCGATATTAAAATAATCGATTAACTTTTGAAATGAAGGGATAGTTTTTTGGCAAAGGGCTATAGTTTTTGCATAGCATGGGACATTTAAATCTCAAAAATGTTTTTTCTTGTAATTTTGAAAAATTAGCTAATTGGTTAGCTATTATTTGTTGGTGGTTTTTTGTTTTGTTTTATATGTGCAAAATTGGGAGAAATAAAGAGGGGTCCATGTGTCTTGCAACTGTAATGTGGTGGGCGGTAAAGTCAAATATCTTTGGCAATGGTAAATGTCATCTATGGAAGTAGTAAATGTGATGTGATTTTTGTATCTTGAATTATTTTTAAACTTATGTAAGGACAGAGCCAGAGAGTAGGGTTTGTACACAAGAAAGAGACGAGATCTAATTATGAGGTATGGTGCATAGTTTAATTGTTTCATTATTAGCTTTATTTGTCGAATAAGATTGTTTAATTTTTTTTACAAAAATTCTTTTGTGCCATAATTAGTTTTGAGGTATGGAGAATGTTTTTTCTTGTTTTAGTGCTAGGTTTATAGTCTCACATAGCTTGGTCTATGGTGTGTTGGTCTTTTCTTAATTGTTAAAGAGGTCTATGAATTATATTTTATTTTTTAAAAGTTCCAAAAATTTATTGTGTTGGTTTGGATTATACCAAATTATATAGAGTTTGTAATAGACATTACTTGCATTATAGTGCAAGCATGTCATGAGAATGAAGGCCAATCCACCCAACAAGAGGTAAGGAGGTTTTGAGGTATGGTAGGTGGCTTTCCTTGTTTTGTTGGTTTATATGTGGCCTAGGTTTTGGTTGAGCTAGATGCGCTATTTGATATGATTTAAACCAAAAACCTATAATAGGAACAAGATTATTTTGTAACTACTTAAACATATTTGCAACAAGCAATACAATTAAACACTTTAGACAATAATTTGTGCCATAGATAAAGCAAGTAAGGAAGGCCAAAAAACTATATATCATAGCTCAAAACCATTAATTGTGTGCACATTCATATTTGTTCATTACTTCAGCTTTCCTCTTCCTAGGCCGTCGATTTGTCTCATGCCAAATATTTTGTCAGAGGGAAATGTAAATTGTGAATATTGAAGAAAACATTATAAAGTATTGTAACTTTAACATATGTAGAGCCTTTTATTTCCCTCCCCAATTTTGAAAATTGTCCATACTATATAAAAATTAAACCAATTGCTTTTTTGAATTATACATGTATGCCACGTAGAAAATACTAGATTGAATAATTTAAAAAAAAAAAAAAATTTAATGGATTTTTAAAATGAAAGTTTTACAAAATACAAGCCAATGACTCCACTAAATAAATGTGTGAAGTAAATTTGATAAATATCCAAAATCTCTCAAAGGAGCAAACTAATTTAATAAATTCTTAATCATATCTCAGTCATGATATAGGAAAAAATCTAAACAAACAAATAGTTTTTTATTGCATTTGGAAAAGACAAGGTTTCCAAAATACAACCGTGTGATTTTCCCCACCATGAAAGGTGATAAATAAAATAATGCAAAGCACACTAAATATAATAATAGTGGGCCAACATGCATGGACCCCTTTTTTCTCCTAGTTTTTCACATTAATCATACTATATACAAACTATATCCATTGACCAAGGTATATTTTCCATGAAAAAATTTGATATTAAGAAAAAAGATTCATGTTTGAATCATGCATATGTTATCTATGAAAGATATTGTACATGCTAATTGGGAAAAATTCAAATGAACAAATGCTTTTCATATGTTGGAAAAATAATTTATCACTTAAGGAGATCGACTAATAACAAGGTTGAATGTATCACTCTAATTCTGGGCCTTAAATTCATTATGTCCATTGGTGTTAAGGCTCTTATTGTTGTGGGGGAATCAAAATCAATTATAAATGATGCCCAAGGTTTGTTAGAATTAAGGTCCTTTTTGGGGGTGATGAATGATATCAAAATGCTCAAGTTAGGCCTAGATGACTTTGCTAATTTTCATACCTCTAGAGAAGGAAATGTTTTGGCCCATGCTTTGACAGATATTTGTCGAAGAATTATTGGTTTAAGATGTTGGATAAATTCAAAGAAAAAAGAAAATTTCCTCCCAATGTGAAGATCCTTGTTGAAGGGGAAAAAAAATGACAACCTGGACTAAATTAAGATTATTATTTGTCTAAGGCCACTATAGCCTTTAACCCAAAGTATGATTATGATGGCATATTTGTTTAAAGAGGAAACCATGGTGGAGAAGTGTGGCTAAGAAGGCTTATTTGTCTGAAGAGAAAACCATGGTGGACATAAATACCCCCATACATTCAAATAGAATTGTCACTCGCTTTGCTGATTAGGGTAAACATAAAAGATTTTAGATTTTGACTCTAAAAATACTAGGGGCCAGGAAAGTGATGATAATGAAGAGAATAGTTAGAGTGAGGAATGGGACGAGGGTGGTGAAATCGAGATTGAGGGTTTGTAGAATTCTAACTCTCCCATCCACATCTTAGATAGCCAAAGGTTGGGACCAATCGACTTGACAAAAGATATATATGATGCCAAAGGAAGAAGAAGATGTTGGTGAGACCTATACAATTTCTCAATTTAGGACATATACCAATTACAAGATGTAAGACTGAGGATTGGGGCAAACTTAAGGCCAAACTTGAGAGTTTGGATGAAAAGACTAGTAGTATCTCACGATTCTATGCCTATCGCAAAAGAAGATGTTGGGTTTGGATTCAAACAAGGAAGAGTACTAAAATGATTTTTTTCTTATCGAAGAATGGTTCAATGTGTTGCTCTAAGCTTGGTGCAAAATTAAATGATCTTGTTATTTTTGGATTCCCTTATGTTTTATTGGCTTGATTCTACTTTTGTTTGTACTGTCTTATGTTATGTTTATAATGTTTCAATGGTACTCTTTAACACTATAACAACTTCGTGCTACTGGCAACACTAGCCTTGTTTTGGGATAGTAGGACTATGTTTAGCTATACTAGTTATTACACTAAGATTGCTACTAGATATGACAATATGAATAATATGTTTAGTTTTGATCACTATAGTATGAATGGTTTTTTATATTGCTTGTGTGTTGTTAACATGCTCATGTTTATCTGTCATAGTTTTAGCCTTCTTGGTTGGCTGTGACAGGGACGCTACTTCAGTTTTGCTTCTTTTTAATATTAATATCAAAAACAAAAACACTGAAATATCTCATACTAATTTTTATTATTAATTAAGTCTTTGGTAAACATTTTAATGTAAGCAATGACACTGGAATGACATGCACTTAGGTCTATGTAAAACACCTTCTAATCAGTTCAAGAAATACTTGCAATGACTCTTTGTTTGTGTTGAACAAGGCCACCTGGAGATTGACCTAGAGCTATGAACCAATGAGGCCACAAATGGGCCCCATAGAAAAGAGCCAAGATCCAAACTTGAGACCACATTGAATCAAGAAGACACAAGCCTACGATCACCATGACCAAATGAAGGTTTGAATGTGAATGAAGACAACACCACCACTATTTAACCAACACACTAAGTCACAAACCCAAGAGCTATTAACTAAAAATACTAAATTTAATGTCTTTTCAAGATTTTCAAACTAAAAATAAATATCACTGTGAATGCATTTAAAATATATAATTAATATAATTAATTTATAACTTAATAAAAATTAAAAAATTGCAAATGGTATTTATAGGTACTATAAGTACTAATACGTTTCTCATTCTTGTCTGCCATTTCTACAGAGACTGAAGAAAATGGTACTAGTGCGGTTATAAAGACCTGCAATAACAGCCAAAATCAAGACATAAAAGTTTGCAGCAGTCCTGAAATTTTAGACAGGTTAAAATTTAAAAATATTGTTGTTTAAAATGAAGTTAATAATAATTGTTTTCATAATTTTTCACCATTTTATGAGTTAATGAAGATAGTGTGATCTGAAATATTGATACAAAAATAAAAATATAATTAGAATGAAAAATTGTCTTTGACAACTATTTCCTAACAAGAGAAGCAACAGTACAGATGACAAATCTCGAAGGTGGACACCTACAAAGAAGTGCTTCAGCTCTCTGGTGAAACCTCTCAAACAGAGCATCTGCGCACTCAATGCCAATGTGGGCCTCAACTAAGCTCCCCACAAAACTTTTAACCAGATTAACCTTATTCTCTGCAAATACAGCTGGATCTTTTGTCCACTCTTCAAATTCCTCCTCAGACATGGTTGGCACCCTTTCACACACTTCCAACCTCTCAATATCAAAACTGCCACTTCTCTCTACTGCTTCTCTCAACTCAGTTGCATTTGGGAAATACCATGGAATATTGAAGGAGTCTCTCAAATCCATGCTGATAATGCCCTGCATACCAAACAAACAGCTTAAACATTATATACTAAGACTTAATTCCTAAGTTTAAAATGTTAAACAATCGAAGTCGACTTATTTTTTCCTAGCTTATTTATGTACTTAGTGTGTGATGTAAAATCATATCAATCACCACTGCTATCACAACTTATCATAGCATTATAATACTAAGACAAAGGATGTAAATGGGGCTGGGAACTGTTCAATTGGTGAGAGTGAGATCGAGTCTTCCTTACGCTCATGTGGTACTATAGGATGTGTCATGTCAGCATCACTGATTATGTTAAAACTTTACCTAACACTACGACTTATGGAAGGTGCTACCTGATTTCTAAAGTCTGAAAAAAAATTAAGAGGAGGAGATGTAAAATATATCCTACCTCTTTGACAAGATCATCCCATGCATCTTCAAAGTCCTGACCACAAAACTCAGCACCCATTGAAACTTGCTGAGCAGGGTTGGAATTGTCTGGTCTTCCCATCAAGCATAAAAACATGACACCTCCTGCTGCCATCTCCTCTGCTCTGCATTTCATGAAAGCTAAGAGATCTCTTTGAGATTGCTTAGAATAGATATCCGCAACCTCCTCTCTGCCTCTATTGATCCACACTCTTCCTCTGTTGTAACATGGAGAATCTTTATGTAGAACAGCCTCAGGAACCTACAAGAACAACCATAATCAGCTCTTTGTCTCAGAAAAATATGGGTATGCCACAAGAAACCTAGGACCCATAAATCAATGTGAATAGTACCACTAGCTTCCCATTAGTTTTTAAGCACATAGACCTCAAATGCATTGCACCTATATGAACATCCTCTTCCCATTAGTTTTTAGGATAAAGACTTTAATGAATTGCACTCACATGAAGAAATGGGTCATGCCACAAGAATCCATTGATCTGAGGACCCATAAACTCCTATTATGTTTTAGTATATAGAACTAAAGTGAATTCTGCCTACATGAAAAAATAAGCATAAAACATTAGCTCCCTGTGAAGTCCAATGAGGGGCCATTATGGAAAAACATACATGAATGCTTGAGTTGGCCATTGTCAACAGTACTACCAACTTCTCATTATGTTTTAGTAAGTTTGTATGGATATGGGTTCTCACGCTTCTAGGATTCGTACCTGCACACCCAAGTACCGGATACATGTACCCAAGTACCGGGTACTCAGTGGAGAGTATCATACCTAAGGACCTTGATTAAAATTTCTGATTTTTTTACAATTTTTTTTGTATATCAGCTTCTTGACTATCAAGTTTAATTCAATACGTAATCAATTTGAAACTTTAAAAATAAATACAATACTAATTAACACTAAACTTTATCAGTGTTCAAGTCATAAGTTTATCATTTGCAATATGACATTGTTATATGATTCGTGATCTTCTTGTTCATGTTTACAGTATTAAGCATCTAAACATTTAGCATATATTATTATTACAAACATATTGCAAATCTGAAACTGAGAACAATACATTGCATCTGCAAACATTATCACTATTCTTGTTTGAAAAATCAATTGCAATGACTTAATTTTTTCAGATTTTCTATGAATATTAAATTATATTAAAAAATTTATTGATGTACCCAAATACTCCCATCTCTCATTTTGAAAAATACCCGTACCCAAGTACCCCGTCCCCATTCAACCTTGTGATTTAGTATATAGACCTAAAACGAATTCCACCCACATAGAAAAAAGGGCATAAATCAGTAGTTACCTATGAAATCCAATGGAGGGCCATTATGGAGAAGCATAGATGAATGGTTGAGGTGGGAAAGAGGACATGGTAGAAGGATCCAGGCACCCCAGCAACATAATATGGTTGATTTGATCCCTCCATTAGATTGAACAACCCATTGAAATCATTGGATGGCAAAGCAGAGAAGAAAGCTTGGAATTGTGGCACTGTTTTACCATTACAGAGATTTCTGAGTGTCTTCACAACAAAATCCATATGTAATATGGTGTTGAAACCAGTGGCACACCCAAGATCTACTATTCTAATAGGCCTCTCCTTGGGGAATGTGAGATTCTCAATGGCTTCCTGAAACAATGGTTGCATTTCATGGAAAACATACCTCTGTCTTGAAGAGTTTGCAGCATACAAGAAAATATCAATCCAAAGCTAGATTTTCCAGGGAAGATTATGCCGTCTTAAGACAAGAAGATGAACTTCTATAACCTACTAATTGTAACTGGAATATACAAGGAATGATATTATGCATCAAGTAGTCTTCGTTTAAAGATTGACCAAGTTCTATAAAGATCTTATAGAATAAAAAATTATACTTCCAACAAAATGAAATATTCATGTATATATACAAAGATAAAAGAGTATATTCGCAAAGATAAAGTAAAATTTAGTGACACATTAAAGGGAAAATGGAATTATGGTTATAGAGAAAAGTTATCTATTAGTGAACTTTAATAACCACAATCAATCATAAAAGATGAGGATATGATTTATAATTCTTCTATTCTTAAATGCTCCAAACCAACATTCAACAGAAATATCTTCCATCACTTGCAATATGCTTGAGGTGAAACCCTTGAACAAGAGATTTTGATGGACTAAATATTTCAAGCCCTATTATATTAATTAACTAGATATCAATTTGGTACATTTAAGAGTACATGTCCACGATGCCTTCATGGTTTGGCCATCTTCTGAAATTAGAAGAGCATTCCATTTGATAATTTCTAAACTTCTTTGAATTCTTGTTCTTATATGTGCTCATCTCATGCACATGCTTAAGCAAATTTTTGACGATTTATGTGAATATTTTTTTATTATCATAAATCATTTTCTACTATTTTTATAGTAACACTTTCTTGAAATGTTCTTTACCTCTTACTTTTGTAACTAATTTTTTCTTGTATCACCAATAATACTTTCTTTCACTTCTTAACTACTATCTTAATTCCATTCATTTCCTTCACCTGGTATTATCTCCTAAATTTTCAACAATTGACAGAAATACCCTTCTCAATGTCTACATGACAACCTTTATTCTACTTTGTCTTCCTATCTCATTCCACTAGATCAGCTTTTTGTCTTAAAAAATGGGTCATGCCACAAGAAGCCTAGGACCCATAAACCATTGTGAACAATACCACCACCTTCCCATTAGTTAAAAAGCATGTAGATCTCAAATGAATTACACCCATATAAAAACCAACTTCCCATTAGGTTTTATCATATACACCTCAATGAATTGCACCCACATGAAGAAATGGGTCATGCCACAAGACTCCATTGATATGAGGACCTATAAGTTCCCATTATGTTTTAGTATATAGACCTAAAGTGAATTCCACCCATATGAAGAAAAAAAGCATAAAACATTAGCTAAATGTGAAATCCAATGGAGGGCCATTATGGAAAAACATACATGAATGCTTGAGTTAGGCCATTGTCAACACTACCAATAACTTTACATTATGTTTTAGCAAGGTTGTATGGGTGCGTGGGTACTTAGTGGAGAGCATCATAGCTAAGAACCTTGATTAAAACTACTGATTTTTGTTACAGTTTTTGGTTTGCATACCAACTTCTTGTTTATCAAGTTTAATTTAGTGTGTAGGCTAATCAGTATGAAACTTTGATACAATACTAATTAGCAATAAACTTTATCACTGTTCAAATCAGAAGTTTATCATTTGCAATATGTCATTGTTATATGATTCATGATCTTCTTGTTCGTGTTTACATTCTTCAGTTTATGTTATGCATCAAAACATTTAGCATATATTATTATTACAAACATTATGCAAATCTAAAACTGAAAACAATACATTGATTCTGCAAACATTATCACTATTCTTATTTTGAAAAGTTAATTGCTATGACTCATTTTTATCAGATTTCCTATAAATATTAAATTATATTAAAAAAAATATTGATGTACCCAAATACTCCCATCCCCCATTTTGAAAAATACCTGTACCCAAATGCCCCGTCCCCCTGCAATCTTGTGTTCTAGTATATAGACCTCAAATGAATTCCAGCCACATGATAAAAAGGGGCATAAATCAGTAGTTACCTTTGAAATCCAATGGAGGGCCATTATGGAGAAGCATAGATGAATGGTTGAGGTGGGAAAGAGGACATGGTAGAAGGATCCAGGCACCCCAGCTACAAAATATGATTGATTTGATTCCTCCATTAGATTGAACAGCCCATTGAAATCATTGGATGGTAAATCAGAGAAGAAAGCTTGGAATTGTGGCACTGTTCTTCCATTACAGAGCTTTCTGAGTGTCCTCACAACAAAATCCATATGTAATATGGTGTTGAAACCAGTGGCACACCCAAGATCTGCTATTCTAATATGGTGTTGCCCCTCCTTTGGGAATGTGAGCTTCTCAATGGCTGACTGAAACAATGGTTGCATTTCATGGAAAACATACCTCTGTCTTGTAGAGTTTGCAGCATAACTTGCAATTCCATCACCTGGATACATATGGAGAATTTCATGTTGTTGGGAAATTGATTTCTCTTGTTCCCTCTCACCTGCCGTGGCCTCATGCTCAATGACACCATCCTCCATTGTAAGCAACTCTAATGTAGAATGCTATCTCTGTTCTACTTATAAAACTGGATGTATCACAAGAATGTTTGAGCTATTTATAAGAGATTGCCTCTAGTTCAGTTGATTTTTTCTCTTACAATAGAGATCAACATTCATCCAGAGGATAGAAGATGTAATGCAAACTCTTAGTTTGTTTTTTATCTTACAATGTAGATCGACATTGATCTAGGGAGTAGAAGATTAACTAATGCAAACCCTTAGTTTGGTTTCAGAAGGAGGAAAGAAAGAATAACAAATATTGATAGCCACATACGTTTCTGGCCACAATACCACATTCATCAACATGAAATGCTCGTGGTCATGTGCAATTAATTTCACAAAATGATTCAGAAAACATTGCATGTGATGATTGTGACTAAAGCTTAGAGGTACAATCGAAGTCGACAACACGAAGTATATAAGAAAACATCAGCCCACAGCTAGGTTTCCTGAAGAGTACACTGTCTTAAGACAAGAAGATGACGAGCTTCTCTTAACTCCTAATTGTAACTATAATACGTAAGGAATATTCTTGAATTTAAGGAAGCTAAATATGTAGGGCAACGTCTATACAGCCACGAAAATGCACTTTTATACGAAGGAGAGGACTTAGTTAATTTTTTAAAAAGTTAGAAAAAACAATGTAAAGGAAGAGCATTTTCGTGGGTACATGGTAACCTGAAGTTACAAATTGTAAACTATAAGAGGTAAGAAGGTGAAATTTAGAAATGTCATGCATTAAAGAGCCTGTGATTGAATCTCATTTATAATCAAATGTCTGTTTATATATTAAAGCAAAGATGAAGATGCATAAAGGAAAATTTGTTATTATATTAATAGAGAAAGACCATCCAAATGGCCACAATCAACCATAGAACATTTTCTTGTTTTCTTGATTCCAAGCCACTTACCTTCATTAAAATTTCCTTTCTCCATGACATAAATCCATCTAGACACCCCACTCATAAAATCCTTTAGTATGTTATTATCAAAATTGTTTTCTTCCAACTAAATGATTGGGCTACAAACTTCAAATCAATTTATAATTCATATACACCAAAAAAAATCCAAATTAAAAGGAAGTTGATCAAGATTTTAGACTTGAGTGGACTTTAGATTTTCATTATATGAAAATGTCCAACATCTAGAAGATAGTATACAAAATATGTAGTCTAAAATGAAAGGAAGAATGACAAGTACCAATTTTGAAATGAAAGGGGTAACGAATAACACCAAGTTTGAATTGTTATATATCTCTTCATCACCTTTTGTCTCTATACCCGCCCCCTTTTCCCCTGCACCCCTCCCTTCCTTGGTATGTGGACCTCACTAACCACCCTCTCTCTATCACTCCTCCCCCTCCATCTCCCTCACCCCCTTACCTTCACCCTCTCCATCTCTGTTGTTTTATACTTGCTACAAATACAACCACACTAATTGAGCCACAAACTAATTTCACATTTTGTAATTCGATTGGTATCTCCTTGTGTTCTAAAAATAAATGCATTGAAGATGTGTTATATTTATAGACATGTTTAAAATATCTCACCAATATAATCGATAACAACTAGTTAAGAAAATGGCCATTTCTTGCTTATTCATTATATGATAGATTCTATAGTACAATGCAAAATAGTAAAGAAAATTAAATTATATTAGATATATTCTTATTCGAAATATCTACAAATTAACATAATACATTGTAAAAGTTTTTTGTTTTTGATAGCATTTACAATTGTTGCAGGTACAACATCTATAATGTGATCAACTATTAGGAAGTTAAAATTTTAAAAAATAGTACTATTACAATCATTTAAGATGGCAAAAATGGTACAAATGTTGAAGTTGATGAAAGATCAACTCCATAGCTCCCAAGAATCACCTGCATGCAAACACTTGTCACAGAAAGAGAGAGGCAAAAAGTTATGGAGGCAAGAATTGTCAGATCCATAGATGAGACATTCTTGATGAGGAAAATAGATAATTGCTATAATCAACAATACATTTTCTCAATTCTCAATGAATGTTTATAATGAGAGATCATCCTTATAAAGGAGATTGAAACTTTAAAAATGTCTAACCTAGGTTGCATCATAATAATTAATTATAAAATAATTAATTATTAGATGCCTAAAGTTTAGCTTAAGTAGACTAGAGTTAATTAGGAAATATCTAATTACTCTAACACCCCCGCTTAAGATAAACTTAGGGAATAGCTAAAAATCTAAAAACTACTACTAAAAGGCGGAATGAGTCCCAACAACAAAGCTTGATGAGGTACCCAAGCACAACCAAATCTCTGAAAAGAGAAGAAATAGAAAAAGTCACATGGGAAAAACTCTACTCCAAAAAGAGATGGAAACAACGATGAAAGAAGCTAGTGAAGGATTGAAGAAGCCTGCAAACTAGGGAATGTCCCAAAAGATAGGAACAAAAAATTGTCATGAAGAACACCACTGAAGCATGTAGAAGATGCAAAGCTCTGTCAAAAGTAACTGCTGATCTAAAGAACCTCCACTTAAATAGAACTTGACTAGGTAGAGAAAATTGTAATCTGCATTGAATTAAGAGGCACGCAAAGGAAAACAACTGAACTCAAAGATACATATGACATAAAACACAAAGCCTAAAGAGTTGATAATTGAACCAAGGAAGCATGAGAAACAACATAAGAACCCCCCTAATGATGACAAGAGTGAGGTGACAAGAAACTGAAAAAGTGGGCCAAAAGAATTGCAAATTAAGGAACCATGATCAAGATACACAAAAGAGTACACATGTGTGTACCGAGGTGATCAATCTTAGACACGTCATGAGGTTAATGTCATGAAAGGAAAACTCATTGGACAAAGGAAGATGGCAAACAAAGGTAAAACATCAACTCCCCATGGCACTTTATTAGAGTAGTCCATGTACAGTAAAGCATGAGATATGGTGAATCCCATGAATACAATAATCTGCATGAGTGTCCTTAGATGACATTGCTCGAATCAAAAGTCAAAAAAAAGCCAACAAACACTTTATCACAGTGCATTTGCAAGATTGAATACAAATGATGTCTAAATAGATCAGAAGATATATAAGACTAATATAATAAATAGTACAAGTCATGATGAATCATTTGAAGTAATGAAATCAGTCACTGGACCTAAAACAACTAAGATATCCACCATAATGCAAAAATGCAAAAGACTGAATAGAATGTTTGTAGAGAAGAATCTGGAAAAACAACCAGCATCATTGGAAAGAGATTTCTAACAATATAAAGAATTCCCAAATTAGAGATTAGATGCTTAAGATATGTCTCTCGGAGTGCAAAAAAAAAACTCTAGACTTTGATAGCAGAAAAAACTATCAAAACAATATCAAAACTAAAAACTAACTATACCACTATGACGGCCTTAGAACTAGCTTTCTGGCAATATCTTGTTTGCAAAAAATGGAGTCTTTATGCCCAAGATATGAGCAAAAATGTGAAAGGTAGGTCCAAATAGAGCCCGAAGAGGTGACAGGGACGTTGATGCAATGTTGATGTGGTGCTAACATTAGCAAGTGATGATCCCAAATTTGACGGTCAAATGATCATCGAGGCAAAAAAAAAAAGAAGAAGAAGAAGAAAAAAGCAAGCGGCCTAAAAAATTACTCTATCAAAAAGATTTCAATCACCGGAAACAAGCTGGGCAAAGGGTCAATGCTAGAGTAAAAATCTGGTGGCCGAATAGACAATCACCATGTGTGATACATACGCATGTCAATTTTTTTTGTTTTTTTTGGGCATGTGTCAGTAAACTTCACAAACCGTTGGAACGCATGAAAAAAACATTAGGTACAAACCCCACAAACAGCGTGATTGGTGAGGACACATACGGACTAACGAGAGTTGTCAATTAATTTTCTCCCAACAAAAATATTGCCTTCTCTAAAATAAAGGCACGAGGTCTCCAAAGGATGGTCATCACCAAAAGCAACACTCCAACTAGAGAAGCCCAAGAAAAATCCACCTAAACTACCAATCATAAGGGCCAAGGAAACTTCTGACCAATGCGGAGGCAAAAGAAAACTTTGAAGTTGACTCCAAGTAAAATGTGACTTCAAAAAAATCGCAGAGACTGGGTGATTGCCATGGATTTAGGCCGCTGACTTGGGAAAATCAGTGAGTGGGAGTCAGAGTTATTCTTTACAGGAGTCGCAGGGGGGGCACATTGAAGCCGTGTGAAGATGTTTTCAATGCTATTTTTTTATTCTCTACAAGTTCTAAAAAATTATATGTTGACATTGTTCCACAAAGAGCTACTGGAGGAAGCTCTGCAAATAATACTAGCTAGAAGTGATTTGGGATTCTTGATCTTTGTGCATGCTTTCTAGAGATTGGTAAGGTGGAAGCTTATGCGTCCTTTGTTGGAAACTGGTGCAAGTTCCTTCATTCTTTTTGTCTTCTATGTTATATTCTTTGTTCTTGGTAGCATTAACTATAATACAGAAGCCTCAGCTTGTCAAGGCCTCAATCTTAGGTTTTGTTGATTAATGGATGGTTCATTAAATAGTGATGATAATGCAGCTATAGAAATTGACAATAATGAAGAGCACAAAGCAGTAAATAATGGTAATTTCCAAGCTATCGAGACTGTTGATAAGTCATCCTATGAGGTTGTGCTCACAGAAGACGTCGCTACTGACTATCCTCCTCCTGCAATTTTCAATGGGGAGTTTTACCAAATTCCCAAAATGGGAGATGCAGGAGATTTGGAGCAATGGGAAAATGGATATGGATTGGGAGGTGGATGTGTTGTCCAAGTTAGAAACTCTAGAGGAGGAAATTAAAATATGTTAAGTCTCCCTCTGTTGGACCAAAGACACTCTCTTTGTCTCCTAATGAAGACATGCTCAAGGAAATCAGGGGTGAGAAATCTAGGCTAAAAAATGTGGCTATTTTTTTTTCTTCTGATGTATGGATGTAAATGCTTTACCATCTAGGAAGTTTTTTGATGATTGGGGTTTTAATGCTTGGGGAAAGAAATTAGCTATTCAAGTTTCTTTATGTTGAATGATCCAAAAAGGTCTCTTTATTGTTTTGTTCAAAATGCACTCTATGTAGGAGAGGGTGTTAAAGAAAGACTACTAGAATATTAGACAATCACTTTTTCAGGGATTTCCATGGTCACCTAAGGGTGATTTCAAAAAATATGGGTGTGATCCTCACTTAACTAGATTGAGTCAAAAGGTCTTCCAATTGAATTCTGGCATTTTATCCCACAAATCTTAAAATTGCTTGGGAATGCTTTATAAGAAGAAAATTGTCGAGTTACTTTGCCCCACCCTAATTGAATAATTCTAAAATTTCACTTCTTGGGAATTCAAATGCCTATTTTCATTGTAAAAAAATGGGCATACTAGGAAATATTTCTCGGGTTTGAGGAATTTTTTTGATAAAGCTAATTTTACTACACTAAACATGAATTCCTCAAAGGATCCACACAGAATTCTACTGAAGTGGGTGTGAGGGGAGATGAAGAGACTCTTATCGCCAACCCTCACAATGAGAGTCTT
Source organism: Cupressus sempervirens (assembly GCA_028749045.1). Taxonomy (NCBI): domain Eukaryota; kingdom Viridiplantae; phylum Streptophyta; class Pinopsida; order Cupressales; family Cupressaceae; genus Cupressus; species Cupressus sempervirens. Next base: position 127,117,004 of record CM053788.1, read on the forward strand.
CTAGGTTACAATATGGGAAAAAAGACAATTGGATGTTAAAGGTGATAAGTTTACTACACTCGATAACCTTCTAGATGAAAATGACTATGAGGTTATTTGAGCCTCAGAGTGTGGAGAAATACCCCCATGGTCCTAAGGGTTGTTTTTCATAGGATGTGTAGTCCTACCATAGAGAGTCCATTTCCATACCTTTGAGTAGGAAACATGCTCAAAAAATTGCATTAGAAACTATAAAAGAAAGGGTTGAATTACATAAAAGGAATAATACTAATTCTTCTACCCATACTAGACACTCATTGAGAAATTTGTATTTTATAGTGGTTAAGGATGATAATACATTTGTTGTGAAGAAAAATTCTATTGTGACTCAGGATGATAGTGAAGAGCCTTTTACTGAAGTCCTTCGTAAAAGTGAAATAAAAAAGATGAAAACAATGTGCAAGCATGTTCAAAACTCAACCAGTACTAATGCCTTTAAGAAGAATGTTGATATCCCATATCATTAAATAGTAGGTTATATAAGAATCAAAAATTCCCTTCAAAAAATATGATAATATTAGACATACATAGCTGGAACATTAGGGGGTTGTAAATGCCAAATAAGAAGTATATGGTAAGGAAGTGGTGTAATTAGATGAGAAACAAAGATTTTATCTACTTACAAGTGATCAAAGTCACTAGGCATCACATGCTTTCACTACTCTAAAATTTATTTAGGACCTTGATATTGTTCTTTACTCAAGACATGAGAAGGGTAAAGGAGGTGTTGCAACCTCAATCAACCCAAAATGAGTAAACAAGATTTTATCTAATGGATTGTCCCCTTGTAATGAGTAAACAAAGATTAAATCCTGATATTCACATCACAATGATGAATCTGTTATTGGTATTTGTAATTTGTATGCACCAAATGATTATGGGGAAAGAGGTCAAATATTGGCATATAGTGAATCTAGTGAAAGCAAACTAGATTGTTGTAGGGGATATTAACATGATTGAGTATATTGAAGACATTTGTGGAGGTTTGAAATACATCTGGAAAGAAAATGAATAATTTTTATGGATCAGTTTTAAAAGGAACTTCAAACTATTTGAACCCTTGAAATGAGGAAATCTAATTTTAATAGTATCTTGTTCACATGGTGCAATAACCAATTGGGAAGAAATAGGGTGTATTACAAATTAGATAGATAGTATGTTGACAACACTCTATTTTCTATTTACTCACCTTGTGATTTGGCACATGCTATTGAATTTCATTTGATTCGTATGTTTGTCCATTACTCCATCTTCGCTTCCTTGACTGAATTTGATGCTAGACCTAAGGGTCTAAGAGTTAGACCTCAAAGTACACTAGAATTAATGTTTCCCTTCTCAAAGAAAAGGATAACATTGTTGCCATCAAGACTGTTATCATCCTGACAAGATAAGATTGTGCAATAAGAACACTAGGCATGTGGTCGAGATGTGGCAACTCTTTACAAACACCTAGAGGGAAGATTTTCAAAAGGAGAGAAAGAAGCTAAAAGTAGACACAAATAAGAAGAATATCTCCAGAACAAACTTGTGTATATTGAGCTCAATATCCAAAGACAAGTCTATCACCAAGAATGATTTAAGAGTAATTCAAAATTATCGAATTAAGGAGAAAAAGGTTAGAGTCAAACATAACTTGATAATTTAAGGGGATGTATGCTCAAAGTACTTTTTAAATATCATCATAGCCAAGCTAAAAAATGAACTCATTGAAGAAATCCAAATTAATAGTGGGAAATCTAAGGATAGTCATATTATTCAATAGGCTCTTTTTTTACTTCTATCACAATTTGTTTGCTTCACAATTTGATGATAATAAAGAAGCAGCCCTAGAAAAATGTATGAAATTGATTCCTAAGAAAGTTTCTATAAAGGACTCTAAAAGTTTAGAAGTTGAAATTTTTGAGGAAGAAATTGTTAAGGCAAGTGCGTCTATGGCTAATGGGAAGTTCCCTAACATTGATGGTACCCCAGTTGAGTTTTACAAGGCTAATAGTGATTGGATTTGTCATATGTTTAATGGGTTATATCTAGATGTTTTTAGTTATGGATCACTAGGGGTTCAAATAAATAGGGGGCTTATTCATTTATTGCCGAAAATTGGGGATAGATCTCTAGTTAAAAATTGGAGACCAATTACTTTTATGAATACTTCATAAAAAATCATTGGAAAAGTGTTAGCTATCAAATTATCCCCTCTCCTTAGTAAAATCATTTTTTATTACCCAAATGGGCTTCATAAAAGGCAGATATATTTTGGAAAAATTAATCACTACCTGGGAAGGTGTGCATTGGGAAAAAACTAGTAATATGAATGTGGTCATGAATTTGTTAGATTTTGAGAAAGGCTATGATAGAATAGAATGTCCATTTGTTCTAAGTAGGCTCAAGACCTTTGGTTTCCCTTCAGTATTTTGCAAGTGGATTGAAATTTATTTTCAATGAAGCTTCTACCATCATATGTTTGAATGGTTCATGCTCCAAATTAGCCTTTCTTGGCAGATCTATCAAACAAGGACGTCCCATTGCCCCTACCATATTTTTCATAGCTACAAATTCGCTATACTACATTCTTAGAGCTACTGAACTTGGTCCTGCCATTAAAAGCATCTCACTTCCTAACAATGAGGAATTGATAAATGTGCAATATGTAGATGGCATCTTATTATTCTTATAATTTTTTTATGACTATTTTGATAATATGATGGTCAGGCAACAATTCTTCTATTTATTCTAAGGAGATAAAGTGGCATCGCATAAATCTACAATGTTGGGCTAGGATTAACAAGCTCCTCAGTGGTTGGTGTCTATGGGTTGGGGATGGTTAGGTCGTCACATAATTGCTAGGTACTTAGACACCCCTTTCTCTTTTGAACCTTCATTTAAGGATATGTGGAATTGGTTGTTTGGAAAAATGAACATAAACATAAAAAATGACCGACTTCTATGATATCTTTAACTAGCAAGGTGCAAGTAATCCAAAAAGTTCTTACTTCTCACACTATTTTTATTTTCATATGCATGGGTTTTTGCTGATTATTAGTTCAATCCGTTGGAAAAAATTTTGAGATTTTTTACGGTCTAATAGTAGGCGTTCTAAAAATAGACACCATGTTAAATAAAACTAGTTTTGCACCCCAAAAGATCTTGGGGGTTTGGGCATTAAAGATCTTAAAACTCAAGGACTAGCTCTTGCTACTAAATGGATCATTAAATATTTGAATGGGGATGAACCTTGGAAGGTGTTAATCAGGAATAGCATCAACCATACATCTATTAAAAGAGGAAGACAATGGAAAGTTTTTCTTTTGTTAGACATGGTTCTTGGTAATTTTGATATCAAAGTAGGTGGTTCCTCTATCCTTAAATCTCCATGGAAGGCTTGGTGCTCACTAAGAAAATTTCTTTTCTAGAAGAAGCTATTGATAGCTCCCTTCCATATGTGGTATTGGATCGATCATTATGGTGTGGTGCTTCTCTTAAGTCTAAACCTCTAGCCCTTACCCAATGTTGTTCTACTGTGGCTTGGAAAGCTCACGTACTTTTTTATTTGTTTCTCCTCATTTTAGCTTGTTACTTTTTTCTCTCCCTCCTCTAATTGCTTCTCATTGATTTCCCTTCTAAAATCATTCTAAAATTTATAAATGCAACTTGTTAGAACTAATGATGAATGAGGGAACTTTAGACACCTTCTACCTCCTTCAATTGCAAATTAATGTCATCTCAGACTGATTCTACTTCTTTCAGGTGATCTAGTAGTTCTTTTGGTGCCCTTACAAGTCTCTCTTCTTAACCTATATGTCTATTAATCTTGGTATAGATTACCAAATATCTTGTAGTGTTTGATGATTCTATGTTTAGAGGAGGAATAAGTGGTAGCTTTATATTTTTATAAAATTTCCTCCTTTTGATCCTCCCAAAGGCAATTTGTCCTATAATGTTCAAAATTTAAGCATCAAAATTAGGGCTTCTAATAGGCATAATGTTTTCATCTATCAAAAAAATTGTTTGAAACATTGGTCTTAAATACATCTCCCCCCTCTAATATCTTCCCCAATAAATACTATTTGGAGCCATCTACTTTTCTAGTTACTATTTATTATTTACATATTGCCAAGGGTTTTCCTTTCACAACCGACATTGACATAGATTTTTGGGTTCACTCCTAAATTATACTTTGATAAAGAATCCATTTCAACATTTATTCTTGTTAGAACCTCCATATTCTAATATTTGATTTTAAAATAATAATTTTAAAACATTTAAGATTTTTTTTGACAATACACTTACTTGGGTCAAAGTTTGGAACCCATTCTGAACAATGAAATCTAAAATCCTCAAAGAAAAGGGATTAACATTAAAATAAAATTTATTTTCAATCCGATGTCAAGGAAACCATGATCAAGAATTTTAACACTTAATCGACCTTTGAATGTCTCTAGCCACCAATCTACAATCTTCTCCACCAAACAGCTTGCTCCACATCATTTGACAAATAGGGCATAGCTTTGAATGTTGTCCCACGTAGGGTTGAGGATTTTAGATTAAAAACAAAAGCTTGATTCTCTACTCTAGCCCTATCTTCATGTCTATGGCACTAATCATTATTAGTCCTTACCCATGTAATAAGCAGGGTACTAGTGTTTTTGTTAGCCCTCATCAATTAATGTTTTAGTAAACACAATTCAAGATTTCTAAAGTTTGAGGATCTTTATTTTTAAAATTTATTTCTATAAATTTATTTCTAATTTTCTTTGGCTAGAACCAATTTTTCTAAGGGTTTATTGTATTTTTATATTGTAAAAATTTTGGGAATTTATGGGCACTTTTTGATATCTTAATAGAATTGAGGTCTATATTTATAAATTGGATATCTCATGCCATTCTCAATAGAAAGTTCGAAAACTTTCATAATATATAAATATATTAAACTGACAACTAAAATCAATTATTCTATATTATAGGATCTAATATAAATAACAAATATTTGTAGACATGAAATTAAATTTTTAGAGATTTAAAAAGATTTTCTATTATAAGTATTTATAAATTTGGAAGTTCTTGCTTTATTATTTCTTCTTTTTAATTTTTTAGAAAGATATGTTTGTATTTTAAGTTCTTCTTATCTTAAAAATATTTATTTTTTCCTAGAAAGATATTTTTGAATTCTAAATTCTTATTTTTGAAAAAATGATTTATTTTTTCTTAGGATGATATGTTTGTATTATAAATTCTCCAAAATTCAAAAATTTTAAGAAAAAATTATAGATAATAATATTATTAAAAAAATATTTCTTAACCAATCAAATATTAGATGTTACTTATATTTGAATATTTATTTAAATTGAAATATAAATGTGATTATATATGTTAAAAGTTAACTTCCTAAAATTTGATTAGTTCAAATTTATATTCAAATGCAAACCTCCCTTCTAAAATCTTAAAAAAGACAACCCATGCTTTTCTAGCAGAGCTTGCTTGACAAACTTTGACAAAAAGTCAATCATTGGACTCATAGGTGGCTCTCTACTACTAGCAAGGTGACTCTCCTATAATATGTGATTCAGGTTGCCTCGACGTATTTTCTTAAGGAATTTGATGCTCTTTCTTGCCAATTTCTTTGGAGTGACAATTTGCAAAATACTAAATGGAGCCTCATCAATTGGGATACCATTAGCAGGCCAAAAAAGGAAGGAGGCCTCAACCTTTGTTCTGCTATCTTATGCACTCAAGCTCTTGCTGCCAAGATCTATTGGCATTGGTGTTCTAGTCAGTCTCAGCTTTGGGCTTGTATCCTATCACACAAGTATTTACTTGGCATTGAACCTTAAGATGTTTCTAGGTTTCCTCTTGAGGGAAGAAGCTCTATGGTGTGGAATACCCTCAAGATTGGTGCTCACCTGGTGAAGAGAATTCTATTTTGGATCTATAACAGAGGCACTGAGGCTCTATTTTGGGGTGATTCTTGGAATGGGCATCCTCCTCTCTTGTCCTCTCATCTGCACTTACAACCTCTTTGTGATTTCTACTAGATAGAATAAGGTGGCTCATAACTTGGGCCTTGCTATTGGTTATAGATAGAAGAATTCTTCTGATTGGATGTTGGGTGGCTCTCTGGGGGATCGGTTGGAGCTCTCTTAGATCTTGGCTTCTAGGGATTGCAACTCTCTATAGAGGTGCTTCTTCTAGTAAGTATTATGTTTCTTTAGGGTGCCTTACACTAACTAAGCAACTATTTGGTGAGGTGGAGGTCTCTTGGTGGAAGAAAGCTTGGAATAGCTTTTCTTGGCCTAAGTGTAACTTTTTCCTCTAGATTATGCTTTACAATCGTTGTCTAACTTGGGAGAATTTATGCAAGAGAGGCTTCTAGGGGCCTTCCATCTATGTCTTATGCAACAATAGTGAAGAGACTATTTCCCACCTTTTTTTAGTGCTGGCCCTTTGTCAAGCAGATTTGGCACTTCCAATAGAGTGTGTGGGGATGCATGTGCTGACATGTTTCCTCCTTGTTTGAGTTTTGGGTTCATTTGGGCCATCCCCATTCCAAGACCTCTTTCCTTTAGGTTGCTTGGACTACCGGCCCTTCCCTTATTTTATGGCATGTTCATATTGAGAGAAATAGGAGGATCTACCATGATGTGCAACTGGGGATTAGGCACCTGTGGGGGAAAATTGCTAATTCTCTTCCTGAAACACTCCTTGTTAAATGTGACTTTGGTGGAGGTTTGGACCTTGGAGATGCTAGCATTTACTCACACCTTTCCTTTCCTCTTCAGCGAAGTGCTCCCTCTCTCCCCCACAGATGCTCTAGGAATAGAGCTAGGCAATACTCTCAGCGTGTTAATCGTAAGGGCCATTGGACTCTTCCCCAGGTTAGAGTTCTTAAAATAAACTTTGATGGCTCTTCTTAGGGAAATCTTGGACCGAATGGCATTGGGGGAGTTGGGCGTGACATCTCTCAAGATGTTCAGTTTCTATTTTCTATCTACAAGGTTTACCATACAAATAACCTCATGGAAGCTCTTTCTATCTTGGTTGTAGTAGAATAGTGTTGTCAACGTGGGTTGATAAGAATTACTTGTGAGACTGACTTGCAGGTGGTTGTGAATTTATTGAATAGACGAAACCTTGTGGATGTGGATTGGCATTTGGCTATGGTTATTCAACAGATCACTTAGTTATGCAATTCTCCGGATTTTATGTCTTTTGTGCATGTCCATCATGAGTGGAACAGTGTGGCTGATTTCTTGGCTAAATGGGCCTCCAAGCATGTGCTAGATTGGAACATTATTGATCATAGGATGCTTCCCCTTGAATTATCTCAGAAGCTTGCTCAACTTGTGGCCCAGGATAAAGCTCTTTAGTGCTCTTTGTTTCTTCTATTGTTATATTCTCTTTGGTATTCAATAAAATTTTCGCCCCTCTTTTAGTTAAAAAAATCTTCAAAAATAAGTAGAGTTTTGAATGCTATGACTCATTTGGAAAGGGTGCATGGAGTGAAACTTTTAATCATCCCCATCCACTCATTTTTTATTTCGAAATTCAATAATGCTCACATAAAAGTTGGACAATTTAATTCACAAATGAATCAATTTAAAGTTTTAAAAAAATAATATTTATATATTGTTAGACTCTTTATTACTCTTCAATTTTTATCTATATTTGTTTTGTATTTTGTTAGGTTTTATTCTTTTGTATTTTATTTAAACTATTTATTTTAATGTTATGATTCAAAACTTTCCCTTTCCATGACCACACAAATCTATCTAAATGATAACCATAATATTTAAAATTATTTTTTGTCTAACTATTTTACAATAGTTCATGGAATTCATATAAGTATTTGCGGGTGATTTTTATTGTTGTTTTAAAGAAAATCTATAAATCGAAATTGGAAAAATGGAGAAATTTATTTCAATTGTCAAAATTTTGGTTATACATAATTGAGATTATTAAGTATTGATGAATATTAAATATTAAGGATTTTTACATATATTATTAAACTATACACATGACTCATGTCACACATATTTTTAAATTAAAAAATTTTGGTTAGCTATTTGTTAACAATCACTTTTCTAAAATTTAATAGATTTTTATTGTAGATCTCTCCTCTTTTCTCATTTGCTTAAATTCTACATTATTATCAAATTTTATAAACTAAAATATTATTATTGATATATTATCTACAAGATTTGTAACCATCTAATTGTGTAGGAGCTCTTATATTTTAGAATTGAGCCTACCAAAATATCAAATGGTAAAAATTACATAGATTACATATATTATTTAAAATACATTAATATTTAGTGTAAATTTATTTATTTAATGTGATTGAAAATAAATAAATGTATAGATTTTATTAATTTATAATTTTTAAAATAATTTTATAACTATACTTTTTAATATTTCTTTTATTAGAAAACTCTGTAATCTATTATATGATTTAGCATAATGTGATAATCATAGTTATAGATTACAAGACATTGAAAAATCATATTTTAGATTATATCAATTAAATGTAAAGAAAAAATTAATTGCATTAAAATCTTGCTACAAAATTGACAAAGGAGGCAAGCCTCCAAAATGTCTTTCAAACTCTTTATATTGTTTTGATTATTGAATAACATTTTTTGAAACAAATATAGTTTATAAAAAATCATGGACTAGAAAGGTAAAGAGTTAAGAATCTCAAAATTTTTTCTTTTAAATTTCTATTGATCAAATGTTTCAAAACAACTCTTTGTCCCACTTAGCCAATGAACAATTTGCTTTTATTTTCACAATATATTATATGATTACTTTAGACATTTGCCCATATTCCACAAATTTTAGAAAAATGAATTACAACACTTTTTCAAAACTCTTAGAGCCTTTACCTATTTCAAGAATATAAGGGGCTATTCTACTAGAGATTTTATCTAAATCCATTATGATCGACATGCAAAGTAGAGATGTTACAACAAAACTTTCCAATTAAATTGTGTGTGTTTGATGTCCATCTTGAATGCTGTGACAAGTTTCTTAGGAATCTAGACATCAATCTTATACCTAACCCTTACAAAAGATAGGAACTCAAGCTCTCCCAAAACTCTTGTTGTCACATCTTGCTCTAGTCTTTTTATTTTCTTGCTTATGTAGCGAATAGTCAAATGTTGACTTGGTCAAAGCTAGTTTAATCTTAATAAAAGGTAACATCTTAGAATTATACCAAAAATGAAATGAGTTATTTTATGGACATACATGAGATATTATGTTATGATGATGATATCATTGAAGTGCTTTAGATGTTGTGATGTAATAATGTGATTATGCTAATGTTTTAACTTCTTAATGATGATGTGGAAAATTTTAAATAGGACATGGTTCTTACATCTGGTATCAAAGCATGGTTTAAACCTAGGCCCTTGGGCTACTGTGCTAACTTGCGCCAATGTTTGTCAGGTGTTTGAGTTATTATCATGGCCATAATATCTAAATGGAAAGTGGGTCCAAAAGTGGTGAGTGGGTTGAGGAACCTAATGAGAGGTTAGATTAGATAATGACACTGTTGACCCAATAGGGTGCTTTGTTACAACAACAAGGCCAGTGGATGGATAACCTAGAGCAAGGGGCTTGAGGTAGACTTGTTGAAGAAGAGGCAAGGAAGCATGATGAAGAGCAACACTCCAAAGCCCTTCATAAGAAAGAAGAGGAATTGAGGAAGAAATGTGAAGATGAGTAGTTAGCTGAGGCTCTTAGGAGATCTGAGATGGAATAGAAGGTAGAAGCTGACCATCAGAGTGCTCTCCTTAATTCTAATATGATTAAGATAATAGCTGACTTGAGCAAAGATCTCAAGAAGGTGACTCCACCCACATTTCATGGTAGAGCTTTTGGGGAAGATTTAGAGGCATGGATTACTAGCATGGAGAAGTATTTCCTAGTTTGAAACAATATGGGGAAATAAAGAGTAGTTTGGGCCACCTATTAGCTAATGGGTGAAGTAGCTACTTGGTGGGAAAATGTCATGGCTGAAAAGAAACTCCAACATGGGGAGGTAACCTAGGAAGAATTCTTGCATCTTTTTCGCAAATGATGGTTACCTTAGTTGTACAAGAAAACAAAAAATTTCTACAAACTAGTTCAAGGGAACATGAATGTTACACATCATCATGAGTGATTTTGTCATTCGGTGAAGTATGTTCCTTAGTATCAGCATGATGAGCTATTTAGAACTTGGAAGTTTGTAATGGGCTTGTGACTAGAGATCTATAGTGAGGTCGAGATGTAGGAGCTTGAAAGCATTGACTTTGCACTACGTAAGGCCCTTAAGTAGGAATAGAGGTTGACATATGCTTCTTCATATAAATCCTTCAACTAAAACTATAAAAGGAAGTTCCAAGATAATAGGCCTTATCAGGATAACAAGGGCTATTCAGATGACAGGCAAAAGGGAAATGGAAAGAAGCAACAAATCATAAATATGAAGGATAAAGGACAAGAGAACTTTGACAAGAACAAGGAAAATTGGAACAACAACAAAAACCAAAATCCTAGAAATGGAAGTGGAAGGAATGGAAATAACCGAAGTCATCATAATAGGAATGAGGATAGAAGAGCACCTAGAGTAGGCTGTTATGTATGTGGCAGTAACCATTTTGTTGCTAAGTGCCCATAATGAGCCAATAAGAGGGACTTTCCTCCACAACATTGCATTCATGTTGTAGTTGATCATAGATAGGCAGATTATTAGGCCACTCCTATACAGATGACTGGTACACTTTTTGGTTACCCTATTTCTATCCTTATAGATACTGCTGCTATTGAATGTTTTGTAGATCCTAAGATAGTAGCCAAGATACCTGTTAGGGCTAGTTTTATGGCTAAACCTTATACTATAGAGTATAGTAATAGGGCTGAATGTAGGGTAGAGCAATGCTTATTTTGTAGTGAGTTGGAACTCCGTAACTTTCAAACAGAGGTCAACTTGTATGTAGCACTTTTGGGCTCATACAATGTCATTCTAGGCATCAACTGGTTAAGTGAGCATAAAGCTTTGGTAGACTATCAAGATAAGGTGATTAAATGTCTCGATGACACAAACTATTCAGTGACACTAAATGGTGTCAAATGACCTTTGGAGTTGAGGCAAATTTCAGCAATGCATTTGAAGAAAGCTAAGAGAAAAGGCTATCAGCTATATGTTGCCCATTTTAAGAGTCTGGAAGAGACTCCACCTTGATTAGAAGATCATCCTGTTTTGTAGGAATTCAAAGATGTGTTTCCAAATGATTTTCTTGAACTACCCCCTAAGAGAGAGTTCAATTTCTCAATAGACCTTATACTAGGAGAAAAACCTCAATCAAAGGTTCTCTACCATATGACTTCTACAGAAATGTATGAGTTGAATACTTAGCTACAGGAACTCTTGGATAAAAGGTTTCATTCACCCTAGTGTATCACCGTGGGGAGCTCCTATAATCTTCATCAAGAAGAAGGATGGTACCTTAAGATTGTGCATTGATTACCGCATGTTGAATAAGGTGACCATAAAGAATCAGTACCCTCTCCCAAGGATTGTTGAACTTTTTTATCAAATGAAGGGAACAACTGTATTCCCTAAAATTGATTTGTGATCCGGATATCATCAACTTTGGATTTAGGAGGAAGACATATCTAAGACAACTTTTAGAACAAGATATGACCATTATGAGTTTGTAATCTTACCTTTTGGACCGACAAATGCACCTGTTGCTTTCATGAACCTGATGAACAATGCTTTCAGAGATTGTCTTGAAAATTTTGTGGAGATATTCATAGATGATATACTAATATACTCCAAGAATTTAGAAGAGCACAAAGAATATTTGTGCATAGTATTGCAATGTCTAAGAGACAAGAAACTATATGTAAAACTCTCTAAGTGCTCCTTTTATCAGACAGAGATCCACTACTTGGGAACCATTTTATCAGCAAAAGGCATAGTAGTGGACCCCACAAAGATCAAAGCCATCCTTGAATGGCCAACTCTATAGAATGTAAGTGAAGTTAGGAGTTTCGTGGGTCATGTTGGATATTATTGGAAATTTGTTGAGGGATTTTCCCGCATAGTAGCATCAATTACATCTCTTCAGCACAAGGGTAAAAGATTTGAGTAGACAAAAGCATGTGAGAAAAATTTCCAATTACTTAAGAAAAAACTCACTACAGCTCCTATTTTGATTATACTAGACCCAAATGGACATTTTTTTGTCACCACAAATGCATCTAGAGATGGGCTTGGGAGTGTATTGATGCAGGATGGTAAGGTTGTTTCCCACGAGTCCAAGAAACTCAAATCACATGAAGTAAATTATGCTCCTCATAATTTAGAGTTGGTTGCGATAGTACATGCCTTGCAGATGTGGCAGCATTAATTATTGGGAAAGCCATTTGAGCTCAAGATGGATCATATGGGGTTGAGGTACATTTTTACTTGACCTAATTTGGATGCTCGACAGAGACAGTGGCTCAAATTTCTTAGTGAATATGATTTCGGCATAGAGTATATTAAAGGAAAAGAGAACAGAGTAGCAAATGTACTTAGTTGCAGGAGACATATTGTGACTATCTCTTCATCTCAAACTCATGTGAGAGAGTGTATCCTTCAGTACCTTCTTGGGGATGCCCATTATGAATGGGTGAAGTCAGTATTAGATACTAATGCTTCTGACTCACGATTTGATGATTATTCTTTTGATGAGGATGGTCTGCTTAAATACTAAAATAGGATTTATGTTCACAACCATGAAGGGTTATGAAAAGTTGTACTTGAGGAGATGCATTGCACTCCATTTTTAGGGCATCCAGGGGTAAACAAAATGATGGCTGATTTAAGGCCTTTATACTTCTGGCTAGGACTCAAGTGGGATATGACAGAATATGTAGCCCAGTGTTTGGAATGTCAACATGTCAAGGCTGAGCATGCCCATCTGGTAGGTCTACTATACCCCTACGAGATTCCACACTATAAATGGTAGGTTATCAACATGGATTTTGTACAAGGTTTACCCATGACTCAACGCAAGCATGATGTTATCTTGGCTATAGTCAAAAAGTTAACCAAAGTTGCTGATTTCATTCCTAGTAGTCTAAAGGACTGATCTCCAATGTTAGCAAAAAAGTTTGTTCAAGAGATTTTTTGATTGCATGGTATTCTAGAGACCATTATTTTCGATAGAGACACTCGAATGACTTCAAGGCTTTGGACAACCTTGAACTCAACTTTGGGTACACACTTGAATTTCAGTACAACATACCACCTTGAGATTGATGGATAGACAGAGAGGGTGAATTAGGTGTTAGAATATTTGTTACGCATGTCCTGCATGGATTAATAGTACAAATGGGAAGAGTATCTTCCATTGGTGGAGTTTTCCTGTAATAAGTCCTATCGTTCTTCCTTGGGTATGGCTCCATTTGAGGCTCTCTATGAATGTACATGTCAAACTCCTATCAGCTAGGATAGGGTTGAGGATAGGGTTATTGTGGATCCTAAGATGCTAAGAGAGATGGAAGAGTAGGTGATCTTAATCCGTAGTTGAATGAAGGAGGCAACAGATCAATAGAAGAGTTATGTGGACAAGAAACACACTTTTTGCTAGTTCCAAACTGGGGATAAAGTGTTTCTGAGGGTTAGGCTGCAAAAGAGTTCAATCTCATTCGACAAGAGTTCAAAGCTTGCTCCGAGATTTGTTGGCCCATTCGAGGTTTTAGAAGTTATCAACCCAGTTGCTTATCAGCTTTCTCTACCACCTGCTTTAGCCTAAATTCATAACAATCTTCCATGTGTCTTTTCTTAAACCATATCATCCTAAGATATCTCATGCTCTTGACTGGCATGCATTGCAAGTACAGGATCCAGGGGTGATGGTAGTTTAGCCCACCAGAATCATTGAGCAACGTACCCTTAGGGTATGAGATAAGGATGTACTTTAGTATAAGGTCCAATGTGACCAATTTGGCATGGATAGTGCCACTTGGGAAGATGCAGAGGATTTACAAAAATCTTTTCCCCATCTCTTTGTATAGCTATTTATTTTAGTTAGATGACAATTTTGGTATGTGTATACTAATTTTTTTTGTGAAACCATCAGGACGATGCCTTTTCCTAGTGGGGAAGGATGTCATGTCTTGCTCTAGAGTCTTTTTCTTTTCTTGCTTATGTGGTGAATAGTCAAATGTTGACTTGGTCAAAGATGTTTTAATCTTAATAAAAGTTAACATCTTAGAATTATACACAAAATTAAATGAGTTATTGTATGGAAATACATGAGATATTATGTTATGATGATGATGTCATTGAAGTGCTTTAAATGTCGTGATTTAATAATGTGATTATGCTAATGGTTTTACTTCTTAATGATGATATAATTAAAGATGTGATATATTGATTTTTATAGACACTGACTCATTTTTGGTTATGAGTGTCTGAGTGGATGTAGGGATCCTCACAATGAGAGTGTGGTTGAGGTACAGAGGGCTAGCCTCTGGGAAGGGGATGCATTGGATGTCATGCTACCACCCACACACATCAAGTAGAATTTTATGTTGTTGTTTGTTACATTTCTAGAGCTAACCTTGAAAGATCAAAATGAATTAGATGTTTCATTTGCTTTATAGATGGTATATTTAAGATGTTAGATAGAACGTGAATATAAATGACTTGCTAATGGAAGAGTTATGTTGTTTGATTTTAATATATACATATATAAAATTTTTAATTTGATTTGAAAAAGATTTTAGACATATAATGTTCTTTTATACATCTATGTGTGTGTATTTATTAAAAACATTGATTGCTTTTAAAAATTCCTATTAATAAAAATATATTTTAAAGCAATATTATTTCTTCAATACTGAAAACTGCAAAATAAAAACATATCTTTTCATAAGGGAAGCTACAAAACATTAGGTCAGTTATGGGATTGAAGAGGGGATAAAAATCATGGGGTGTTAGGGTAGTTAGGGGTGTTACTTTTGTTTAAGGGTTTGGGAAAATCAGAGGGATGACATACTGAAGAAGCAAGGAAAGGGTTTAGGTTTAGGCATGATCTCAGTCCTAAAGGCAGTGGCTGGACATGGAGAAGAATGACAACAACTAGAAGTGGAGAAGAACAAGCAGAGGAAGGACCTTGATGATAGCAACCTATGTTAAGTAGGTTCCTAAAACATTTTCTTTACTTGTTCCTCCTATTTGGATTGTTAAGTTGAGTTTAAATTGATTAGATCAAGTGAAGCATCAAATGGCCTGGTTATAAATAATGCAATCATATTCTTGATTTCCATGTCTTGGCCAAACCAAAATGTGCTTATTTTAAAAAAACCCTACACTACCTATTAGAGAATTAGAAAGCTAATTGCATGTTGAACATCTCCTTACCTCCAATGAAAATCTCCCTTGTTGTGAATTTTCCATCTCACCTTGTTGACTGTAAGATAGAAAACCTAGTCATGAATTAAAGACATCAATACAGTAGTTGGAATTCTTAATAAAGAGAGGAATACACATCAAAGTCGGTTGAGGGAGTAAGAAAATATGAAAAGAAATATAAAGAATTGAAAGGGGTTTATATCCTATTTTTTTATTTACCCTATTCTAGTTACTATTTTACATCTCATTTATAGAAAAAAAAAACTTGAACATGAAACACAGAAAGAATACTTGTTTTTCTTGAATTCTCAGTAGTACATTTTGGGAAGGTGGAAAGTTTTTCACAGAGGTATTTAAATGGAATCTTATAACTATAGTTGTACATGAATTATTTGCCCAAGAAACACTATTTCATGTCATCCTTTATCCAAATGTCTACACTGTATGGTAAAGCTATTCATCTTGGTCCAAAGTAGAGTTTAATTGAATCATAGAGTATTGTAACAAGAAAAGATAGTGTCTATGATAGTTGTTCTCTTCTTTTTCAAAGTATCTTCTAAATTCCAACAGAGAGGAAACACACTTAGCCAACTAAATTTAATGTTAGGTGTAATACGGAGAATAGTTAGAAATTCCTATTGCCAAAGTTTCAACATACTTTGAAGATTAATTGTGGAGACTTTTCTTTCATTTAATCTCTACAACAAAATGTTGAATTGAACTGTTAGAGACTGTTGAGTTTGTTTTGTTTGTATACATTTCAGCATTGTTGTAGTTGATTGTATTGTATGTAGTGTGTGCCCCTAGTTTACATTTCTATTATCATTGCTAAACTCTTTTAGGCTAGTTTTATGCTTGATTATTAGTAACATTATCTTTCAGATTATCAAATATTATTTCATATTCAGTTGATTTTATGATGATACTACTTGGTACTGTTTACTTCATGTATGCATGATGATGATTATTATAGTGATTTCAGTCATTTGATGATGATTAGTTAGATGGATTATTATACATGTTTTCTTATGGATACTTACCCCATACTGCATGTGTATGGTGTGCATGTATATTTTCTTTATGTATGACATATTGATGTGGTTAAGGAAGGGAGTCATAGTCACCTGCTAGTCATGATCTACACGATGCACCACTTCCTGCCATTGCCTATTTAATTTAGAATATTGTGTTTGTACATGCATGAATTTTATGTAGATTACAGGTACCAGGTATCGACTTCCCTGAATTGACAGGACGAGCATACCCTATCACATTATCTCAATGGTAAGAGAGGAGAGATAAAATCTTAAGTCCAAATCCTAACCTTTGAACCCATTTGTCCTAGAAAAATTAGGACAAGTATCTGAGTTGTTTACCTTCTGAATGCATCGTATGACATTAATCCGTGATTATAACCCTTTAGTTTGATTTTGTATGTGTTTTTCTTTGATTAGTTTTCGTATTTTTTACTATAAGTCTTTGGTGCTTTTTCTATTAATTAAGTCAAATTAAATGATTAAATTAATGGAAAATTATTATGATACTTTTAATATTTAATTATATTTAATTAATTGAGAAATTAATTAAATAAAAAATTAAATTTACATATTAAAGTTATAAGTTTAATTTTAGAATGTGATAATATTTATTTAATTTAATAATAATATATTTAGAATTCATTTTTAAATAAATGTTAAATGCTATTATTAGTTAAGTTAATAAATATTTTATAATTAATGTTTCAAAAATACATTACAAAGTGAAAAAGATATTAATTTATTAAAAGTTTAAAGATTGCATAAAGTGTGCATGAGATTAAAATTTAATAAATTAATTAAAAAGAGAAGTCAAATGAAATTAAATAAAGTTATTTTATAATTCATTAAACATGCATGAAAAAGAAAAAGAAAAGATAATAAAGAGTTAAAGTTTGGTGAGCAAGGAGTCCTCTTGGGTGATCGCACAATTAGTGCCCCAATTTTAGGAGAGAACTCTTTATCACCAATTGAGGGTTCATTTTCAAGGGACCACAAATTTTGGAAGGAGAATTTCAGAAAAGAGAAGGTTTTGGGAGGAGAAATTTCTCTCACAAATCTTTGTTGGCATTACGTTGTTAGCATCAGAATCCAGGCAAATTCTTGTGATTAATTTGCAAAGTAATTACGCTATTTCTTTTCTCGTCTTCTTCATGTGCGTGAAATGGTTATCTAAATAATTCTCTGTGACGAGTGTTTCAATATTATGGATTTTTGGTATGCATGTTAATTCTTCTGTATACGTAGAGATTGAATTATCTTAGAATCTTTGTCCGATAATTTTGCAAATTGGATTTAAACTAGGGAGGGTTTTGAAATGTTAAAAGGAAAATATTAAAGAGAAAATCCGACTAGTTTGTCATATTTTCCCTATTAGATTAATGTTGAAATTTTTATAAAAAAATAATAATAAAATTTATATATCTTAAGGAAGAAGGGAGTTTGTTTTCTTTAAAATTTATATTTATAAAATTCTATAAAAACAAATTAATTAAAAATGAATTTTGAAAAAATATTCAATTTTTTTTAAAAAAAAATTAATTTGGCAAGGGGTGAGGAAATCCCATGACCCCCACCACTTTATTACCATTCAACAACCAAAGTACTACTATCACAATACTTTGATAGCAGTGGTACAAGGTACCACTATTAATGTAGGACTATGACAGTAGGGTCCTGCATTTGTAAGGCTGGCAGAGCTTGTAAAAATAAACATCAGCTCAATAAGAATTATAATTTTATTTGATATTAAATTTAATTTTATTAATTTTTTTAATTATTAATTGTTATTAATTTTAATTATTATTTAATAAATAAATTTTACTAACTATTTTAATTTTTAATAATTAATCAAAATATAATTATTTTATATATATTTATAATAATTAATAAATTTAATTTAATTAGTTTATTTAATAATGGAAGTTGTTTAAATAGAAATGGAGATTTATTTAATTATTAATAATCCTAATTTTTAATAAAACTGCAAACTTTTATTTTATTTTATCAGTAAACGGCCAAAGCCTAGATTAATTATTATTATATGTTAAGCGAAGGTAGATTTGAATCCAAGACCTCCCACATGAGAGGCTCGCAAGTTACCGTTGCATTGTAGGCTTTTGCCTACAAATTGTTTTATTTTAAATCAATAGAATTATTTTAATAATTTAAATAAATAAATAATTATCCTTTGATTATTTTTAGAAAATTGATATAAACTATAATGGGGGTAATTCTATATTTTATTTAAATAAATGAATGGGTTAACTTGTAGGGTAAACTGAGAATCTTATATACTTGAAAACATACATTGAAACGAAAACTAAAACCTTACATTTAACTCAATGATATGTGTTCAAAACCAAAATAAACTATGAAACCTACACTTTGTTATCTGTAAGTTGTTTATGCTTTGGGTTTGGGTTAACTAGAGTGTTGACCAGTCTTAGGATGTTACTAGAGGCTTGGGGGTTCTACATTTGTGATGTTATGATGATTTGATTTCGATCTTTTACACTCAACCATGGTAATGTGTCTGGTATGCTCTATAATGTGCTTTGATCTATTGATTGTTATTGCTTTCCAGTGTTCTTGTGTGAAGCTGAGGTGAATGTTATGACCTACTTGACTTAACCATTTTGAGTCTTCGATTAGTTGTATTTAGATTGCTTTTTAGTCACTTTTGAAGGATTGAGCTGTTTGGTATGATTTGTTATTGGTGATGTCATGTTATGACATATTTGACTTAACCATTTTGAGTCTTCGATCAATATTTCTTGAGATGCTTTCCAGTTACTCATAGAGAATTGATGTGTTTTTGTGAATTATCTTTTGATGCTTTCCAGTCACTTGTATAGGATTGAGGTGATTTTATATGATTCTTTGATTTATACTTTCATGAACTTAGGGTAGGTTATCTATATGTAATGTTGAGAAGTGGTTTGCAATGGAGACTAGGGCTCTAAGTGGCTGCTAGGGCAACCCATTGTAAGTTGTTTAATAAGTGAAAACACTACACTAAATGGGAGTAAAATGAACCGAATAAGAGTCTTTGTATGTTCTTGCCCATGCCTCGAGTGTTGGTATAGACTAGGATGGGATTAGAGAGAATGCTTGGTTGCGACCATGCATCATTAGTATTCCTTGTCAGTACAAGAGGATGCTAGTGCTGCATAGGGATCACTAGGGGGCTCGGGTCCAGAGAGACTACCAAGGTAATTCTAGCATTGATTCATGCGATGACACTTAGTCACTTACATAGTAGATTTCCTACGTGTCTGTGTTTTCCTTTGGGTCTAGATGTCAATTTATCTTGGAACCTTTGAGTTAGATTACTTTTAGGGTTTCTTGGACTTAGAGTGTACTTTTGATATTTTGATTGATATCCTATTTGAGACTTTAGACTATCTCCTTAGTGCGGTGGGAGTGGGCCTTTTTGGGTTACCACACGGTCGGGTGGTAGTGCTTTTTACTCTTACCATTGAGATCCATCCGTTGTTGTCATGGCTGGAGCTTCCTTGTTTGCATTCCTTTCATTCCATCCTTGCGTATTATGATGGATAGCTTCACTTATTATACTGCACTTTGTTTCATGGATCCAAAAAGGATGATGTAATCTACTTTTATAAATGTATATTCTTTTAGCCTTTCATACCTTATGACATGTACAGTGGATGGTTGTGCATTCCAAATGTTATTGCCAAGTGGCATTTAGAACAAATATATATTATTTAAATGGATTTTGGACTTTTAATTATTCTTTCATGTGGATGTGTTATTTATTAGACTTAGTATTAATTAAAATTTAAATGTGACTCAACGTCTTGGGATCCTTAAGGAAACTACTTTGTTATGTTTGCTTATGTATGATTGTATGTTATTGCTTTTTCTACTTTATGTTTGACGTGCATACTATTATTTCTTTCTTTTTTTTCTAAAAAAGGTTTGACAAATTTATTAAAACTTTAGGTTAGTTCTTTTGGATCCCTTGGCGAGGTGTTACACTGTAGGAGATTAACACAACTATATGTATTTTAATTGATTTCAAAAGTGTACAAATCAGCATTACATGTATGATTGTACCTTAGTAATAGCATCATCCTATATGTTTTAAATTTAGTTGCAAAGTATTTGTATCAACATTTAAGTATATGTCTACACTATACGAGTAGTATGAACCTATATGCGTTGAATTTAGTGCATAAGTATTGAATCTACATTTAAGTGCTTTACTGTAACATAGGGAAGAACACTCATATATGTGTTAAATCAGTTGTAAAAATATTCAAACAACATTGATATCTCTAACTATACCCTACGAGAGGGATAATCATAAATGCTATCCTTAAATGAAATCCGATCAGTTGGAACGTCCTATTGTGATCAGCATATAGAGATGTTTATTTTTCTTCATAGCTAGGTGTAATGTAGCAATTATGGGAAAGATAGATGGATACTTCATGTTTAGTATCTTCTATTTGCCAGTTCTTTAGAATGGATACATGTTGTTCTTGTTTCTTCTACCATTAAATCTAGCTTATAAAGTGCTTGGCCAAGCCATTTTTTTTTTTCCAAATAATGCATGTGTGTATGTGGCTATGCTTATTTGGTTTTACTACATATGTATAGATGTGCAGTTAATTTTATTCCCTACTACATTCCATGATTAGGCTACTAGGCACATGGTTGCAATGTAGTGTGTTTCACAATCACACCAGATCCATCTAATCCATCTTGTTCCGGGAAGCTAGGCTTCTCGTGCGAGGGTCAGGGTATTCTTCATGTCAGGAAGAATCTCATAGGACTAATCATTCCATGGTTGGTGAGGTAAAAGCGCATGGGCTACACTCCCATCTTAAACAACAGGTGGACGATGTCCTATGACTTTGGAGATAGGATACGCTGAAGAACACAACAAGATAGGTTATCTCAATTTTGATTGTATTGTTCATCATTGAGATGTACTGATATATGTAATTGTAACTTGAGAGTTATGTAAAGCTGGAAATTGATTTAAAGAAATGCATTACAAATTGCTATGAGTTGGATCAATAACTATGGTATTATGTTTCTATCATAAGCATGAGATGTGATTAGTTATCACCATTATTAATGTAATTCTAAACATCATATTTTTAAACATGTTGAAGATGTTTAATTTTTGATCAACATCTTAATGTTTTTGTTATGTGGATAAACTAATTGTTGATGGTTAAACAATTTGACTATTTTGCTATGTTTTGATTGGTTCTCTTCCAATTTTTTCACAATTGATGATGTGGAAAAATTTAAATAGGACATGGTTCCTACACTTGTCTTTATATATCCATTGTAGATGGGGTTTCTAAAATGTTTTGTATTAATGTCTTTAAAATTTCTAAGTCTACTAAGTGAATTTTAACGTGGAGCATTGCCTTGATTTCCTTGCCTTGTGTTTGAGTCAAATAAGATTCAATTCACTTGCATGGGAATAGTAAGGTATTAATGAAAACACATGTTGGTTATTCTAGTAGAAGAATCTGTCCTAAACAATTTTTTAATTTTATTGAGTGCTCCATTTTATAGACAAGACCACTCTTAATGAATAGTGACATTACAAATTGATAACATCACTTTTAGAATTTCAATATTGTTCTCAAAGTGAGTTCTCATCACTTCTTCCACATTATTTGTTACTTATATTTTCCTTAGGTCGATGATATTTTTTAGTTTCTCAAGACTTTGTGGCAATTTTTATTTTAAATATAATCATCTTTTTCATAGTTGCACTTATAATTGCAATTTTTATTTTAGATCTTGCACTTATAATTAAATTTTTGTTTTAGATTTTTTTCTTAAGCTTTTTGGTCTTTCACTTAAGTTCTTCTTTATGATCCACTTCACTTTCAATTTTGGCATCTTCTTTCTTGAATGAGTCTATCTTTTTTCAAACAATTGTCTTTATCTTTTATTGAATCAACCCTTGTTTAGTTTGCTATAAACAAAGTTTCTTCTCACATTACAATCTAAGACACTCAACTCTCTCTTTATATGAGACTTTACCCCTCTTGGACTAGGAATCTTTCTTCTATATGCGGAAGTTCTTTTTATATAGAAAATGTTTTCTTTCCTTCTTGCTACAACCTCCTCATTACGATCATGATTTTCAACATCTAGAATGTAGAAACAAGATGTCTTATTTTACAATAAATAAAAATAGTTCAATGGTAGCTTGATTTTGTATCTTTAAATTTTTTTTAAAAAAAATTTCAATTGACTTCTACATTTGACTCATTGCTCCATTTTTCACATTCTATGTTTGGTAGTGGGAATATGATAGCTATATGTAAATTCTTAAAATTTCAAATTCTCTGTTTGGGTGCATCAAATCAAAATTGTGAATAGGAATACATATTTCAATTTTGGCTTAAAAATGAGCATTTAAAATTCCATCTAAATAGGTATAATTGTAAAACGTATTCCTATACCAATTTTATTTATTTTAGAAAGCATAAATTTTTGGGTCTGTGAATTCTACATCAAATTTTGACTTAACCAAACAAGAATAGAAATAGGCATTCTTATTTTCTATTCTAGAATAACAAATTTCAAAATATGTATTCCTATTCCCATATTCTTAATCCTATAGCCAAATAGAAAACTTCTTTTTTTCAATTTCCTCATATCATACATTGTGAGGATACGTAAGTAATCGAAGTGTTAATGAATCAAAATCCTTCATTTCTTCAATGGAAGAAACTTTGACATCAAATCGTAAGTGAAGATACTTTAACGAATTTTTAATAATCAACGAATCTTCAACCTTTTGACCAAGTCCTTTCATTGTATTGACTTGATTGCATCCACATTTTTTGTCTTTAATTTTCAAGCTCTCAAATTATCTTCTATGGGTTAGGGGATTAGTCTTCTTTATTTTAAATCACCTTCATAGATGTTCTAAAGAGATAATTTATGAAGTTTGCATTCTTCTTTTTAGCCTTATCCATTGGTGGAGATGATAGAGTTGCATAATGATTCACTACAAAATTTATCTAATATATTATCAAGAGCCATTTGATAAGTTCATGTCCTATTTTTTGTCAAAAAATGGAGTTATATTTGAATAGAATATTTTTTGAATATTCATGTGTGTTCTCAAGATCTACCTTCTAGCAATAAGAATAACTTTGAAGGGCCTTAATCTAGTATTAATTGATGTGATGTACACTTATACACTC
The DNA here is from genome assembly GCA_028749045.1 of Cupressus sempervirens. Taxonomy (NCBI): domain Eukaryota; kingdom Viridiplantae; phylum Streptophyta; class Pinopsida; order Cupressales; family Cupressaceae; genus Cupressus; species Cupressus sempervirens. The sequence continues at coordinate 127,140,685 of CM053788.1, forward strand.
AGAAGGGGGTCAATATATGATTCAATTTTTCTTATTTGAAATTTTATAACCATAATCTAAGAAAAAACAAAAATACATGTGTACATAATTAAGAACATGGAAGCACTTTCGAGGAAAACCTATAGAGATGTATTAATTAGATATATTATTCAAGTCATTCCACAAAAAAGAAAAAAAAGTAATATTAGAACACACACAAACACGAATCTCCACTTTGAGAATTTGCAAGCATTGGCCTATTATAGAAACCAATCCCACAAGTGAATATTAAGCTACCAAGAGACACTCGTTTAATTTCACCTTCTAAATGTTACTTCGTCAATGGATGATGAATATATTTTACTACACTACACAAAGCTTACTTTATATTAAATATCATGTACATTAAATCTACTCTACTTTGTTTTCAAATGATAAAAACATTCTCTCACATCATATTTAAAAATAAGCTTCACCTGCTTAAACCTCACTGGACACTAAAATTAGTTAAGTAAAATACAAAGGTCAACCCTATAGAATTAAATCATAATAATAAAATTTAATTTAGTGGCCTTCCATTACATCTAGTTTAAATAATAAAATTCCACAAGTTGGCCTCAAATTACACCTCTTTTAAAATGCTAAAATTCCACAAGTTGAGCTTGAGCTAGAGCCAATTTATAAACAAACAATCTCCCAAACTTTGACATCAACAACCTTTTTACCATCTAGCCAAATATTTATAACAATCTCACTCTAACATCAATAGCCAAATTTTGAAAAATCTCCCTTCTTGAAAAAAACATACTTTCATTTAAATGACATTTCCAACAACATTGGCATGTCTCTTGAATCTATGTACAACATCCAGAAAATTTAAAAGATAGATTTAATTAATCACTAAGAAAATAAAATCCAATTTTTCTAATGTTTTGATTAGGTAAAAATAGGTTTTGAAAGGACTCAAAACCTTTTATAAAGTAACAAGTAGACAAGAAAAGAAAGCCCACAAGAAATTGTGCATTAGCACTATACAATTAGACAAGCTAGAACAAAAGACCATAAAACATCAAACAGGAAGAAGGACAACAAAAAGCATAAAGACAACATCAGGATAGCTATAAGGTCTTTAGTAATTCAATAGCTTGATTATCTAGGATGTTCATGTTCATAACAAAGGCCCTTAGCTCATCAATCTCTTTGTCATCCATAACCTTTGTCTTCTTTGAATTTGCCCTTTTGTGCTTGCTGGATCCTTGATCATCTTTCATGTATCCTTTGTACTCTAGTCTCTCCTCTATTCTCACTTATTCATCAAATTCTTGATGTTCTTTGTGGCAACTTTCAATATGGAACAACCTTGATTAGCAAAATTCTTTAACCCATTCTCAATATTGTTCTCCATGGTATCCATCTTCTTCTGCATGTCCTTCAACATGTGTTCCATAGCTCTATTTTTGGCTTCAAGAGGTGGGACTCTCTTCATCAAGTTCTTAACTTCTTCATCATTCCCAATCACCTCCAAGAGCCTATCCAAGTGTTGGCCTAAGGTCAACTCACCTCTATTAGTCTTGCTCAGATGTTCAAACTCCCGTCTTATATCCTGCATTTGTTCCATCATATTGTTGATGTCCCGTCTCATCCCATCAAGGTTTCCAAAGACACCCTTAATATGCCCTTGATCATCTTAGGCACTGGTTTGGTTTAGATTTTCCTCATCAATGTCCAGATTATCTTTCGCAAGGTTAGCATCATCAATGCATTTATCCTCAACCTTCCCATGAATCAAAATCTTCTTGCCTTCTGGGTCCTTCTCCTTATTTGGGATTAGAAGATCATCATCCGTGGGGATGTTCAAACATTTCTCATCCTTCTTTGAACTATTTCTAGTTTTAAATCTATTAGTTTTCCCCTTAGTCTTCTTCCCTTTTTCCTCTTCAGAATCCTCATATATCCTAGTATTCATCTCATAATCCACCTCTTTTCTTTTCCTTTTCTTAGATGTCAAGCCCCAGGGGAAAGATTTTTCCTCTTTTTAACCATTGACTCAGCTTCTTCTTCCTCAGTATCATCTTCATAGGCTTCATTTGAGTTAGCCCCCTCAGTATCACATTCCAAAGTCTTTTTGCTAAAGTGAGGTTTGTTCACTTTTTTGGAATTTAAGAAAAATCATAACCAACACCATCAAACCCTCATGACAAGCATGATCTCCTTCATTTTGAAGGGCTAAGATGATAGTATCCAAAGACTACCTTAGGTAGAATGGGAAATTTATTCTAACCCTATGCCTAAAGTGATTAATCAACATGAAGTGGTGGCCATAAATCTTAGTAAAACAACCATCTAGGGTTAAATACTCAATAAAAACAAACATAACAAACCTCTAGGGTCTAGAAATAGAATGTGGGCTGAAGTAGGAGTTGCCAATTTTGACCAACCTATTTCTCTCCTTGGTTGTCTCTAAAAACTCATCCACAACTTTGTCAAAAAATTTCACGTCTCTATATAAATTAATAGCTTCCTCTTCCAGGCTAGTGGCTTCAGCAATAATATCCTCTGTGACTTCCATTCTCTGATTACCCACCAAAATGCTATCGTTCTTCCAAGTTTTGATGAACTACTTGGTTATAGTCAGGTTGATTCCCTTGAGTTTCTCCATGAAACCTATAAACTTTTCCTATTCTAAAATGTCCCAAATTTTTGGCTTCTTCTTCCATTCCTTGTATCTTCTTGGCTCACACCTCTTTCTTCTACCTCCCATATTCCTCAATTTGCAAAAATTACTCTCCTTACTAGCGATCTCAAGAAAATTGTAGTTCTTAGTTTCAGAATCACAACATGCTTTTCTCTTTTGCAAGAAAATCCATAATCTGTGTGGTAATAAGTGAGCAGTCTCATCAAACATAATCATAATCCACGATCCCCCACTCTAATACATCTCATAATTACTCCTAATGTCCATTTTCATCATTATTAAAATAGTTTTGTCTACTTCCAATTATGTTGTACTCTATCAAAGATAGCCTACGAATTTGTATGTTATTACCATTATTCCAAGTCATCTTCATGTGACTTTTACAAGCCACGTTTGCTGCCCAGTTAGTCACTTTGTTGGTTTCTCTATAATTTGGGTAATAACACATTCCACAAAAGAGTTGATCAAAATTATAGCTTTGCATATAATGTTATGAATGGTCCATGAGGGGTTATTAAATTTGTTGAGACAATTAATGATATTTAGGGAATTCCCTTCAACCCTACAAATTTTCTCCATATTCATACTCTTAGCATATAATAGACCATAAAGAGCCACACTAGCTTCCATTATGTGATTGGTCTACTTTCCAATAGCAATAGCCATAACACTAATACTATCCCCATATTTATTTCTAATTACAATACCACACCCCACAATCCCTGGATTTCCCTTAGAGACCCCATCAAAATTAATCTTATACCATCACTTTGGTGGGAAATCCTATCTAGCCATGCTTCTAAGACTTCTTACACCTTGAGAATAATTGATGCCTTCTACTTTCAAATTCTTAATTACTTTGGCTTCCTACTCATCATGAGGCTCCATGCCTTTACCACTCAACTTGAAATTCTCTATCACCATACTCTTGATCTTGTGAAAGATCTGATTAAAGTTTGACTCCTTGCCCCTAAATACCCTATCATTTATTTTCCTTCCAAACACCTCAACATAAATAAGGTAGAATAAAGTTCAACAAATTATTAATCAAGGCATTCTAGGAGGGTGACTTCCAAGCTAAGAATAAATCTTGGATACTGAAAGGGAGAACCCTCTCCATTTCCAAAAGTCTAAAGATCCTTTCCTATAAGCTTCTAGTATAGGAGCAATGAACAGTCAAATGATTAACCGATTCTTCCTCTTCCTTGCATAGATAACATTTGCTAACAACAAACATACATTTATTCTTTAAATTATCAGTAGAAAGGATATTGTCTTGCAATAAGATCCAAAAAAGATGTTAAATTTAGGTGTTAGGCCTTTGAACTAGGCTTTAGCCCAACAAGATTCATGACAATCTTCAAAGGTATAACCGTACAAAGAAGAGAAATAAAACAATCCATTAGGATTAAAATTCCATGTTAGAGAATCCTCCTCATTAACTAGAAAGAAAAAAATCAAAATTTTATTAAGTTCATTTAGAGAATCATCCACTATAGTAAGATCCACCCATTTGTCTCCTTCCCAATAATCTGTAACATCTAACCCCCAAAAAGAATTTCATTGCACCATATAGCCATTCTACTATTGGTTAGAACTTAGAGCATGATCAAGAATCCATATGTCCTCCCATAATTGAATAGTTTTACCATTGGAAACCTTCCATCTCGCTCCTTTATTTATAATCTGCTTATTTTCTAAGCCTGCTTCCAAATAGCTAAGCCCCCTTGAACTTCATCACTGCTAAGAAAAAGATTGAAACTTTTTCTTTTCAAATTATATTTGTTATTTCATATGTCTTTCCATTATCCAACATCATTATACAATCTCCAAATGAGGTTAACAAGTAAGAGAGCATTCATATTATTTACCTTTCTTAATCCCAGACCACCTTTTTTAATGGGTTTACAAACCTTATCCTAGGCAATTAGTGTCATTTTCTTCTTCTTTTCCATTCCAGTCCATAAGAAGTTCATCTAAATTCTTTCAATAGCCATTGCAATTTTTTTGGGTATCTTAAAAGTACTCAAAGTATACAGGGGGATGCTTTGAATGATAGATTTTAGCACAATTATCTTACCAGCTTGGCTAAGGAGGGATCCTTTCCAACCAGCTAACTTGCATGGATTTTATCAATTAGATAACTCCAAAAAGAGTTGAGAGGGTCTAGACATAGAGGTAAACCAAGATACAAACCCGAAAGGCTTCCAATATCACACCCCATAATTCTTTAAATTTTGGTTTTCCTATTCATATTAAAATTGATGAAATAAATAGAGCTTTTATTCCAATTTATAATATGTCATGTGGCCTACCCATAATCATCAATAGCCTTTTAAATATTCCCAACATTTTTCACTGAAACTTCTCCCATTACAATCGAGCCATCCACAACTTATTGGTGAGAACATATTAGTTCCTTTGATGAAGGTCTTAACCCCACAAAATCCCCCTTTTGCACCATTTTCTCCACAAATCTACCCAAAAATTCAGCCATTAAAATGAATAATATAGGGGATAAAAGGTCCCCTTGTCTTAAGCCTCAAAATTTATGAAAAAAAGGAGTCAGGGACCCATTTACTAGAACAAAAAAAGTGGCAGAGGAAACCAACATATGAACCATATCCATAAACCTATTATTAAATCCAAAGGCTTCCAATCCACACCTTAAAAATTCCCAACCTAGCCTATCATAGGCCTTAGAAAAATCCAACTTCAGTAAAAACCCTTCTTTCTTTGACTTGATGAAGGAGTGAATATTTTCATGAGCTAAGATAATAGAGTCCAAAATATACCTAGAATGAATCCATTCTACTATCTTAAAATCAAATTAGGTAATAATGTCAAAATCCTAAGAGTGAGGACTTTTGAAATGATCTTATAAAAATAATTACACAAGTTGATGGGTCTAAATTGATCCATACTATCTGCCCTGAGTTTTTTGGGTATCAGGGCCATAAAGTACCATCAATTCTTTAAGGAGTTTTCTAGATCCGAAGAATTTTTTGACCCCTTTAATAACATCCTCTTGTATAATGTGCCAATAAGTTTGGAAAAAGAGATAGGGGAATCCATCCAAGCTAGGTGCCTTGTCACCATCAAAGGGAAAAATACCCTTTGTTATTTCCTCCTTAGCAGGAATGATAGTGAGGTTTTTGTTTTGATCTTTAGATATGCTCTTTGGAATACACCACAAATTTCTTTTGTGTTTCCTTATCAAGATTATGTTCTCTCCAAAAGACCAATGAAAACTACCATAGCTTCTCTTTTGATATCCTCATTATTCTCTGTGATAACATTATTAACTTTTAGTCTAGAAATATTGTTGACCACTATATGCTTCAAAGTGGTCATATAAAAGTACTTTGTGTTCCTATCCCCTTCTTTAGTAAAGTCTTTCCTAGATCATTTCTTCTAGTAAATATCCTCCTTGGTAATAATATCATGTAATTTAATCAACTTCAAGTCCTCCTCCTTTCTAGAAACTTTTTCATAACCCTCAGACTAAATGTTGTCCTTGATCTCTTTAAGTTCCTCAAGAATTTTACATTTGCTTTCAAATATATTTCCAAAAAGTTTCTCTATTCCATATTTTAATGTTATCCTTAACATTTCTTATGTTTTTTTCCAATTCGAACATAGTAGTTCCCTAAACCTTAACCCTCCACCAATCTTTAATAAGGCTTTCCAACCCAGGGTGTAAAATCCACACTTTTTCAAATCGGAAAGGAGAATTCTTTTTAATGGAAATAGGGTCATCTAAGAGAAAAAGGGGATAATGATTAGAACCTACTCTAAGATGAGCCATTAAAGAGCATTTATAACTTTGAAACCAATCATTACTTATAAGGGCTCCATCAAGTCTAACTTGTATGAGATCCTTACCCAGTCTTCCATTCGTCCAAGTATAGTGTATACCTTGCAAGTCCATGTCATGTAGCAAATGATTATCAATAACAATGCAGGAGCATCCTAGGTGTAAGAGCAATCTTGCAACACCCACAAATATTTTCTTTTCAGTCTTTTCTATTTTAATAAGGACTAGTAGAAAGGGGGTTGCTATTTCTGGGAGCTTGCTATTTTTAGTAAGTTTTTCATACGAGCTTAGAATGTTCTCATTTTCTATAAGAAGGTTCATTTTAGTGTTAAAATCCTACCATACAAATTTCATTGTTCCAGTTTAAGTATTGGAGAAGTTATTGCAAATTTTCAGTGGGAAAATTTGTAGAAAAATCTTCAAGCTTACCGTTGGAGGAGTTAGAGTGCCTGGATGAGGTCCAAAAACTTGACGGAAGGGCTCTTACATAGTTTTGAGTCTGTAGATCACAAGATGGTGTTTCTGAAAAGTGGTTATAATAGTCAATCAAAGCAACGTTTTGAGAGTTATGACCTTTCAAAGTTGGCCTACCCAAAATTCCTAAAATAATTGTTAAAGATGTATTTGGCTGACTCTATATGTATTGTTAGGGTCCGCCATCCATAGGTATTAAGTATCAATGTATAGAACCTTCCCAAGTGTGCATAAAATTACCTATTTAAGAAAGGCCCGAATATTGTCTAGAACATCTCTAGGTGATAGTTCGTAGCTTGTCTTGTAGATTATTGTAATGAAGGCACCCATGTGGGTTAGCATATTGTACTTGTGAATTCTGTAATTCTACATTTGAGGTGCAAAGAAGGATTCCATATTTTGTTCTCACATTTTCTATTGTTTCTTTATTACTATTATGAGTTTATGGTATTAAGGGGAGTACCCTTCATCAAGTTGTATCAGAGCTAGAGTTCTTGAGTGTGTGGATAGATCATCGACTGTGAGGCAGTTTACACCAGGAGCATTATTTGGATGAGTGTGTAGATATATCATTGTTTATGAGGTAGTTTACACTAAAGCTTCAATGGAAGCACAAAAATGCCTCCACAAAGAGAGCATGGCAGAAGAGTTGTAGGTTTACACCTAAGGGTTTCTGAGCCCTCCAAAGACAAATGCAAGTATTGGAAGAACAAATGCATAGAGGAATGAATCTTCTCATAAGAGATGAAAGTGAGGTTGAGGACAAAGTAGAAGAAAATGTTGAAGTAGAGGTAGTTCTAAACCTAGAGGGAGAGAGGCTTTTTAGGACCATCTCCAAGATTGGAAAAAGACCTAAGTTTGAAGTTCCCACATTTTTTAGGAAATCTTAACCTAGAGGAGCTGATTGATTGGATCAAAAAACTAGAGGAGTACTTTGAGTATGAAGATATTGATGATCCTAATAGGGTCAAGTTTACAAAAGAAAAACTAAAGGGACATGTGACTTGATCTAGTGGCAAGAGGTTTAGTTGGAGTAAAATAGAAAGGGAAAGACAAAAGCACTAGATGGAATTAGATGATAGCTAAATTGAAGTGATAATTCATTCTCATGGATTATGAGCTTGTTTTGTTGAAGAAAATGCAAGGGTTGAAGCAAGTGAGAAATTTTTTTCAAGAGTATATTGAAGAGTTCTATTGAGTTTTCACTAGAACTGACCATGTAGAAGCTGATAAGGAGAAAGTCACCTGTTATCTTAATGGGTTAAGGCCAAGAGTTTAGGATGAGTTGAGTCTAGTTTGAATGAATAGTATTGAGGATGCATACTATTTTTCCCTAAGAGTTGAGGAGAAACTAAACAAGAAGTTTGAAAAAAAAAATATTGGAAGAGGTAACAGTGGAAGATCTGGCAGACAATCTTATGGTGGTCATAATGATGACCAAAAGAACAATGATGAGGTTGGAAGTAGTAGTCTGAACTGGAGGGGAAACAAATCTAATTATTTCCATGATCAGAACAATAGGGATTAGAAGAAGAGGTAGAGCACAAGGATTTGGAAGAGGAGGCTTCTATGGGAAATGTTTTCACTACGAAGAAGAAGGGCATAGAGAATTTGAATGTACCCAGCACCAAGGAAGAACATATCAAAGAATAGAAGGCTAGGCCAGAGTTTCACATGTTGATGAAGATGCCAGATCCTCACATTCTAAAGATGTTGAAAGAGGAGAAGTCCTAGTGAATAGAAGAGTCCTACTTAGCTGTGAGAATGAACCTAATCAAAGAAGGAGTTTATTTTTCACAAGGTGTAGATGTGAAGATAAGAATTGTGATTTGTTCATTGATGGTGGAAGTACTGACAATCTGGTGTTAGAAATGATGGTCACCAAGTTGAAGCTGAAGAGATAGAAACACCTGTGTCGATACCATATTTCTTGGGTGCAAGATGACCACAAGTTCATGGTCAATGAGTAGTGCTCAGTGAAGTTCAAGATTGGAAGCTACCATGATGAGATACTATGTGATATCATAGCTATGGACATATGTCATATTTTTTTGGGTGGGTCGTGGTAGTTTGATAGGCATATTGTACATGATGGGGTGAAACATAAGTTAAAGTCATTGAATGAGAAATATCATACCTACACTCTAACCAAGGATGGAGTGAAACATAAGTTAAAGTCATTGAAGGAGAAATAAGAAGAGGTATGTAGTATTTCAAAAATATGTTTTGTTGATGGAAAAGAGTTTCCCAAAGGTATGATGTGTGAGCATATGTGTTTTTCTATAATTCCAAAAGATAGTAAAGAAGAAGTAGAGGAGGTAGCTACAGAAGTTGTAGATATGTTGGTAGAGCTTTCTAATGTTGTATTAGATAATGTACCTAATGGTTTTTCCCCAATGAGGAAGATCAATCACTAGATGGATTTATTTCCAGGAGCCAGTTTTCCAAACAAGGTAGTGCATAGAATGATGCCAGCAGAAAGTGAAGAGTTGAATAGACAAGTTCATGAGTTATTACCAAAGGGGTTAATTCAAAAGAGTTTGAGTCTACATGTTGTACCAAAAATATTAGTACCAAAGAAGAATGGAGGATGGAGGATGTGCATGGATTCTCATGCTATCAACGAGATCACAATCAAGTATAGATTTCCATTACCAAGGATGGATGATATTATGCATTGTTTAAGCGGAGATGAGTATTTCACAAAGATAGATCTGAAGAGTGGGTACCATCAAATTTGTATCAGAGAATGTGATGAGTGGAAGAATGCTTTCAAGACAAGGGAAGGACTGTATGAGTTGTTAGTCATGCCTTTGGGCTAACTAATGCACCAACCACTTTCATGAGGCTCATGAATGAGGTACTGAAGGAGTTTTTGGGTAAATTTTTCATTATTTACCTAGATGATATATTGATCTTTAGTAAGACATTGGAGGATAATTTGATTCATATTTTCAAGGTATTTGATAAGTTGAGGGAAGAAAAGTTGCTGATAAACCTGAAGAAGTGCATTTTTGTAAAGAAGGAGTTGGTGTAGCTAGGATTTGTAGTCTCAACAAAAGGTCTGAAAATGGACCCAAAGAAAGTGAAGGCTATCCTTGAATGGCCTACTTGAAGGAGTATGACAGAGGTAAGATCTTTTCATGAAATGGCTAGGTTTTATAGAAAGTTCATAAGAGGTTTTAGTTGTATCTGTGGACCCCTAAGTCAAACAATGAGAGGGGATAGGAAATAATTCAAGTGAACTGTAGGAGCCTATTTTAGCAGTTCCAGATTTTAACAAGGTGTTTCAAGTAGACTGTGATGCTAGTGGTACTACAATAGGAGTTGTTTTGAGTCAAGAAGGTAGACCTATTGCTTATTTCAATGAGAAATTGAATGATGCAAAAAGAAAATATTTTGTTTATGATCACAAATTTTATGCTATAGTTCAAGCATTGAAGAAGTGGAGACACTATCTTCTTCCTAATGAGTTTGTTTTGTATACTGATCATCAAGCTTTACAATATTTGAATAGTAAAGTAAAATTGAACGTAATAAATTTGAAGTGGAATGAGTTATTGTAAAGTTATACATTTATTTTGAAACATAGGAGTGCAAAATCTAACAGAGTTACAAATGCTCTTAGTAGAAGACAACTTTTGCTGATAGAAATGCAGATAGAGGTGGTTGGGTTGAAGGAACTTAGTACCTTGTATCCAAATGATCTTGATTTTGGTGAAGCGTGGAAGGCTTTTACATAACCTATTACACTTGATAGGATAAAGTGGTTGGATTTCATGATCCAAGAGAGTATGTTGTTCAAAGGAAGCTAGTTGTGAATTCCCAAAAGTTCAATGAGAGAGTATCTCATCAAGGAGAAGCATAGTGGAGGATTGGCTAGATATTTTAGTAGAGATAAGGCCATAGCTTTGGTTGTTGAGAATTATTATTGGCAACAGTTGCAGCAAGATGTGAAGAAGTTTGTATAGAGTTGTAGAGTATGTCAAATGGAAAAAGGAGTGAAGCAAAACAAATTATTGTATCAGCCATTACCTATACTAGAGAGGTTGTGGGAGGATGTCAGCATGGATTTTGTTCTTGGATTACTGATGACACATCGTAGGGATGATTCATTTTTTGTGGTGGTTGATAGATTTTCAAAGATGGCACATTTTATTCCTTGCAAGAAGACTAGTGACGCTATTCATATGGCTGAATTGTTTTTCAAGGAAGTAGTAAGACTACATGGTCTATCCAAGAGTATAGTTTCAGATTGAGATACCAAATTTGTTGGGTATTTTTGGTGTACATTATGGAAGAAGTTGGAGATAGATTTGAAGTTTAGTTCATCGCATCATCCATAGACTGATGGACAGACAAAAGTTGTGAATCATAGTTTGGGAAACTTACTATGATGTTTGGTTGGAGATAAACCAAAAGGATGGGATTTGATTTTACGACAGGTTGAATTTTCATATAATAATTCTGTCAGTACGAGTACTAGTAAATCACCATTCTAGATTGTATATGAGAGTAGTCCTAGAAATGCTTCTAAATTAAGGTAGTTAGATAAAGGAGAGATAAGTAGTGCTGAAGTAGAAGAATTTGTTGAACATTTGAAGAACATCTATGAGGAGGTGAGGAAGAACATCATAAAGATGAATACACAATATAAGGCTAAGATAAATGTGACAAGGAGGTATAAGGAATTTTAGGTTGGAGATGAAGTCATGACTCATTTGAGAAAGGAGCATTTTCTAGTGGGTACCTATAATAAGTTGAAGATGAAGAAGTTGAACCATGCAAGATAGTGAAAAGGCATGATTCTGAAAATGCTTATGAAGTGGAGTTGCCTACTGAATTGAATATTTCTCTAGTATTTAATATTTTAGATTTGATAGAGTATTATGAAGGAGGTGATGGGGATGAAGTTGCAGTAGCACAGTGGAGTATTTTAGTAGCTAGTTTGGCTACAAAGGAAATTGAGGACATATTGTACAGTCATATTGGAAAAAGTACAAGGAACATAACTTATGAGGAATACATGGTCAAGTGGAAAGGGAGGCCAGTAGAGGATTCATCATGGCTAGCAAGGGAGAAGGTTAACCATCTTGGTTTTTCTCTGAACACCTGAGACATGATGAAGTCACTTCTAAAATTACCTTGGGTGTCTAATGCAAGAGCATCCTAGTTGTAAGAGCAATCTTGCATCACCCAAAAATTTTAATTTTTTTATTATAGTCTTTTCTATTTTAGTAAGGACTAGTAGACAGGGGGGTTACCATAAAAATTTCATTGCTCCAACTTAAGTATCAAAGAAGTTATTTCAAATTTTTGGTAAAATTTTTGTAGAAAAATCTTTAGGCTCACAGTTGGAGGCCTTAAAGTGCGTGAATGAGGTTCAAAAACTTGATGGAAGGGTGCTTGCATTGTTTTGAGCCTATAGATCAAGAGCTGACATTTCTAAAAAGTGATTATAATGACCAATCAAAGCAACGGTTCGAGAGTTATGGCCTTTCAAAGTTGGGCTACCCAAAATTCCTATAATAATTGTCAAAGATATATTTGGCTGACTCTATATGTATTGTTAGGGTCCGTCGACCATAGGTATTAAGTTTCAATGTCTAGAACATTCCCAAGTGACATAAAATTTCCTATTTAAGAAAGCCTCGAATTTGTCTACAATAGCTCTAAGTGATAATTTGTAGCTTGTCTTGCAGATTATTGTAATGAAGGCACGCATGTGGGTTAGCATATTGTACTTGTGAATTCTATAATTCTGCATCTGCGGTGCAAATAAGAAGTCCATATCTTTTTCTTGCATTTTCTATTATTTCTTTGTTTCTTCTATAAGTTTATGGTATTAAGGGGAGTGCCCTTCATCAAATAAATTCCATCAAATCCATCATGTTGTTCAAATTGGTCTGACTTCCCCCCATCTTTTCATGTTCCTTCAATGGTATGTTGAAATCCCCCATAATCATCCAGTCCTCATCTTCAAATTCCTTCCTAATATTAGTCATTTCCATCCAACAAGCTTTCCTTCCCCATTTGGTGTTAGGTGCATAGACATTAGTTTGCACCCACAAAGTGTTGTCCTTCGTATTTCAAAATATGATATTAATCATATTCCTGTTCTGAGATAAAAGTTCCCCATGATTATTTTTATTATTCCATAAAACTACCATACCACTAGAGGCCCCATTAGCATCACCACCTAAGATCTTACTACTACTAAAGAAAAACATACTTTCTACTTTATCCTTTGGCATCTTAGTTTCCTAAAGAAGCACAATATTTGGTTTATTATCTCTAATCATATTCTTAACCTTGTCTTACTTATAAGGATTATTCAATTCTCTAATATTCCATGACATAATCTTCATTTCTTATGGAATGATTTTGATTCCAAGATAGTCCTTTGACTACCATCTGTTATAGTTCTATTGGTCTCCAAAATTCTTTTTTTGTCATTTGAAGGCCTCCCTATTGGAGTTCGATTAGGACCAACATCCCCTATTTTGTTACTCCTTGTGTTTCTACTAAGTGTTTGATTTTCTTTATTATTTTTTATATTGTTCTCCTTTTGATTCTCCTTTTTCTTAGTCGTCACTTCCTTCTTGTGCTCCACATCAATCCATTCTTCTCCATTTACTGCTTCCTCACCCTGTAAAGCTCTATCAATATCTTTAGCAACCCCCAACTTGGGTGTTCTTTCTTCTGTTATTGATAAGATTCCATCCTTGTGTGGTGAGTTCCTATTATTTTTTATGTTTATTTGAGGGTATTCAGATAAATCTGGTCCTAGAATAATACAATCTTGTGCCTCTTGATTATCCATTTCCTTTCTATTAATAGTGCCCTTGCTACTAATACCTAGCATTTCTCTCTCAACAATATTCACATCATTTATATCCTTGGTCTCTACCACGTCCATCCTTCTACTCTGTCCTTCTACATCATCTTTACTAATCATCTCCATAGGCTCTACCTAAGTACCATTTTTACCCACTTTTACCCCCTTCTCTATTTGGTTTTGTTCCACAAAATCAACAACCTTGGTGCCTTTTCAAATTCATTCTTTTTTATAGTTCTCCGGGATGATGAATTTATTAGGGTATTTCTTCACCCAATGACCCAATTTTTATAATAAAAACAAGAAAAAGGGATGGATTCATATTCAATTATCTACTACTAGACACTTGGTTTACATTGAAGTATAATGGACTTTGACATATCAACCACTTGAATGAATCCCACTCATAATCTAGCATAAGTGAATCTCCTTCATGACACCATCACTAGGTCCGTTGATACAAAGTCACTAAAGGTGTTAGCTATTCCTTGGAAAACATCTTCTAACTAAAACTCTAGTGACATTCCTGGTAGTTTAACCCAAACAGGGGCTTACATAGTCGATTCATCTTGAGAACTTGGGTTAGGGAACTTTTTTTGTAATACTATAGTATGTTTTCCCACTAGCCATGGTCCACCACACAAGATGTTTCTATGATCTTCTTTTCAAGAAAAACAAAAGCAGAGGCAACCTTTTAACATATCGAAAACATCCACATGTCCCTTCAAAGCCCATTTCCTTTTAACAAAGACTCTGACTACCTCAATATTTGGTTTGGTTCCCAAGAATCTCCGCATAAGGGTATGATCCATTCTAGATATGTTCATATCTATGATTTGATCTGAAATTTCCAAAATAAATGAGCCTTTCTTCGTAATAGATACATTCTTGACTAGGGAAAAGAAGACTAACCAATTGGCTTAATGCCAACAAGCTTGACGATTTCTTGGTAGGAATCTTGACAACCATAGCAGACCTGGGTCCCTAGGTACCCCACCTCCATCAAGTTCCTTCTCAAGATGTCATGCATCCTCAGTTGTCCCAAGTTGACCTTCCTCCCCTGATGGGCCTACAATAGTCCCATTTGAAATTTTAATTCAACCATTCCCGCCCACACCTCCAGCTTTGCTTGCTACCTCACCTATTTCACCCATTATATGATCTCCCTAAATATTCTAATGTTAAATCCATGCTCTAATACCTTATATGATTTCTATGATAGTAGTAAATTTTCTATTCCCTCATAATACATACTACATGGGCATTGCCACCATATTACCATTTTTAGTACATTAATTATGTAATACGATCCAACCAACAAGATTTTCCTCTATCAAAAATAATATAAAGTCTAACCATGATACTACCATCAACATACCAATCTAAACTAGGAAAACCATTATAAGTCTTAATAATAGTAAACCAAGTTATATGTCACACAGAGCTATAGCGGATGAAGCTTAAAGCATAAAATTGAAAATAGTCTTAAAACTTCTAAGTCTATTAAGGTTGTTGAGCATAAAAAACCACCAAAAAATAGAGACCAATATGTACCAACGTTATTATTTTTTATGATTCATAGGCTTGGATAGAAATATCCTAGTCCAGACTTCAATTGGGAACTTTAAAAGTTCCTTATAGTCATCCTCCTTGCTGATTTTTCCCTTATGAACCTTTTACTACAATATACACTAGAGAATAATCATCAAGATTTTTACAAATTTTAGTGCAAAGTGGTCAAACTCCTATAGTCTCTAATCCAAACCAAGTTACAAATAATATCGTGTACCTTCACATCAAATTCAACCAATGTTTTTATTGATGCAAGAGTATGCACCCTTGCTTGAGATATGACCCTCAAGCGACCTCATGTAACATGGAAAAAATCTCCAAGTGTGGGACTTGCACTTTGAAGCTGAATCTTTGGAGAAGATCAACTTCATTACAATCATGATGCACCTACACTAACAGTTTTGAGGAAAAGCAAGAAGAAGATATTGAAACTAAAATGTTGAAAGGGAAAGCTGGTGTACCAGATTGAAATTTGGTTACTAAATCTTCATATGACTACACTATACATCAATAAAATACCCAAGCACACAACTCTTAACTCTATTCTATTTCCTAAGGAATCACATACAAATTTTGAACTAATTGAAGTGTTGAAAGGAAAATAAATTTCACTATGTAGCAACTACTAGTAGATTTAGAACAACATATGAATAAAGAAAAATAGAAAAGAAACATTCACTACAAGGCACATACATGCACCAAACAACATAATGGAAAGAAAAAAAAAGAAATGAGATATTTCATTAATGGTAGGGAAAGGAATACATTTGCAGGGCATAAAGCTACTCTAGAAAATGCAACAGAGAAGAACCTAGAAAATATGTACAAAGTTTCCTTTTAAAGAGATCAGACATAACTTAGTTAAAAAAATATAGTTAAAACTTCAACTACGTTGGAGTTAAGTTACAAAATGAAAATCAAGAAAGAATTGAAAAAAATCTAATTTTGCACACAAATCTACTCATGAAGTGACATAAAATGGGCCAATAAATACTTCCCTGAGCAAGAAAAATACGCCCATAACCACTGGAAGTGGCAAAAAAGGAAGGACAACCACCTAAGTTGTGTGGAAATGCGTAAAAGAATAGTTCGCCATAAATATTGAGCTCTCAAGTCACATCATATTCAACAAGGAAAAATAATGCAGGCATGAAAATGCACAATAGTTTCAGCCTGCGCACCATCGCAACATCAAATTCCTTCTGCACAATAAACTTGTGATGATGTGCAAAGCAAGAAAATGCACTAGAGCACAATATTGTAGTATGAAAACACACTACAACACACAACACACAATGTCGTGCAACACAAGATCGTAAAATTGAATCAAAAAAAAGTGTTCCTTCAATAAGCCAACTCAGTCAATGAAACTTCTTTGATGCCTAGAAATGCACTACATTTTTGGCCTACATGACATTGCAACAAATAGTTCCTTCTCTTCAAATAGTCTTGTAATTCTATGCAGGCATGACAATGCACTACATTTTCAATGTACAAATGTTGAATAAAAAAAAATGACTCATACAACAAGAAAATTCATTCGACCAGCTTCTTCGATGACTGAAAATGTACAATGTTTTCATGCACCTAAAAATGCACAACTTTTCTGACCAAAAACTGCAGAACTTATCCCATAAAAGATGTCTTTGATCGGTTATCTATAATGAGATAAATGTTGACAAAATTCAACATTTCTAGTAACTCAAGGGGGATGCTTGCCTACTAAGCATATGATTAGTGGCCTTGAAGCAATCCATTGGGCGTTGAGTCATATGCATCAAAACATGATGCACATCTATATCAAACATGAAATCAACAACTCTGCAATGACAAAACATCATTTTCTTATTAACTAAATCATATTAATTTAATTATTAAATTACTTATTATCTCTAGTTTACTTAAGCTAAAATTTTGGCATATAATAATTAATTCTTTTATTAATTATTATTATGCAACCTAAGTTTTACTTGTTAGAGTTTTGATCTCCTTTTATAAGGATTGATCTCTTTGTAATTTATTTGTTCACTTTTGATAATAGCAATTTCTCTTTTTGCTCATAAGAATGTCTCATTTATGGATCTAGGAATTCTAGCCTCCATAACTTTTGCTTCTCTCTTTCTGTGATAGGTGTTTACATGCAGGTGATTCTTGGGAGTTGTGGGGTTGATCTTTCATCAACTTCAATATGGTATCAAAGCTCTAGAAATTCATTTTTTTTTAGAGATTTGGCATCAATTTATAGATTTGCGGCTTTCAAAGTTTTTTTATATTCAATTTAAGGGTCACCTTTTTCAGTGCACTTTGAGCCCAAATGAACCTCATCATTGAGCTCAGATCACCCAAAAACCCTATTTTTGTGTAGAATTTCTCCAATGTGGACAGAGTTGGAATCTGGGACAAAAAATATTGCTCCCAGTTTTGGCATATTTCTTGAGGTGGCAATTTTGTGAATTTTGAGAAATTTTGGCTTGAAAATCAAGATTTTGTGGCACAAAAATTGAGATGTTTTTTCTCAAAATTTGAGATTATTTGGCACAAAAATCAAGATTTTGGTATGGAAATCAAGATTTTTTGGTTAAAAAATTCAAGATTTTTAAGGTACAAAAATCAAGATCTTTTGGCACAAAAAATTGAGATTTTTGGCACGTAAATTGATATTTTTGGTACATCAATTAGGATTTTGGTACACAAATCAAGAATTTTTGTATAGAAGTTGAGAAATTGCATGCAAATCAAGGTATTTTTTGGCATGAAACTTTAACTTTTTCTAGGATGATTTATGTACTAGTGGAGGTGCTTTTTGAGGCATTTTGGCATGGATCCTATGGTAGTAAAAAAAAATTCTTTGTCATTCTAGCTCTTTTTTGACCTACATGTGGTTTTTTGGTCATAACTTGCTCATCCAGACTCCATTTTTTGCAAACAAGATGTCGCCTGAAAGATGATTCCAATCCTATCGTGATGGTGTGGTATATTTGGAATTTTGATGTTGTTTGGATACTAGTTTATGCAGTCAAAGTTAAAGATTCTTTTTTGCACTCTGAGAGACATACCTTGAGACATTCTATTTTCTAGCTTCTGCTCTGGGCACATCCCATTCAATTTTTTTCTTTTTTGCACTTTGTTGGATATCTTAGTTGTTTCAAGTCTAGAGATTGATTTTATTTCTTCAAATGATTTTTAATGGGTTGTATTATCTCTTGTATTAGCCTTATGTCTCTTTTGATCTTTGTTAACAACCTTTTGTAGTATTTTTGCAAACATGTTGAGATAAAGTGTCACTCTATTGCATTTCAAGATCATGCACATCTTTGTATTTTTTGTACTCACACTACATTATAAAGCATCTTGGGGGGTTTCATGTTGGCCATAATTGTCATCTTTCTGCATTAAGTGAATATTCCTTGTTGATCAAATAAGTAAGATTGACAAATGAGTGTCAACACACTTAACCATCTTCACTATACATGCCGAGTATACAATGGAAGCCGAGCTAGAACTCTAATACATGCCAATTATACAATGGAAGTCGAGCTAAAACTCTAACACATGCCAAGTTACAGATAATCCTGAGTAGATTAGAAAATAGTATTTGCCGAGAAAAGTATAAGTTAATAGGTGCCGAGTAACACAGGAAGTTAATAGGTGTCGAGTAACATAGGAATTCTATAGGTACCGAGTGACACAGTAATTCTATAGGACCCAACTAAGTAGGAAACATAGTGGATGCTGAGCAATCTAGAATAGATGGTGCCGAGCATCAATATTACTTCATGTGCCGAGCAATGCAGGATCAACATGAAAGTTTGTGCAAATTGAAAGCCAAGATGTAAAATGGTTATGCATGACTCATTACTTAATAAGGAGATAAGATCAAATCTTCCCAACCACCTATGCAATCTTCATGTAGCCAATCAAAAAATTGGAGACTGCATGTAGCCAATAGGTGAATTTTAAGGGTTTGAGCGGTAACACTTGAATCAAGGATGCATAACAAACCATTAATCTTTATAAGGGAGTCTTGATGCCATTGAATATAGTGGGAAGAGGAGTTGAAAAGAAGAAGGAAAAGATAAGCCTATTATTAAGATCATTGCAGAATATTGGTGTCAAAGATTTAGTGGAAAGGATGGAATTTACACATCTAGTTAATCAGAATAGAACAAGGGACACAATCAGCAGATCAAATCTAGAAGAGATCAGTGATAGAAGAGCAGATCAAGTACCTGAGATCAGCATCAGAGATTGCATTAGATCAGGTGAATTATTATAATACTCTCTCACAATTGTATTAGGAATTTGGAAATCCTATTGAGTTAGGTGGGTTTAACAACCTTATGTAAATCCTTTAACAGGGTGGCATTCTAAGTCGAATGTTCTTAAGCCCTCTAATAAGGAACACTCCAAATAAGGTGTAGAAATCCTTTAACAGGGTCACATTTAACAGTGTGTTGTAGCCTTTAATAGGGCAAACCATCAGAAGTGGTTGAAATCAATTGCTGCAGTAATTTTGTGGGTATCATCCCCACCCTAGTTTTACCTTCTTATTCCTGGAGGGTTTCTGGGTCACCAAAATCTCAAGTGTTATGTGGTGATGCATGCTTGTTTCTCATGATTGTTTAATGTTTATATGCATGCATGTTAATTTCAATTATATGTTATTAAGGATTTAAAGCAAGTTAAAAGGCTAGTACTTCTTATTCACACCCCCCCACTACTTCTTATTCACCCCCCCCCCTCTCAGAAGCACTCTTCCCATTAAGACATTCCAACAATTGGTATCATAGAAAAGTTCTCTCAAGAAGAAGCCTAACAGCTTGGAGGAAAAGATCTGAAGATGGAAGTCTTCAAGCTTGGGAAGATCATTGAGAACCAAGTGATAGATTTGCATCTCTCTCTACACAAGGTAGAGGAAGCTAGAGTGGAATTAAGAAAATACTTTAAAAGAAGGAAGGAAATAGATATAGCTGAAAATGATATTCACTACAAGGAGATTGACATCACACAAGTATTTGCCAAAGGAGATTCCAAAGAATTTGATGCAGCAATAGCAGAAATGATGGAGAAAAATAGAGTTCAAGTAGAAGAGATAAGAACTCTTAAGATGGAGCATGAATCATAGGCCATGATGCTATGTGAAATCACTGAGCAAAAGAAAAGAGCAGTTGAGGATAGAGTCATGATGGAAGATGACAAAAGAAATCTTGCAAATAGACTTGAAGAAAAATGTACTGAATTAACAAGGATCTCAAACATGCAGGTGGATACACTTGGCCAACTGATGAATCTTCATCATGAACTCAATATGAAAGATATTGAGATCTCTACTTTGAGGATGCAGAATGAACAATTTTAGAATGAATTGAAGTGAGAAAAAGAAATAGTAGAGAATCTCAACAAGTCAAGTGAAGCTAGCAAGTACTTTGAACAGTTGATGAAATCCCCAAGATCAGCCCATGATACATCAGGACTTGGATACATCAACATTGAAGTTGGTGAATCATCAAAGAATGCTAAGCAAAGAAGTGACAAAGGTAAGGATTCTAAACCCACTTGTCATTACTGTAATAAAAAGGGGCATACTGCTAATGTTTGCAGGAGTAGAAGGATCAATCAGCCTAACATAACCAAAAGCAAGGGTTACTGTCACAAGTGCAACATGCAAGGTTGCATGACATAAGACTGCAGGTCTAAAGTCACAAGGACACAAAGATTTGATGGACACCATCATAATTGCAAGTATGGACATAAAGCCTTTGAATGTATATCAAAGCCTATGTGGACACCAAATCAGCATGTAAGAAGGGATAACTATGTACATCATTACAATTAGGTCTACAATACAAGGCAAAGTTGTCACTATTGTCAAGAGTATGGACATATACCCCAGAACTGCATAAGAACACACTTCAAAGGGAACTATAAAAGATGGTTGAACCAAACTACTTGCTTCAATTGCTTTAAAATTGGACATGTCAGCAGGAATTGTCCAACAAAGGCCAAGGCACCCAAGACTGAAGTAAATAAGGGCAAAGAAAAAATTGAGGAGGCACACATCAGAACAGACTTGAAGAAGACATGGCAAAAAAAAGATGTACCAAGTACATCCAATGGAAGGGTCACTTCACCCAAGAGGTCAAGTGATTATATCTCATCCAACTAATCACAAGATGAGCCTATGGGGCTGATACATATAAGGAAGTATCATACATCAGCCCTAAATAGAGAAGAAGCACTGCAAAGTATAAATCTACATGAGATAAGATGCTAAGACAAAATTTGAATGATGATGTCGAGCTCTCTTTGGTTGTAGAGTGAAACTACTTTGGATGTCGAGTCAAGAAGTTTAGTGGAAGCCGAGTAAAAACTACAGTGGTTGCTGAGTTATTAACCAAGTTAGAAGATGTCGAGTGAGAATGGTTGCCGAGTGAAATAGAATGGATGCCAAGTGAAAAACCTTTGGAAGTTGAGTGATAGGTAAAGGTACAAAAATGCATTAAATGCAAGGTTTTTAAGCTTCTTAAAGGTGAAAATTGATTCATTTTGAGCCATTCAAATGAAGAGTGATTACCAGGAGCATGACTGAGCAATTTTCAGTGATTTGTAGCAATTTAGCATCTACCCAAGCGATTTAAGTGTTTAACTAGGTATTTCCTTCAGGTGTCGAGTTGTATAGTTTGTGAATTTTATTTTAAACGTCAAACCCTACTTTGGTTAAAAACGGCATCTGGTTCAAAGTCCACCAAAGGGAAAGAGAGCCATGAAATTCAACTTGTCAGCAATGAGGTTAAACAACTTGAGTTTAGGCCCATACTTGAGGTAGCATACAAAAATGATCCCACAGGTGCATTGTCTATGATCCTCGAAAAAGTTGTTATGATTCAGGATGTGCGAAAGTTTTACAACTATAAGATTGGAGCCATAGGAGACCTAGAAATCTTCAATGCCTATGATAAAATCTGTGACAATGGTATATTAAAAGATGAGTTTTCTATCATAGAAAAGAAGGGTTTAACCAAAGCCCTAGTTTTTCCAATCGTATTCAAAACTGAGTGGATATGCATAATACTTAGCAAAATCCATGATAGATCATTCTGGCTAGAGCAAGGACCAATCAAGATTACCAAGAAAATGGTTCATAGGGTCATAGGTTTTCCAACCCTAGATCGGCCAAAGACACTGAGAAGTGACAAAAAGGAAACAATAGAGAAGAACACATGTGCAAAATGGAATAACAAAGGCATGACCATAGACACCATCACTGATCCCCTTCTAGATTTTGCTATAAGGATCATATCACATAAGTTTTATCAACCCAATAGGTTCAATAGTGTACCCTGCATAGCAGTGGATGTGGCATATAAGCTTGTAAAGAAAGACCAGACCTATGACCTTGCAGAGCTCATGTTGCAGCAGATAAATGATAATCTTGGAGCAATTAGAAAGTCTAAGGGGGCACAATGCAAATTTGGATCAGTATTGGTATGCATGTTCTTTTACATAATGAAGGAATTCCCTTCATTTGGCAAAGTCAACTGGAGTCAAAATAAAACAATTGCTAATCAAATAAATGATCTTATTGCACAAATGGGAGATAGCTTTGATGATCAAATGTCTATCTATTTTGATGATTTCAAGAATGCAATGAAGAAAAGAATGAGGATACTAGTCTCATTGGTGAATCAACATGAGAATGACATATTCTTTCTTGTTGACATTGATTATACTTATATCCAAGAAATCCTTCTAAGAGTAAGATGGCTTAGACCATTGGGATATGAGCTTGATGTTGATCAAGCTTCTGTAGCTATTACAACACTACTTGTAGAGGAAATGGATAAAACTGCAAAGGCATTTGGAACCTATGACACTGTCAAATCAAGTGTTGTTATAGAACTCAAAATGGCCACAATAGTCAAGAAGAAGGACAAGCTAGTGAAGAAAATAAAGAAGAAATTTGGTATTGAAGAAACAAGTGCAGCAGGAGAAGAAGAAGAAATTAGTGAAGATAAAGAAGAAGGTGATGATGAGAAAGATAAAGATGAGCCAGAGCAAGGGCCACTTGAATTGGGAAAAGGCCAAGGTGAAGACAAAGATGAGGATGCCGAGGAAGAAGAAGCCAAGGAAGCACCTATCAAAGACAAGACCATCAAAAGGAAGGCAAAGATGCCTCATGCTCCTCAGCCTAAACCAAAGAAAGCTACCATGCCAACACCCAAGAAGCCAACAACCAGAGCTACAACAAGGGCCTCCACACAAAAAGCCAAAGAGGAAGCAATAAAGAAGAAGAAGACAATCAAGAAGGCATAGGAAGAGCCAAGGAAAAGAAAAAGATATGTGGCTCAACCTAATACTGATGAAGAAGATTAGACTAAAAAGATAAGTCATCCTCCTAAGTCTTCAGCTCATACTTTATGTGAAAACATTAGGAATGGAGACTTAAGTAACACAGAAAAGATTGATTTCAATAAGTTCACTAAAGAGGAACAAAATGAGATAGAAGAATCAATCTATGCAATGATGGCACAGTTCAAGTATACACCTCTTGAACTAGATGGATAATTGCCAAAGGAATTGTCTAAAATTGTAGAGGATAGATGGAATTTTTGTATAAAAATGGAGAAGGAGATGACAAAATCAACTCTAGCAAGCATACTACTTGATTTACAAGGGAACAGATAACTAAAGTAGTCAAAAGGCATAATAAAAGGTTTACACCCAAGTATAGTACATTTTCTATACTTTAGAGTAAAATAGAAGAAGTTGTATAGAGAACCACAAGATTGTGGAAGAATTTATATAAGAAAACTGAAGATGTCTTTGAAGAGGAATACAAAGAAGAAGCTACTGCTAAGCCAGAAGAGAGAAGAAAGAGGAGAGAAGAGAAGATAGAAGTAGAGAAAAACATTGAAGAAGAGGAAAACAAGGAAGAAAAAGAGGAGGAAGGAAAAGATGAAGACAGGGGTACTGATGGGTAGCAAGCCCAAAGTGTGCAAGACACACAACTACCACCTCCTAGCCCTCCTCACTCTTCCATCACACTTGCAAAAATAATAAAGATTAAGGATGTTACTGACACCACAAGTCAAAACATCAACCCATTAACTATAGAGGATCTCACTAAGATCCTTGACCAAACAACTCTTCAAGCATAATTGTGTACAAGTCCCATATTGGTCAGTGTAGATCAGCTCCAAAAGTCAGTAGATAAACTCAAAGAAGCCAAGGTGTCACCACAAGAACCACCTCAAATCACTCAAATTACTAGACTTTGATTTCTACCATCTCCATCACCACCAAGAATATCCATGCAAGCTCATCAGGAGCCGAGTGCAATAGCAGGGGAAGTCATAGGTACATCAGTATAGATAACAAGTACACCCCCACCAGAAATGGAATAAGAAGAAGATAAGGAAGAAAAATAGGATAAGGAGGAGTCAGCAATAAAAACTTTGGTTGAATTGCCAAAAATAGGAACTCCTACCAAACTCGTTCAGGAGTCGAGTATTGACATGTTGACCTTACAAGCTAGGACACCAAGCTCAAGTTCTACTAGGGTAGCCAAGACCATTCATTATGGTATTCCTGAGCTTGATGAAGAAATTCAAATACCCTATTATGATTCAAGCACTTTAACTGAGGAAAAGATGAATGAGATACAAAGTGCATTGGATAAGAGAAGGAGGCAAGAGGCATTGAGGAAAGACTACAAATATAAGCAGGCAATGAATGAGATCAAGGATATATTCATGGATGCCTTCATCCTACAACCTCTAGATGCAAACAAGCCAATCCTTGAGAAACTATCTGATATAGTTGACCAAGTAAATAATGAAGATTATGATACAAATGTAAAACTCATGGAATGGTCAGAGAAGAAGTTTCTAGGAAAATTCAACCAAAAGATAGCCAATAACATAATTTTGGGATAGGTTGACCTAGCCAAGAAATTGGATAAGGTAAAGATTGTACTAGGGAACATCTTTTCCCTTTATAGCAAATTGTGTGATTTTTCTAGGTTCATACAAGAAATAAATCCTAAAATTCTAAACCTTGAGAGAAAATTAAAGCTCTCCAGTATGCAACTACCCTCAAATCCTACACAGAGTGAAAATCAATTTTCTTTAATGCTTCACACTTGAAGGGAATTAGCTTCATTATCAACAGAAGAGGCCACTATTAAAGAAAAGTTGATGTAGATTCAAGCCTTAATTACTCCTCACTAGGAGGTATTACACAAGGAGAAAATGTATGCAGAAATAGTCCTGAAGAAGGATCCAAATATTTCTACACATGAAGGACTTGTTGATCTAGTAGTAGAGCTTGCAATCCAACACAAGTCATTGGATATTGCATTGAATAACTAAGATGTAGCTCTCAAAATACTCCTTGAGATAAATAAAACATTTTTAGCCAAGCATGGCATTACCATTTAGAACCCTTTGACATAACTATCAAAAAGGGGGAGATAATATTCTAAGGGGGAGATATATTAAAGGAGGAGAAATGCAGGAGGAGAGATGCATATAGCAAGAAGATAAGGAGATAACAAGATCAGAAGGCAAGAATAGGACAAAAATAGAGGACATTAGGCACAATGGCACAAGATATCAGAATTCATGACATGATAAGGCATAATCAACTCAGGGGGAGACATAAGGTATATTGTTGTTTACAATATCTTTTTGAAATTTTGTATGTGAATTAAGCAAGTGAAGAATGGATACACAAGGATTGGATCATTAATGATTAGTTAAGTGTTTTTGACACTCATGTCAAAGGGGGAGATTATTGATCAAATAAGTAAGATTGACAAATGAGTGTCAACACACTTAACCAATTGCACTATACATGCTGAGTATACAATGGAAGCCAAGCCAGAACTCTAATACATGCTGAGTATACAATGGAAGCCAAGCTAAAACTCTAACACATGCCGAGTTACAAATAGTACCTAGTAGATCAAAAGACAATATGTGCTGAGAAAATAAAAAGTTAATAGGTACCGAGTAACATAGGAAGTTAATAGGTGCCGTGTAACATAGGAATTCTATAGGTACTAAGTGATATAGTAATTCTATAGGAGCTGAGTAACCAGGAAACACAGTGGATACCGAGAAATCCAGAATA
This sequence comes from Cupressus sempervirens, assembly GCA_028749045.1. Lineage (NCBI taxonomy): Eukaryota > Viridiplantae > Streptophyta > Pinopsida > Cupressales > Cupressaceae > Cupressus > Cupressus sempervirens. Next base: position 127,167,193 of record CM053788.1, read on the forward strand.
GATGGTGATGACGATTAGTCTTACTTCATGTGCCAAGTAATGCAAGATTAGCATGAAAGTTTGTGCAATCGCAAGCCAAGATGTAAAATAGTTATGTATGACTTATTACTTAATAGGGAGATAAGATCAAATCCTCCCAACCACCTATGCAATCTTCATGTAGCCAATCAAAAAATTGGAGACTACATGTAGCCAGTAGGTGAATTTCAAGAGTTTGAGTGGGAACACTTGAATCAAGGATGCATAACAAACCACTAATCTTTATAAGGGAGTCTTGACACCATTAAATATAGTGAGAAGAGGAGTTGAAAAGAAGAAGGAAAAGTTGAGCCTATTATTAAGGTCGTTGTAGAACATTGGTGTCAAAGATTTAGTGGACAGAATAGCATTTACACATCTAGTTGATCAGAATATAACAAGGAACACAATCAGCAGATCAGATCTAGCAGAGATCAGTGATAGAAGAGTAGATCAAGTACCTGAGATCAGCATCAAAGATTTCATTAGATCAGGTGTATTATTCTAATCCTCTCTCACAACTGTATTAGGAATTTGGAAATCCTATTGAGTTAGGTGGGTTTAATAGCCTTATGTAAATCCTTTGACAAGGTGGCATTCTAAGTTGAATGTTCTTAAGTCCTCTAACAAGGCACACTCCTAACAGGGTGCAAAAATCCTTTAACAGGTTCACATTGAATAGTGTGTTGTAGCCTTTAAAAGGGTAGGCCTTTAACAAGGAAAACCATTAGAAGTGGTTAAAATCAATTGCTGCAGTAATTTTGTGGGTATCATCCCCACCCTAGTTTTACCTTCTTATTCCTGGAGGGTTTCTGGGTCACCAAAATCTCAAGTGTTATGTGGTGATGCATGTTTGTTTCTCATGATTGTTTAATGTTTATATGCATGAATGTTAATTTTAGTTATATGTTATTAAGGATTTAAAACAAGTTAAACGGCCATTACTTCTGATTCACCCCCCCCCCCCCCCCCCCCCCCCTCTCTCAGAAGCATTCTTCCCTTTAAGACATTCCAACATTCCTTCCATGACATTAGGCTCATTATGTGTCGATGACATGTGTAATTATAGGTGTTTGTACTTATTTTGCACTTTTGATGTTCTTGGTTCTTCTTTTTGCAGGAGATATTGCCTTTAGTTTCAATGTTCATTTCTTAGCTCTTAGCATTATGGTGTGGTTATCTTGGTTCTATTGCTTTCTTGGTTTGATGGAGTGAACTATGTATTTAGTATTTGATCCTATGTACTAGGTGATTGCAATGGCTAGATACCTATGCATTTTGGTGAGATGGATCATTTACCATATAGACATTTTTTCATTTCTCTTTTTGGAGGTCATGAAGATATCTTCCATGTTCAATTGATCAACTCTTCAGACTTAGTCTTCTCTTCCTGGTCATGTTCTATACAATGGGGGTTTTTCAGATCAACAGTTTGGCAATGTTTTCAACTTCATGCTTCAGTGGTGTTTTTCATGATCATCCTTTTGTTCCTATCTTATGGAACATTTTATATCCATCTCTTTTTGGAGTAGGGTTTTACCCATATGGTTTTCTCTATTTCTCCTCTTTTTAGATATTTGGTTGTGCTTGGGTACCTCATCAAGCCTTGTTGTCAAGACACAATTATTCTTTCAATAGTAGTTTCTAGGTTTTAGCTATTCCCTAAGTTTATCTTAAGGTGGGGTGTTAGAGTAATTATAAAATATTTTCTTATTAATTAAATCATTTTTTATTTGATTATTAAGTTACCTATTATCTCTACTTTACTTAAGCTAAACTTTAGGCTTATAATAATTAATTATTTTATTAATTATTATCATGCAACCTAGGTTTTACCTATTAGGGTTTTGATCTCCTTTTATAAGGATTGATTTCTTTGTAATTTATTTGTTCACTTTTGATAATAGAAATTTCTCTTTTTTCTCATCAAGAATGTCTCATCTATGGATTTGGGAATTCTAGCCTCCATAGCTTTTGTTTCTCTCTTTCCATGAGAGATGATTCTTGGGAGTTGTGGGGTTGATATTTCATCAACTTCAACAAAAATTGCTATCTCCAAGAGGGAAATAGTTGTGCTTGTGCACTTCTTGGAAAAATTGAAATATCTAACCTACTATGTACACAAATTTACAAAACTAAAATTAAATAAAGCAATTAACTAGCTTGTTGAAGTAGTCATCCTTCCTTAGAAGCTGGTATTTTTCTTTCATGCATATGGGTAATAAAAAATATTAGCAAGCATGCCAAGAATATTGTTGCATGAAGCTCCTTCCCAATGCTAAGAAAAATGTAGTACTAGGGCATTATTTTGTTGAGCAAGACTTACTTGCTCCTTATTGTGAAAATATTCCTCATGCTCTGGAATGAGCATGACTGAGGCCGACATGCATCATTGTAGAGCTAGATGCCTTATGGGGCATCCTCTTGATGACACTAGGTCTAAGCAATCGTCTTTGACTATGTTGTTGTGCCTTGCAATTATGGTATCCTTTTGGTTTGGATGTGGCTCCTTTTTTTTGGTGGAGAACTGATCTCCACCTCTTCCTCATGATGCTCATGAGTAACCTCCTTGAGAGCTACTAGTATAGTGTCAATCCTTGAGCAGTAATCCATTATGATGCTAGAAAAATTATCCTTCAGATCATAACTTTCTTATATCTTTTCTTCTATCTTTTTCTCATGCTTGTCCTCCTGCTATAACTAATAGGTTTTCTTTTCTTTTTCTTGCAATAGGTGTGGTATTTCTTCCTCATATGAATCTTGATCATCTATCTTTGGCTCCTCTAAGAAAGGAACCGCCTCATCCTCCTTTGCCTCATCTTTCTCCTTTGACAACTTCTCAACATCAAGTTGAGGAGGTAGAGGCTCAATAAATTTGCAATGTAAAATGGAAATCTAGGGAGGCTCACTCCTTTTGAAGCTAGAAGTGTTTGTGTGACTCTTCCTTAGATATCAGATTTGGAAATATGGCTTGTGAGTGGGTTTTTGGCTCTTGTGGGATTTTGCAAAATAGGAGGGTTACTTTGTCTAAAGCTAGCAAATTTTCTCCTTGGAGGCTCTTGTGCTTTAGTTTCTTGCAATTTAGCAAGCTTGAGCCTTGTCTCTTCTTTTGTAATAACTAGTCTTCTTGTAATATCCTCCTCAAAATAGGCCTTTCTCACATCCCACTCTGGAAAGTGAATGAAAGTGTGATATTCTAGTTCTTATTGTTGAGGACAAGTCTGACAATTATCTTGTTCAAAATTCCCCTGTTGGGCCTTTGATTTTTGTTTTATATAAAACTCCTAATGCCTCCAAAGAATCCTAATATCATGTCCATAGGCCTTCAACTACTCACCCACATTGCCTTTGAAATTTATTAACTGCTTACTCTATTCATGAAATTTCATGTCTATACTCTAATTTTGTTCATGAAACTTCTAGTCAATCTTAATTTAGAATTCCAACATCATATCCTCAATCTCTTATAAGGGGATGTTGGGACTGGTGGAGTAGGGGTAGGAGGATGGTAGGCAAATTTGATATGCTGTCCATAATCAGCTTGAGGTTGAGATTGATATTGAGAGTATGAGGGCTAGAGAATAATATTTTCATGATATGGGGGAAAATACTAGTCATTTCTATAAAATAGATTCATGATTGGAAATTTATATAAGCTGAAAATTCATAGAAATTTTTAAAAAGTATAAAAGATCAATAATGATCTTCACATACTAGAATTGTTTCTATATGAAACTAGTAGATTCGCACTAGATTCATCAAGGTGTTTCATGAAATTCCTCAAGAGGCTGATAGCACTGAGAAAACACCCAAATTCTCAATGAGTAAAGAGTTAACTAGTTACTACTAGACTTATGAAGTAGGATTTGTTTGTCCCACCGAGCATGCCAAAAATTGTTGACACAAAAGTATGCACCCTTACTTGAGGTATGACCCTTAAGTGACTTTGATTAACATGAAAACAACCTCTAAGAGTGGGACTTGAACTTTGGGGCTAAATCTCTGGAGAAGGTCGGCTTCCTTATAATTAGGATGCACCTACACTAATAATTTTGAGGAAAAGGGAGAAGGAGATACTTAAATTAAAAGGTTGAAAGAGACAGATGACCACTTGATTGAAATTTGGTTACTAACTCTACCTAAGACTATAGTGTACATCAATAAAATACCCAAATACACAAATCTTAACTCTATTCTATTTCCTAAGGAATCACATGCAAGTTTGGAACTAATTGAAGTGCTAAAAGGAAAAGGAATTTCACTATGTAGCAACTACTAGTAGATTTAACACAAGAATATAAAATATAAAAAATAAACATTTACTACAAGGCACATGTATGCAGTAGACATTTTATTAATGGTAGGCAAAGGAATATAGTTTTAGAGCATAAAACTACTATAAAAATACAATAAAGAAGAACCTACAAGATTGTTGTGGTTTCACAATGCACACCCCAATTTGCTTAGAAATGGGAACCCCCCACTTTATTTTTTAGCTTTTTGGATCCCTAGTCCAAGATCTAATTCTTTTGGGGGTTTTATCTAGTGTTTTTTGTTAGATCTGGGTCCTGATTTCCAAAACCTAGATTCCATAATTCATCATTTGAGGGGATAAGTCTTTTTTGCAAAGAAAAAGGTGCACTAGTGCACCTCACCAAGTGCGCTAGTGCAATAAGATACTTAAGGAAAGCATGTTCCCCTTGGAAGTGTGCACCTGTACAGCTACACACCTCTAAGAGGTGCACCACTACACCCGATCCCCTTCCACCCCACCTACACTCAAAAACAAAAAACTTTAAGAAACACAAACCTAACTTAAGGTGCATAGTAGCACACCTAATTTGGTGGACTGTTGCACACCCCAGTCTTTAAAAAAGAGTTAGGTACACCTAGCACACCTTTGAGGTACACTAGGTGTGCCCTTTTTTTGCATATAAGGGTTGCAAAATTAGGTTTTTCTAGGTGTCTCTGTCTTTAGGTTTTTTATATTTTGTTCATGTCAATATTAGGGTCGGTATTAATGGGTTTGATTTTCAACTCTCTAGACTAATGTTTGCTTCTTTGTGTAGATAAAAGGGCATCCTTAACTTGTTAGGGTGATAACTTTTGACCTAGAGCTCATAATTCAAAACCATCTAGAAAGAAGAACTAAAAATATAATTTTAGTCCCTAAAACAGTGAGCCTTCAACTACCTAGTTTTAGGGACTAATGAAAGTTTTAACTTGAAATTTTGAGCAGAATTCCTCCAAAAAAGCTAGTTAAAAATGCCTAGAAAATATTGTGAAAAGTTTCAAACATTTGATCATTTTGGATAATGTGGATCACCTGGCCTCTCACCGACAAGGATAGGGTGGTTGGAGAGAAGAAAAAGATCAAAGATACAGAGGTTAGAAACATGAACTAGAATATGTTCCTCATCTTACACAATTATTAATGACAAGATTCAACACAGGTGCCTTGGGATTTTAGATAGGAAAAGTAGAAGGAGTTCAAATGTATGAAAGTGTTTGCTATAAAGAGAGTATAAATCATCAAAAAGGGGAAAAATAAGTAAACTAGAGTGCTCCAAGACCTTGTCTGAGAAAAACCCAAAAACTATTTTCAAAACTAAGAACTTTGATATTTTGGCAAATTGAGCCTTTGAGGTGTGTCATTGCGCTGGTGCACCAGGTGCGCAGGTGCACTAGGTGTGTTGGTGCACTTTTTCAGTAGTGTTTTGGAAGATTTTTGAAGAATTCAGAGGTGCACCAATAGTTAACTACCAATTCTAAATTTAGAGCTTTTCATGCATCCGAAATGCATTCTGACAATAGTTTAACTCCTACAGATGCCTCCTGAAGATGGAGCTTCTATTTTTACCACTTCCAGTCACTTCTACATCATCTAAAGGATTTTTCTTTCTTATTCTTTCATGCTTTCTTTGTTTTAATACATGTAAAGGCTCATGCATCCAATTAATGATATAATATGGATGAAGTCTGTCTTAGCACCAGTTAGATAGATAGTTTTTAAATAAATAGATCTGTTTTATTAGTTTAGAAGCATATTATTGCATAAAGATATCTCTCACTCTCACCACAAATTGAGGAGAGAATTTCTTATAAATTTAGGAATGTAATTTGTATTCCGGGTTGTCACTGTTATTTTGCAATAATATATACTTTTGGTGCTCACATTTGGAGTGTAGTGATTCTTGCTTAAGTGTGTTATATTTTATGAATGCATGTTCATGGAGTGTAATTGAACAAAAAGTTTGTTATGTTATTTCTGGTTGTGCAACCTTCTAATTCTGGTGTTGCTAAATTCTACTAACATATCTAGTTCAAGAAGAGATCACCATATTGTTCTTGAATGGCTTTTTGTCTCACATAAGTGCACTTTCTGTGGCCTTGTGATTTGATGAAAAGTGAAACATCATACGGTTACTAAATTCCCCTCGACGATTGCATTAGTGAAATTAAGGAAGTGTTGCTCCTACTTTCATTGGTTAGCTACCAATCTTTTTGAAAGCTTAATTGGTAGACACATTATTTCCATAGTTTATGTCCATTAGGATTTACTTTTCATGTTATTTTCTTAAACTCCTTATCACCCTATCTTCGTTATTTTCTTTTACAAACCCTTGGTTAAATTAGGGATTCATATAGTTGCATTGTTAGATTGCATTCATTAAAAAATAGAAAATACCAAAAACATATCTCTTTTGTGGTTAATTTCTAAACAACAAGCATATTGACCATTTGATCCAAAATTGGTTGGAACCAACAAAGGCCTCATCATGAACAAATAGATTTATCTTCAACTGAGTGGATTCCAATAGGTCAAAAGATCACTCAGAACCTTGAATGTGAGCCCCAAGATTGACTTTTCAAAAGAGGAGTTTGAAAGGATTCCTACCATTAAGCATTGTGCAAAATGACAGCTCAACAAAAATATGTACAAAGCTACCTTTTAAAGAGACTAGACATAACCCAATTACAAAAATACACTTCAAACTCCAACTATACTAGAGTTAAGTTACAAAGTGAAAATCAAGAAAGAATAAACAAAAATCTGATTCTACATACAAATCTACTCATGAAGTGGCAGAAAATGTGCTAGGAAATGGTTCCCCAACCAAGAAAAGCATGCCCATACCCTCTGCAAATAGTAAAAAAGGAAGGATAGCCACTTATGTCATGTGGAAACACCCAAAAAATTAGTTGGGTCATAAATGTTAAGCTCTTGGGTCACATCACGTTCAATAGAAAAAAAATAACAGAGGCACTAAAATGCACAATAGTTTCAACCTGTGCACTATCACACCATCAAATTCCTTCTACAAAATAGACTTGCGATGACGTGTAGAGCACAAAAATGCACCGCAACACAATATCACAACATGAAAACACACTGTATGCACAACACCAAAATTGCACAATGCAAGAACACAAGTTGTGTAAGATCATGACATTGAAGGAGCAAAAATGTGTTCCTACAACTAGCCAACTCATTTGATGCCCAAAAATGCACAATAGTCTCAACTCATGTGACATCACAATAAATAGTTCCTTCTCTTCAAATTGTCCTATAATCCTGACTGGACATAAAAATGCACTAAATTTGTTACTTGAAAATGTGGAATGAGCAAAAAATGACTCATACGACAAGAAAATTCATTCAACTAGCTCCTTCAACACCAAAAAATGTACAACATTTTCGTACACCTGAAAATGCAAAAATTTTCTCCTTGAAAAATATAGAACTTATCCCATGAAAGATGTTACTAATAAGTTATCTATAATTGGATAAATGGTGACAAAAATGTCAATAATTTTCTTGATTGCATCAATATTAAACCACTTGCCTCCTCTTGAATATTGCCCTCCTCCTATACAATAGTCTATTTTGTGTAGAGAGTAGGGGAGAGGGAATTGGCTTTGGTCAAGGGATCAAGAGTAAGGGTGGTAGAATCTTTGGGCCTCTTATAAATATGAATCATGCTTATATCATTGGTCAAGGGAGCTTCTTTCTTTGGGGTTTCTTCCTCCCTTTCCTTTCTCTTTGGTTCCATCAACTTAGCAAAAGAAGAGGGCTCTTTCAAAATTCTCTCTTTCTCAACAAGTTTGGTGTCAAGTCTAATAGAGAGAAGTGGAGTGATGGCTTCATCACTAATCTATACATCAAAATATATCCAATATATGTGAAATTTAGCATTTTTTGTCTTTGTGGCTTGAGCCTCCTCAAAGGTGCTAGCCTTTTTCTTCCCTTTGTTTTTTTTTAGTTGTGACTAGAGGGGATGTGTGAGAGGAACCTGAAAAAAATTTAATTGATGGGTTCTTGAGACTCCAACTTCATAGTTTAGTGTGCACATAGTGAATTAGATTAACTACATGAATGTATCTAAAAAAAAAATTTCATGTAAAACACATTCACTACTATAAAATATTTTTGACACACATTTGTATTCAATACTTTTCTTAGGGAGTTAAATATAGGTGGAAAAGTGGTTGGCAAACTTGTAGTTGCCTTTTTTCATTATTATTTTCCTACTTGTAAATAGAGATTTTGGGTATAATTATATAATTACATGCTTGATTTCTCTTTAATTATTGGCATTAAATCTTGTAATATATTTTGTCTAGCTTCAAAGTGTATTTTAGTTGCTAGATAATATAATAGTTTGCAATTTTGAACTCTTATTCTTTTTAGTTTCTAGATAATATAATATTTTTCAATTTTGAACCTGACTATGGTTTTTCTAAAGTATTTTTGTAAGGTATATCAATGTCTCATGCTATCATATGTGTGCTACATTATGATCATGTAATGCCTTGCTAGGGAACCCATGAGAAATTAGCCTAGAAAAATATGTCAAGCTTTCTAAACATTTTTTTGAAAGATTTAAACATACAAGAGATACTAATGTGTAACCAACAACTCAAACACACATCACATGCATACATAAGCAAAGCAATAATAATTACATCTCTCAAGGGTTCCATAATGTTGAGTCACATACATATATTTTATTAACCTTAAATTTAATAATCAAACAAGCCCATGTCATAGGATTAACTACATGTACCAAAATCTCACAAAAGGATATACAAGTACAAAAGGTGCATACACATCCACTTCACATGTCGCAAGGTATGAAATGCTAAAAAAACATACAACATGATAAGATATATCATCTCATAGGATCTCAACAACTATATTACAAAATATCAAAGTGTGAAGATACAACACATCACTAGGTCAGAAGAATAGATCATCTACAACAAAGGTAAATCCAGCATCAGGGTCCAACTATTAGATCTCAATGGAAAAAAATCACTACAACCTGACCTCATGGAACCTAAGTGGCCTTGCTCCCACCATGTTGAGGAGATAATATCAAGTCTCAAATGAATAGCAAACTAAAAGTCACAACAAGAATGTAAGTCTCAAGATCCTAGAAAAATTATATCTCAAAGGTACTAAGTACACAAGTTAACATCTATTCCCAAAGGCAACAAGACATATAGGAAACCTAATATGCATATGGAAAGTTCCATCACATGAGTCAACTCTAAGGCTAGCCTTGTTGTAATGCCCTACCAGGAAACCCCATAGAAATTAACCTATAATGTCACTAAGTTTCTTAAACATTTTTTTTTTGAAAGATTAAAATGATCAAGAGATAACAAAGAGAAAGAAATAACTCACATACATACATAAGAAATAAAATAGTAGGAACATCTCTCAAGGTTCCCATAACATTGAATCACACACATAAGTTAACCAAGATAAAATTTTAGAAATAAACAAAGTCCATGTCATAGAATAACCACATGTACAAAATCACATAAAAGAATATACAAGTACATAAGATGTTATAGAATGCATACTCATCCACTGCACATGTCATAGGGTATGAAATGCTAAAAGAATATACATCATGATAAGATAAAACATCTTGTAAGATCTCAAATAACCAAAGTACAAAATACCAAAATAAACCATAGAACATAATCACAAGATAAGGAGAATAGAACAATTGCACAAGGTACATCTAGCATTAGCATCCAACTGTTAGATCTCAATGGTATAAGAAATACTACCACCTGCCCTCATGGAACCTAAATGGGTCATTCCCACCATGCTTAGGAGATGATCTGAAGTCCCAAACAAATAATTATCCAAAAGTCATTACAAGAATCTAGGTCAAGGAATCTTGATAGCATTTTATCTCTAAGGTACCAAGTAAACAAGTAACATCCAATCCCAGAGGAAAAAAAGACACGTAGGAAACCTAATATGCATGTGGGAAAGTGTCATCACATGAGTCAACTCAAGGTTACTCTAGCAACTTCTCAGGACCTTGACCCCCTAGTGATTCTATATGGAATTAGTATCCTTTCTTATAGACAAGGCATACTAACAAGGCAAGGTCACAGTTGAGCATCATCTCTACTCCCATCCTAGCTTGTACTAGCACTTGAGGCATGGGCAAGGTAACAAACTAACTCTTCTTAATTACTTTTAACCTCATTAAAGATATTTTTATCACTTATTAATACAACTTACAATGGGTTACCCAATCAATTTCTTAAGGGCTTCGACCTCCATTGCAAGTCACTTCCCAACATACATATAGATAACCTACCTTAAGCTCATAGAAGTACATCTCATAGAATCAAAATATTTACCTTGGACCTATAAAATAAACTAGAAAGCACCAATAGATAATTGATCAAAGCCTTACATGTTACGCCAAGAAAATCACAACACGTGAGCTTACAAAGGAGAACTAGATCTTATCAAAAAAACATGTGAATATAGCACATTGGTTGGGAATGAAATAATTGTGAAAAAACAACATCACATAACAACATCATAAAAACAACCATTTCCCAAGCCTTTGGTAAACATTCCTATTTGACCAAACTACTAGATCTCCCAAAAAAAATCCCAAGATAAACATAACATCTTGACGTGCATTTAAAATAAGTGTAGTTATTTGGTCATTTTAATCTTTGATAAAGTTTCACAAAGATCGATTTGAGTAAAGTTGAAGTTCTCATTTTATTATAGTTTCGAGTAGATATAGTTTTACCAAGTTTAGATCATCATAATACAATCTTTGTTTTCATAGTTTAAAAGAACCCATTTCTAGTAAAACAATGCTTTGATTTAATTCTCAATAATAATCCTCATTGTTTACTTAAGAAAATAATATTGATATAGTAATTTGATGCTTTAACAAAAAGTCCCCCTTTTGTAAAAACATAGAAACAACTATATGTAAATATTATTTATCATTTTAAAAATAAAGTTGTCATATTAAAATAATAATTAAATATTTATATTTTAAGAAAATTAATATAAATAATTTTATGTTATTGAAATTATAAAATTTAATATATGTTAAAAAAATATTAAAGAAAACATTAAAATAATAATAATAACCCCCTAAGGGGATGGACCGTGACCTACGTGGCTTGCACTACTATGATAGCTCTATGAATGCAACAACAGAGTATTGGCCAAGATAGTACTTCTTGTTGTTGTAGTAGAGATTGTCGTGCGGTGCCTTAAAGACCTGTTGACAAGCTTATAATTGTCCCAAGGGAGATGGGGGTTGGGGAGGTGGTGCCCCCCCCACCCCTCGCAACATATATTTATTTATTTATTTAAAACAAAAATGCCCAACCAAAAATATAATTTTATTACTATGGTAATATATATATATATAATTTCTCTTTTTCAATAAAGATCTAATAGGAAAATTATTTGTAACTAGTCAAATGTATAAAACAATAATACTTTCTTGATTCAAAACTCTACCCAATGAACCCATTTACAAGATTTAAGCTTTTTGATTAAGTGTTTCAATTTGATTTTTCATAGATGTTTTAGTAATGAAGAACAATCAATTTACCAACATGAGTTTTAAAATTCAAATACATTTCCAATAAGAAAAATCGATATAACAAACACAAAGAAGACATATTTTTGAGTGATTTCCTACAATGCTTCTACAAAACCCTATCTCAATTTGATGTTATAAACCTGGTAATCAGTTTGTGCTTGTGAAAATCTCGTTATCCGGAACCTTGAGAAAAGTCTCGTCTTTCAATTCCATAATTGCTTCTCCAAACCTGTGTGTCTAGAAATGACTTTGAATCTCTTAATAAAGAGTCTAACCCTACCTAGGGTTTTTGGTTTCACAAACATGCAAAGGCTTCTCATTAAAATAAACTTTTACTATTTTGATTCATTTAATTCCTTTGTGCATGTTTAGAGGTTTTAAATTAGAATAATGATTATTTAAATTATTAGCACTCGATTTTAATTAGCAAGACATTTTAAGAAGACATATTTATTATTTTACCAATAATAATATTTAAAGCAAATTATTTAAATGAAAATTCTAAATGTATTATTGTTTAAATAAAATAATTATAATTACATCAAAATTAGCCTTTTAATTAAATTTTTAAATTTAATTCTTTTATTTAATTAATTTCTCAATTAATTAAATGTAATATAATTATTTTTTCCCTTTAATTTTTTTAAATTTAATTAAATCATTTTAACAATCTCTTTGGTTGATTTAATTACTCTTTAAAGTCACAAAAGACCACATACTCAAAAAAGAAACTAGACTAAAAAGGTAAAGTATGAATCGAACTCAAAGATCAAGATCTTGAATTTACATTACTTTGACAAATTCAGAAGGGTAAGGCAATCATATACTTGTCCTTTATCTTAGGACAATTAGGCTTGGGTTTAGGATTTGGACTTGGGAACTATCTCCCCTCTTTTACCATTGAGATACTACAATAGGGCACACTCATCCTGGTAATTTAGGGAAGTCGATGCCTGATACCTGCAATCTATATAAAATTGAAACATGTACACACACACACACACACACACACACACACACACACACACACACACACACACACACACACATACACACACACACACACACACATATAAACTAAATAGACAATGATAGAAATATATCCCAACTAGCAGGTGACTACGACTCGCTCCGTCAACCACACTAGATACGTCAAACATAAAGTAAAACATACATGTACATCATACACATGCAAGTATGGGGCAAGTAACCATAAAACCACATATAAATCATCCATATAATTGTCATCATGAAAGTAACTGAAATCACTATACATGAAGTATACAATGCATCATCATCAAATGAATAACCATGAATACATAAAATATCTGAGTATGAAGTAGCTTATCAAATATATATAATCCAAACATGTAAATAGTATCAACTAAATCAAGTAACCAAGTACCATTGAATCAAATCGCATAATCATGAAATCTAGCCTAAAAGAATTTGACAATATAACAAATAACAAACTAGGGTAGGCACTACACTAGTAGTCTTTCAAGACCCCAACCCCCTAGTGACTCTATGTGACATTAGTATCCTTTCTTATGGGCAAGGCATACAGATGAAGCAAGGTTGCAACCAAGCACCCTCTCTACTCTATCCAATCCTGTACTAGCATTCAAGGCATGGGTGAGGTATCAAACTAACTATTGTTAATTCATTTTGACCCCATTAATAAAAATGTTGTCACTTATTAATACAACTCATAATGAGTTATCCAAGATACCTCTTTAGGGTTCTGACCCCCATTGCAAACCACTTCCCAACATATACATGATCCACATAAATGCATCTCATAAAATCACTATAATCACATCAGTTCTATATGAGAAACCTGAAATCACAAAAAGATATAGATCGAAAGTGTCCAATGTTATATTAAGAAAATCACAACACATGAGCTTACAAAGCAGAAATGGACCTCATCACAAAAACACAACTTTAGAGCATTGGTTGAAAAAGAATTGATCGTGACTAAAACATTACATAAAAAAAAATCATACTTCCCAAGCCTCTGTTAAAAATTCCTAATTTGGCTAACTAAAAGCTTTCCCAAAACCCATCACAAGGTAAAATATAACACCACCATAGACATTGAAACAAGTACAGTTTTCAGCCATGTAGTTTTTGGTATAATTTCATAAAGCTTGAATTGAGTAGAGTGGGAGTTTTTGTTTTCATGGCTTTCCAATTGGTACTTTTCCCAAGTTTAGTTTGATTATAAAACATTTCCCGATTACATAGTTTTAAAAGAACCGATGTCTACTAAAAATAATTGTCTTTAATTTAATTTTCTAAAAATAATCATCATTATTTACTTAAGAAAAAATCATATTGTAATTTAATGCTATAACAAAAAAATCTGCTCTTCTATATATATATATATATATATATATATATATATATATATATAGTTGAAAATAATTGGTTAATTGTGTATTGTCTTTGATGTTACACAGATGTCATATCATTGCCAATTAGTGTATGTCGAGCTCACTTGAGTGACAAAAGGAAGATTGTAGAAGTTGAGTGTTATCAGCTTTGTGGAAAAGCAGTGTTAACTGAGTTCACTTGGTTGACACAGGAAAATCATTTCTGAGTTAGTATCTACTGAGCATGGTCAACTAACAAAGAATTTTCTTATTTTGGCATATTGAGTTCAATTGATTTGTTTGTTGGTTCTAGCGGACCGAGGAGATGAATATTAAGTATTTTAAGTTGTATTCAAGCTGACTTGATAATGTATGTGATATAAATATAAGGTCAAATTGAGGATTGAATGTGTGCAAGTAATAGAAGATTTCAAGATGGTTAGAGGAAGTGAATTAGAAGGATGAGCATAATATCCTTGTTGAGCTGCAAAGATGCATTTGATCTAAAAGGATCAGGTATAAAAACCAGAATTGAGATCTATAATCAATAATTTAATTATATCAGAAATCAAATCATCTCATTGCTACTCTCTAACCATTGTAGTAGTGATATAAATCTCTTAACAGAGTTGGGTTAACAACTATTTGTAAATCCTTTAACAAGGTGACATTTCTAGATTAAAGTATCGAAAGACCTCTAACAAGGCTACTTCCTAACAGGGTGATTAAATCCTCTAATAGGGTCAAAACCAATAGTGTGTTTTTTAACCTTTAATAAGGTTTGCTCCTACTAGGGCTCACTTCAGAAGAGTGAAAATCAATAACTGGTTGCAATTGGTGGTTTTTCTCAAATTGAGTTTCAACGATAAATCTTGGTGTCACTTGTGTTCATGCTATTTTTTTATGTGTATGCAACTAAATTAAATAAGGATAATCATTGATAATATCTTAAAATTTTCATTTTTCAAGTTAATATTTCTAATTTTGTGTTTGTTGAGTTACAAAATTTACTAGTGTAGACCGAGTACGTGTATTTATCAAGCATCAATATTTTCAATGAAGTTTATGTTATGTACTAACATCTAAATGATATGTGATTTATTGTAGTGGTAACTAATTCACCCCTCCCCTCTCAGTTACTTCTCTTATATTTCCAATAGTTAGTATCAGAGCTTTTTGGTGCTTGTATAGAAAGGTTTCAAGGACCTAAGTTAAAGATCAAGATGTCTTACAAGAGAGAGATTCCAAAACTAAACAAACATAACTTCTAGGCATGGCAAGAACTTATGAATTTGCTATTGGAATTACAAATAGGAAACATATACTTCTGAGCGGGTGGGTGGGGGGGTGTGTGAATTAGTACTTCAAACTTTATCCATTAAAACTTTCATCATTCATTAGATGCATGCAATATATGAACTAAAAATAGCATGAAAAGTAAATGCATCTAAAACATGTAAGCAATTGAACATACACACTTAACACCAGATATGATTACCCAAAAACCCTCCACAAAGAAGGTAAAACTAAGGTGGGGATGACACCCACAAATCTTCACTACTGCAACAATAAAGTGTAGCCAATTAAGATAATAATGGTTTGACCATGAAACATGATCTGCCCTATGAAAGGCTTGCCCTGTTAAAAACTTACAAGGACTGTTAAGTCCCACCTTGTTAGAGGATTTCAACACATTGTTAGAAGTGTGCCTGGCTAAAGGACTTCAAAACATCCACTTGGAATGTTACCCTGTTAAAGGATTTACAATAGTCTATTAGGACTACTCTGCCTAGGAGATCTAACTAAATTCACATGTTAGGATGTTTTAGCATAGATCTTCTGATTGGCTCTTGTTGCCTAATTAAAGATCAAATTCATACAGAGTCCTTCTTGATCCTCTTTGATCTAATTTGACAATGATGTATTCTTATGTCTCTTCTCCAACTAATTCTGCAATTCACTTTTACTGCTAAGTCACCTTGAACACTCTTTGAACAAATTCAATCATTCACCCCTTGTTACCTTCTATAACATGATCTCTTTCATACTCTCTCGATTCCCCTCTTTGTTGGGGCTTCATCTTCCTTATAAAGACTTTGGTGGCTTAGGGTTAGGTATGAAACTACAGTTGAGATGCATACTTTTTGCCACTTAATCCTTTCTATTTTTTTATTGGTTACATGTAAACACATAGGGATTACACAAATAGATTCATTCTTATCTTTAAAGAATCAAAATCTAACCTTATGTCGGCTTGAAAATGGTTTACATAGTTGTTTGTACAATCACAAACAAATATGTCCAATCTATGTTGCCTGACTCTTGAAGTTACTGATTCTTGACACATACTATAATTTTGTTTTTGACTTGGCACTTGAACTACTTGGCATCTATTGTTTACTTGGCACTTGAATCACTCAGCATGTTCTATCTGCTTAGCACTTGAGTAACTCAGCACATGAGTGACTCGACACTTATTGAAACTTGGCACAGTCTTGTATTTACATGTTACACTCAGCATGTATTACTAGTTTGGCATAAAATAAGTAACTGTCTTAAGTGTGTTGACACTCAATTGTCAAAACCAATCTAAGATCAACAATCTCGCCCTTTGACATGAGTCTCAAAAACACTTAACTGGACATAATCAATCTAATCTTCTTGATTATAATATGTTCACAACTCGGCTTAAATACAAAACTTAAAAATTTCAAAATTTTGTAATAACCTATATACCTAAAAATTTATAACTCCCCCTGAGTTAATGTGCCTGATCTATATCAAAAATTTGTTCTCCATTCTAAGTAGATTTGTCTCTTGCCGATGCTCTTTGTCTTCAATGTATTTTCAACTGATGCTCTATCATCTGATATGCTTTGCTTCTATTCTATTCTGATCTTCCTTTCTCCTTTGTTTTAATTTTTTTTCTTCCCCCTAGGTTTATCTACCCCTTACTCTTTTCTTTCTGTCCCCCTTTTTCTTTTATCTCCCCATTTTTGACACTTATGTCAAAGGGTCTATACACTTGGAGTGTATTTTTCCAAAAAGGATTTTTGGACCTCCATAATTATCTTCAGTGTTGTATCCCAGTTGTCACATGCAACATCCAATGACTTGAGTTGGATTGCCAGCTCAGTTGCAAGGTGAACTAGTCCATCTAATGTAGAAAGATGAGGATCTTTCTTTAACAAGGTTTCTACATATCCTAGCTCTATATGGAGTATTTCCATATGTGGGGTGAGGGAGGCTTGAATTTGTGTCAACTTGGCTCTTATATTAGCCTCTTCTGCTATTAATACAACTAGTTGACTTTGTGATTGAAGCAATGCATGAAAATGTTTCTCACTCTAAGATGGATTTTGTGGTAGTTACATACCTAATACATTTAGATTTCTCTCTAGACTCATAATTATATGTCTTATTTCTTGAGTGAAGAGTGTTGGGTCACACAGTTTAGAGTATAATGAGAAAATATTCTCCAGTACTTTCTTCACATCTTCAACCTTTGTGGTTAGTGCAACTTGAGTGAGTGTAATCTCTCCAGATATTTTCTCATTTACTTTATTCTAGAATTTCTTCTCTGACTACTCAAGAAGTTTTGCACTTGTGTCAATATCTTCATTATTGGCTTTCTCAACAATGTCTGAAAATTGTTGCAATAGAGGCTTTGTTTCTTTAGGTGTAGGCAAGTTGAATGTAGCTAAGAATATTTCCTTGATGTCCTATGATGCTTGCCTTTTCCTGAAGCCCTTTCTAAGTATTTCTTGATGTTTCTTCTTTTCCAAAGCTTTTTGTAACATGTTTATTTGTTCTAGTGTCATTGTTGCATAATCAAACCAAGGTACCACTATTTCTTCATCTAAAGTTACATCACCATAGTGAGTTACCTCGTCAATGTTTGTAGAGCTTGAACCTAGTGCTAAAATTTGTAGTGTTATTGTCTTTGTGCTCAGTGTCTGAAGGATTTTTTTAGGATTGATTGATGTTGGTAATATCACCAATGCTTGAATAGCTTCTTGTTCCTTCTCCTCTAGTATATCCTTACTTTCTTTAGATTTTCTTCCATCAATCATAATGATTTGAGTTGCACCTAGTGGTTGTGCTATAGGTACAGATGTGTCTATCTATCCTATTTGATCTATTGTTGTTTCCTTTTCCTCTTCTTTGGCAGTCTACCTCTACTTAACTATGTCTTGTTTGATTCTTGTGTCAACCTTGATAGATGTATGTTTAGTTGTTTGAATCAAGGGTTGATCACTAGTAGCTGAAGGGATGGAAGAAGGTAGTTCTTGTGTGTTCACTAAATATCCCTTGTGATGTCAGCTTCTGCCTTCTGAAGTTCATCAACACTGACCAATATTGGATTTTCACATAATCTTGCTTGTAGTGTGGATTGGTCAAGAATCTTCTTTAGATCTTTTGCAGTTAAGGGATTGATGTTCTGAGTTGAGTTATCAGGAACATCCTTAACAATAATGATTTCTGCAGGTATACCAGTGTCATGAGGAGGGCTCATAGTTGGTATTTGTGTGTCTTGCACACTCTGTTCTTCCTATTGCTCTTTAGCTATAGCCATGTCTTCATCTTTCTTTTGTATCTCCTCCTTAGTAGTTTCCTTTTCTTTATCTTCCTCCTCCTTATCATCACCATTATTTCTTCCCTCAAAGGGATCTTCTTCTTCGTATTTTATAGTTGTCAATCCATAAATCAATTTCCACATTTGAGTGGATTTCTTCACAAAATCTTCAATATTTTTCTGAAGAATGTTGAATGCCCTATATTTTGCTGCAAACCTTCCACCATACTTCTTTATGGCCTTGATAATCTACCCTTTAGTCAATTCAGGCATTACCTGGGCTAGTGTGGATTCTCTAATTTGTTTCTCTAGGTTTAAACAATAATGCCACTTATTTTCAACAATTTAGTATATAATTCTTTTGGCATAGTGTTATCTAATTCAAGTGGGGTGTTCTTGAACTTAGACATCATTTCATAAATTGATTCTTCAATCAAGTTATACTCTTCTCTACCAAGTTTTTCAAAATCAATACTTTTCAAATCAGATAAATCTACATTGTTTCTAACATTTTTCATAGAGATTCTCAAGATCAGATTTTGGTGGATGACTTACCACTCTAAACTAGCTTGTATCCTCTGGTTCTATCCTCTCTTCATTAGTTTCTGGCTATGCAATGTATTTCCTTCTTTGCTTCTTCTACTCTGGCCCTTCTTATTTTGTAGCCTTGGCCTTTTCTTTGGCTTTTTGGTGGTGGCCCATGTGCTTGCCTTGGTTGTTGGTGTTGTAAGTTTTTCTTGGCTTGGCTTAGAAATCTTCTTAGCCTTTGTCTTTGCCACAGGTTGTGCTTTAGACTTTCTCTTCTTTGGTTCTACCTATACTGGTGCTTCTTCTACTTCCTTGACACCTTCTACTTATTCTTCATCCTTATCTTCTCCCAATCCTTGGTTAGTGCTAGAGGTTCTTGAGTTTTTTTCTGTTCTTCCTCTTCATCCTCTTCTTCTTCTTCACTTGTGCCTTCACCAAATTTTTCCTTTAATTTCTTTACCAATTTGTATGTCTTCTTCAATGTGGAGGCTATGTTCAACTCCATCTCAACTTTGGATTTCATAACACTATAGTTTCCAAAGATTTTAGTTGATTTATCAACTTCT
Organism: Cupressus sempervirens; assembly: GCA_028749045.1. Classification (NCBI taxonomy): domain Eukaryota; kingdom Viridiplantae; phylum Streptophyta; class Pinopsida; order Cupressales; family Cupressaceae; genus Cupressus; species Cupressus sempervirens. Next base: position 127,187,156 of record CM053788.1, read on the forward strand.
TAAGCTAGAAGTGCAGTGATAGTAGCTAGGGCTTCATCAACATTAATCTCATAGCCTAGGGGTCTTAGCCATCTTACCCTAGGTATGGTAGCCTATACATACATAAAGTCAATAATAACAAGAAAGAATATGCCATTATAATACTGTTCAACCAAGGAAACTGGTATTCTCATCCTCTATTTCATAAAATTCTTGAAGTCTTCAAAATAGCTTGTCATGATAGTCTCAAAGTTATCTCCCATTTGCTCAATATACTCATTAACTTGAACTGCTACTAATATATTTATCTTCCAACTTACCTTGCCAAAGGATGGGAATGTGTTTTGAACATAGAAAAATATGCAAATTAGGATTTCTCCAAACATACACTATGCACTCTTGGTTTTTCTAATGGCACTTAGGTTTTCCATTATTTTTTGCAATTGTAATTCAGCTAGATCATAGGTATGATCCTTCTTCACAATTTTATAGCCCACATCTACTACAATGCAAGGTATACTATTTAACCTACTTGATTGATAAAACTTGTAAGAAATTACCCTTATGGAAAAGTCCAATAAATGATCTATGATAGTATCAATAGTCATTCCATGTTTGTTCCATTTTGCTCCTCTGCTTTTCTCAATAGCTTCCTTTGAGTCACTTCGTAGAGTCTTTAGCTAATCTAGGGTTAGAAAACTAGTTACCCTATGAACTATTCTCTTTGAAATTTTAATGGGACCATCTTCTAGCCATAAGCATCCATATGTATTCTTCTTAGCACTATCTTGGTCCATTCTATTTTAAACACCATAGGGAAATCTAAGGCACCGGTCAAACCGTTTCTTTCAACAATCTTGAATTCTTCTTTCAGAATGCAATTTTCACACAATTTTTCATATTCTTGCCTTATTTCCATGTCTCCTATTCCACCTATCTTGTAATTATAGCATTTTATGACATCTTGGACCATTATGACCTTTTGGAGGAATCATGGGAAGTGCACCTGATGGGTCTTGTTTATGTGCAATGTCTAGAATTGCTCTAAAGTTCAGTTGCTTTATGTTGGTGTAAATAGGTATTTACTATTTACACTTTACTTAAGTTTACTTAGGTTAATGCATTATTTTATTATTTATTTTTATGAGACACTTAAGAATTTGTGCACCTTTTTGTGTTGTTATGTTGACAACACAGAAGTACATAACTCTAATTATGCACATGGTGTCTACAACACAGGAGTTTGCATCATTCATTGAGTTATCATGTAAACAACACAGTTATTTGCACTCCTAATTTAGCACATGTTGTCTACAACACTAATTTGTGTGTCACACCATTGTAGGCTAATCCTCTCATCATCACACTTACTTCCATGCTTAATGGAGGATAACCCATATCTGGTGGAAATGCACTTGGTTGTATGACTAATCATGATGTTGATTCTGAGGCATTCTAGGTGCATCTAAGAGGCCTTTATATTTAAGCACTCCTAGTGTACTTGTACATTATATTGAATACTATACAGTTATTATGTTCATACTCCGGTCTAATTTGTGCTTGTGTTTTGATTTCCTTGGTCTTGATTGAATTCTACCCTAAGGAAGATTCTTAGACTTTACTTCATTACTAAGTAATTGAACATTCAAAACTTCTTGACCGTCTACATTTCTTGAACCAAACGCCATTTGACAAGCTAGGATTTAACAAATTTAAATTGCATGACTCAACTTATGAAGAATACCTTGAAAATTCAATGAGATGGAGTTGGATCATTGCTAGAATTAGTGCAATCACTTCAAACTTGGTTTTTGAGTTGCCTTTTGCTCTCCTTGTAATTGCTTGAATTTGAAATGATGAATAATAATTGAAAATTGACCTTATACTTCTCCAAAACTCTACATTTAATTCTTAATGCTTGTACAACTATAAATTGGGCATCAACACAATTTCAGTTTTGCTCAGCATCTATTGACATGACCATCACTTACAACTAACAACTTGGCTCTAAGTAGTATTTTACTCAACATTCACAAGGAACTTTTCATGCTCAGCAACAACATGAAAACTTGAAGTTTTAACCTGGAATTTTTTGCAACTCCTTGCATCTTTATTCATGCTAATTTAATCCTTTCAGTGTTAATTTCATTTGGAACTGATGTATGATATAATAAATTTGAATATAAGTCCCACATACCTCATGTTGCTTATTTTGATGAAGTGTGATCACTTGACCTATTAGGTGAAGTGATCCCTTTTTCATTTGATGTATTGCCTCCATCTTTCTTCTTCCATGTCTTGTTCATCTCATTCCTAATGTGTTCAACATTTGCCTTTCCTTTACCTTTATTAGATTCACAACTTGGTGCCTTCGACCTTGGTGGAAAATGTTTACTAATATGACCAGTCTTCAAGCAACTGAAACATGTAGTTTGATTCAACCACCTCTTGTAATTACCACTGAAGTGAGTCCTAATGCAATTTTCAAGTACATGTCTATATTCCTCACAATAGTGATAGCTATATCTTCTGTTTTAATCCCAATCATAAGAGTGTCCATAGCTTCTTTTATTTTTTGGCTTGCTTTATGACCACGTGGACTTGGATCTGCATTCAAAGGCTCTATGTCCATACTTTTGACAATTGTAGCAATATCCCTCAAATTTTGGTGCATGCATGGTTCTAGTTCTACATTCATGTGCTTGATAACCTTGTTTATTAAACTTATGATAGTAGATCATGTCCTTAGGCTTAGCATTCTGAATTGTATTCTTGCTCCTACACACATTAGAGATATGCCCTTTCTTTCCACAATGATGACAAGTGGGTTTGGAGTTCTTACCTTTGTTATTCTTTTCCTCAACAGCTTTGGATGATTCTCCTTCTTTAGTGCTTGTGTATCCCAATCCTAATGTATCTCTATTGGATCTAGAGGATTTCAATAGTTTCTCAAAGTACTTGATGGCTTCATTTGGCTTGTTGAAACTTTCAGCAAATTCCTTTTCTCTTTTCAGGTAATTCTGCAATTATTCATTCTGTAACTTTAATGCAGTTATCTCAATGTCTTTGACATTCAACTCATGATGAGCATTCATCATTTAGCTTAAGGTATCTAATTGCATGTTTGAGATTCTGGATAGCTTTATTGACTATTTTTCCAATCTATATGCCAAAATTTTTGTCTTCTTCAATCATGGCCTTGTCTTCTATAGCTTTTTTCTTTTGTTTAGTCACTTACACAGTAGTATGGCTTGTGATTCTTGCTCCAACTTAAGATTTCTTATTTCTTCAACTTGTGCTCTATTCTTTTCCATTAGCTCTACGATTGCTACATCAAATTCACTAGAGTTACCATCTGTAAATAAATTTGTGGTGTTAATCTCTTTGTATTGTGCATCATTTTCTACTATAGCAATCTCTTTCCTTCTTTTTAAGGAACTCTTCAAAGCATCTCTAGCTTCATTCAGTTGATGTAGTATGAAATGTATCTCAATCTCCTAGTTCTCAATGGTCTTTCCCAATTTGTAGACTTCCATTTCAAGATCTTTCCTCTAAGCTACAAAGCTAATTCTTTTGAGAACTTAGCTCTGATACCAATTGTTGGAATTACAAATAAGAAACATATACTTCTGAGAGGGAGGAGGGGTTGAATTAGAAGTTCAAACTTCAACTATTAAAATTTTCACCATTCATTAGATGCATGTAATATATGAATTAAAAATAGCATGAAAAGTAAATGCATCTAAAACATGTAAGCAATTGAACATACACACTTAACACCAGATATGATTACCCAAAAACCCTCCAAAGAGAAGGTAAAACTGGGGTAGGGATGACACCCACAAAGCTTCACTATTGTAGCAATAAAGTGTAGCCAATTAAGGTTACAATGGTTTGACCATGAAACATGATCTGTCCTGTGAAAGCCTTGCCCTATTAAAGGCTTACAAGGACTATTAAGTCCCACCTTGTTAGGGGATTTCAACACCATGTTAGGAGTGTGCTTAGCTAAAGGACTTTAGAACATCCACTTGGAATGTCACCCTGTTAAAGGATTTACAACAGTCTATTAGGACTACTCTGCCTAGGAGATTTAACTAAAATAACATGTTAGGATGTTTCAACATAGATCTTGTGATTGGCTCTAGTTGCTTGATTAAAGATCAAATCCATATAGAGTCCTTCTTGATTATCTTTGATTTGATTTGAAAATTTTGTATCCTTTTGTTCTTTGTTCTTGTCCAACTGATTTTGTAGTTCACTCTCATTGCTAAGTCACCTTGAACACTCTTTGAACAAATTCAATCATTCACCCCTTGTTACCTACTATAACATGATCTCTTTCATACTCTCTTGATTCCTCTCTTTCTTGGGGCTTCATCTTCCTTATAAAGACTTTGGTGGCTTAGGGTTAGGTATGAATCTATGGCTGAGATTCATTCTTTTTGTGACTTAACCCTTCCTATTTTTTGATTGGTTACATGTAAACAAATAGGGATTATGCAAATAGATTCATTCTTATCTTTAAAGAATCAAAATCTAACCTTGTGTCTACTTGGAAATGGTTTACATAGTTGTTTGTGCAATCATAATCAAATATGTCCAATCTGTTTTGCTTAATTCTTGAAGTTACTGATGTTTAGCACATATTGTAATTATGTTTCTAACTCAACACCTAAACTGCTTGGCATGTATTGTTTACTCGGCACTTGAATCACTTAGTATGTTCTATCTACTCAACACTTGAGTGACTTAGCACATGAGTAACTTGACACTCATTGCAACTCGGCATAGTCTTGTATTTACATGTTATACTCAGCATGTATTACTAGTTTGGCATGAACTAAGTATATGTCTTAAGTGTGTTGACACTCAATTGTCAAAACCAATTTGAGATTAATAGTTACACTTATCAACCATCAATGGTCCAAGTTTGAAATACTTTGAAAATTCTTAGAAGGCTCCTACTAGAGCATTGACTATATAAGAGATTCTTGAAGATTAAAATCATAAAATCATGATGATTGGCATTGCATCAGCTCTCAACTATGTTGAGTTTGAACAGGTCAAAGTATGTGCTACGTCTCATGACATGTGGACAAAAATGAAGGATATCTATGGAGGTGATGATAATGTAAAAAAAAGCCAAGGCAAAAAGCTTGAGAGGTCAGTTTGATCAAATGAAAATGAGAGAGGATGAAAACATTGCAAAATATGTTGAGAGAATCAAAGCCAATGTCAATGCTATCAAAGCTTCTAGAGGAACAATTGAAGTTGTAATAGTGGTAAGCAAGCTACTCATAACCCTTCTTCCTATCTATGCAATCAGAGTGTCTGCTATTCAAGAGATGACTTGTGATCCAAATTACCAAGATAAATTTGGATGCTCTAGTTGGAAGATTAACTACATTTGAGCTAGATAACTATGATAATTATACTCCTAGTTATACAAATCTTGAGTTTGCATTTGAAGCCAAGGTATCACTCAAGAAGAAAGCTAAAAAGTCTAAAAGAAAACAATCTGAAAGTGAAGAAGAAGACAGTTATGATAGTGATCTTGAAGCCATTGAAGAATTTCTTGGAAGAAGGTATCCCAAAGGCAAAGGAAAGTATAAAGGTAAAAGCCCTTTAATTTTTTTCTCATGTGAAGAAGTTGGACACATTGCTACAACATGCCCAAAAAGAGAAGAAAATGATGAAAAGAAGCACAAGAAGTATGAAATCAAGAAGGATTTCAAGAACTACAAGGAAAAAGATAAGAAATCTTCTTTTATGGCTAAGGAATCAAATAGTAGTAAAAATGATGAAATGGTTTATATTGTTGTAAAAGATGATTCTGATGATGAAAGAGATAAAATGGCACTTATCTCTCATGTTAGAAAAAATGAGACATGGATTATTGATATTGGTTGCTTAGATCATATTAGTGGTGACAAAAAAAAGTTTGAACATATGAACGTTATGATGGTGAAAGTGTGAGATTTGGAAAAAAATGAACCATGCTACATAAAGGGAAAAGCTTGTATCTCATTAAGCAATGAACTTAGATGTGATAATGGTTATTGGGTTGAAGGACTAAATCATAATCTACTGAGTGTGGCACAATTGAATAACATTGGATTCAAGGTAGGATTCATGAATGGGAAAATTTGCTAGATGGAAAAGCAAATCTGGTTGGGTCTGGCAAAAAAAAAACACTAAGCTATTCTACCTAGATCTCAGTGAAAGTTCATATTTTATTGCTCAAGAAGAAGAAAGTTGATTATGGCATGAAAGGTTATGTCATGTGAACTTTGATAATCTAATCAAGATAAGAAAGAAGAAAAGAGTAAGAGGTATTCCTAGTCTAAGGAAACCTGATATGGGCCTATGCAAAAATTGTCAAATTGGTAAGATAGGAAAGACATGTTTCAAAAGCAAGGACCGTCATTCTGAAGAAGTCTCGGAGATAGTTCATATAGAATTATGTGGACCTATTGGAATAGAGAGCTACAATGGAGATAAGTATTTTATTCTTTTTTTTTATGATTATTCTAGAATGATGACTGTAATGTATCTGAAAATAAAGTTTGAAGCATTTCAAAATTTAAGTGGTATTTGGCAAGAGTAGAGAAAGAAGTTGGAAAGAAGCTGAAGTGTTTGGGATAAAAAAGATATGGTGAATTCATTTCCAATGAGTTCAATTAATTCTTCATTGAAAGAGGAACTAAGAGACAAGTATCAACTCTTGGTACACCACAACAGAATGGTATAATTGAAACAAGGAATAGATCCATCATGATTGTGCAAGAACTTTAATGATAGAAAAGAGTTTTGCAATCAAACACTGGAAGGAAGCAATCAATACTACAATACATACCTTGAATAGAGTATAGTTGAAAAAAGACTCAACTCAAACTCCTTATGAACTATGGTATGGCTAAAAACCTAATGTAAGTTACTTGAAAGTATTTGGTAGCAAATATCATATTTTGAAGAAATCTAGGAAAGGTAAATTTGATGCCAAAGGTGATGAAGGCATATTCCAAGGATACTCATGTAGAAGAAAAGAATATAAATGTTTAAATTTTTCAACTCATAATATCATAGAAAATGTACATGTAAAAATCAGTGAGTTTGCAGAAAGGAGTGAAGAAGAGAGCAGCAAAGAACTTGAGAATTACAAAAAGTTTGTTTGCAATGAACTTGATACCTTGCCAAATCAAATTGGAAGTCAATAGACTTCACCTCTCGAGCCCCTAAAATCTCCAAAAGCCACTGAGTTGCAACCAATGCAACCTAAGTCATAGTCTAAGGAATCTAAGTCACAGTCAAAAGCTACCAAGTTATTGTAAGAGAAAACTGAGTTTGATGGACCCAAGTCATAGACAGTGGGACCCAAGCTTGATATAGAAAATCATGGTGAGGTTTTTGGAAAAAATTCTAAATCCAAAGTACCTATGTTAGAAATATATGTTGAAAGGCACCATGCACATGATCAAATCATTAGAGACAAGTTAGATGGAGCAATGACAAGAAACAAATTGAAAGGTACATGTTTGCTTGTTGAATTTGAACCTAGATCAGCAAAAGATACTTTGGATAATGAAAGTTGGATTGAAGCTATGAATATATAAATAGAAAAGATAGAGAGGAATAAGACTTAGACTCTTGTTCCTAGACCTAAGGATAAAAATGTAATTGGCACAAAGTGGGTTTTTAGAAATAAGTTGAATGAAGATGGAGAAGTTTCTAAAAATAAAGAAAGGTTAATATGAAAAGGTTATTCTCAAGAAGAAGGTATCAACTATGGCGAAACTTTTTCTCTTATTGCTAGATTATAAGGTGTTAGAACTTCGCTTTCTTATGCTACACATATAGGATTTAAAGTTTATCAAATGGAGGTAAAATATGCATTCTTGAATGGAATTCTTGAAGAGGAATTTTATATAGAATGACCTAAAGGTTTTGTGGATCCTAGCAAAATGGATATGGTTTTTAAACTACACAAAGAATTATATAGACCCAAGAAAGCTCCCAGAGGTTGGTATGAAAGACTTCATAACTACTTGATAAAGATTGGTTTTCAAAGAACAAATAATAATAATAGACTGTATATCAAAGAGATACTAGACAAGAAAATTGTGTAGGCAAAAATCTTTGTGGATGACACTTTATTTACGGGAAATGATGATTTATGCAAGGAATTTAATAAGAGATGAATAAAGAATTTGAGATGTCTATGTTTGGAGAGATAAAATTCTTTTTTACATTATAGATCCAGCAAAAGAAAGATGGTATTTATATTACTTAATCCAAATATATCAAGAAGATACTAAACAAGTTTGGAATGGAATATTCAAGACCAGATGGAACACCTATGTCTACTGGACATAATCTTTCCAAAAGTGATGATTCCAAAGAGGTAGATAAAACCACATATAGATAAATGATTGGAAAAGTGCAATATGTAGTACACACAAGGCTTGATATTGCATTAGCAATTGGTATGGTGGCAAGATTCTCAAAAAATCCCAAAGAAAATCACATGATGGCAATCAAGAGAATCATGAGGTATCTGAAGGGTACTAAAGACTATGGATTATGGCACAAAAAGGAAGCAATTTGGATTTGAAAGCATTCATAGATTTTGATTGGGCAGAAAGTGTTGATGATAGGAAGAGCACCAGTGGTGGAGTGTTCTTTCTTGGTGAAAAAATAGTGTCTTGGACAAGCAAGAAGAAGAATTTTATTTCTTAGTCTACAACAGAGGTGAAATATGTGGCAGTAGCAGTTAATTGTTCCAATGTTGTTTGGTTCAAGCAACTGTTGGTAGGTATGAAGCTAGAAATAAAGGATCCAGTGGTTATATTCTGTGATAACACTAGTGAAATTAATATCAAAGAATCCTGTGATGCACACCAAAACCAATCGCATTGCTATAAAATATCATTTTCTAAGAGAATTGATACAAGATAAAGAGGTAAGATTGGAATATGTGAATACTAAAGAACAAATTGCAAATATATTCACTAAGCCATTACCTAAGGATGCAATTTTGTATCCAAAAAGGCAAGTTAGGGGTTATTCCCCTATCTGACACTCACTAAAATGAAGTTTACGAATACATCAACCAAATCATGTTGAAGATCAACTAGTTGATGCAATATTGGATAGGGCATATTGCATATGAATCAGTACACGAGGTACACTAATATTTTTTTATTATTGTCTTTTGCATGAGATGTCAAAGAGGGAGAGTTGGTTGTCATATCACAAAATTTTTTGTTTGAAGATGTTGAAGAGGTAGAGTTTGCAAATAGAGGGAGAAACTAAAGGTAGAGGGAGTTCACACTAATAGAGGGAGTTCTCATGGATGAGAATTAGAATGAAACTAAGGATACGTTCCTTACTTTATTCTTGCTCTAAAAAAATTATTGTATTATGACATGTTGTGTTGTCATCAATGCCAAAGAGGGAGATTGTTGAAAATAATTGGTTAATTGTGTATGGTCTTTGATGTTACACAAAATTTCATATCATTACTAGTCAGTGTATGTCAAGCTCATTCGGGTGATGACGATAATTTTTTGTGTATGTCGAGCATTCTAGAATTTGTCTAGTTTAGAAGATAATCTCTACAAATTTCACTTGGGTGACAAAGAGAAGATCACAAAAGTTGAGTATTAACTAAGCTCACTCAGTTAATGAAGGAAAATTTGGATGGAACCAGTGTTAACCAATCTCACTCAATTAGCAAAGGAACTTTGTGGAAATTTATTGTTAACCGAGTTCACTTGGTTAACACAGGAAAATCATTTTTGAGTTAGTGTCTACCAAGCAAGGTCAACTAACGACGGATTTTATTATTTTGGCATATTGAGTTCAACTGATTTGTTTGTTGGTTCTAGCTGACTAAGGATATGAATATTAAGTATTTTAAGTTGTATTCAAACTAACTTGACAATGCGTATGATATAAATATAATGTCAAGTTGAGGATTGAATGTCTGCAAGTAATAAAAGATTTGAAGATTCTTAGAGGAAGCGAATTAGAAGGATAAGCATAATATCCTTGTTGAGCTACAAAGATACATTCAAGTAGAAAGGATCAAGTATACAAGTTAGAATTGAGATCTATAATCATCAATTTAGTTGCTTCAAAAATCAAGTCATCTCATTATTACTCTCTAACCATTGTAGTAGTGATCTAAATCTCTTAACAGAGTTGGATTAACAGCTATTTGTAAATCTTGTAACAAGTTGGCATTTCTAGATTGAAGTGTCTAAAGACCTCTAACAAGGCCACTCCTAAAAGGGTGATTAAATCATCTAATAGGGTCACACCTAACAATGTGTTTTGCAACATTTAATAGGATTGGTTGCTAACAAGGCTCACTTTAAAAGAGTGAAAATCAATAACTAGTTGCAATTAGTGGTTTTTCCCAAATTAGGTTTCCACATTAAATCTTGGTGTCACTTGTGTTTATGCTATTTCTTTTGTGTATGAAACTAAGTTAAATAAGGTTAATTACTAATAATATCTTAAGATTTGCATTTTTCAAGTTGTTGTTTATATTTTAGTGTTTGCCAAGTTATAACATTTACTAGTGTAAACTGAGTGTATTTACCAAGCACCAATATTTTCAGTGAAGTTTATGTTATGTACTAACATCTAAGGGATCTAAGATTTATTTTAGTGGTAATTGATTCACCCCTCCCCTCTCAGTTACTCTTCTTATATTTTCAACACACACACACACACACACACACACACACACACACACACACACAAAATACATATAGATATAAAATAAAATTTTATTTAAATAAAGTAACATTAACTAAGAATTAAATTTATACAATTAACTTCAATTTACCTCAAACTATTCTATTTTATTGGTAAACAATTGAAGCCTTTGACTATATTAATATGGTAAAATACAATAAAGTTTCTCTATTCAAACAAACATTGGTAGGAAGGAATGGAGGAGAAAACCTCCAATCTAGGCTGGGACCATAGTCCTTTATTATTACATAATTAAAAGGGGCATACCCCAATTTACATTTTCCATTTTGCTATAAAATACAATATTTATAATTATCTTCCAACTTTGCATGGCATTCTTCTTTAGCTATGCATAGGGTGATTTTAAAAAAAACCAAATCTTTAGTTGTTTGCTAAGAGCCTTACTTACCAGCTAATCAATGTAACAACTCAAGAAAATAATGTTAGATCTATTAGTTAATAACATCAAAATTATAGTCCCTAATTTTATAAACCTTTTCCTCCTTTAAATCCTTTACTTAGCTTTATGTTTATGATTATTATATGCAGTATTAATGTAATCTTACTATACTGCCTATGTCTTAACATTTATCTAAGCATTCTCAATATAAGACTATTGGCTATGAAATTTATGTTGCAACCTACTTTTGTTAATTTTAAGTAGAGAGCCTCATATTCATAATTATGATTCACAATCACGTCAGCATTGTATTACACTAAATCTATTCTAAGTATCATTCACAATCATGTCAACATTGTATTACACTAAATCCATTCTAAGGATAGGTTCCCACTTTGGTATTCCAAAATAATTCCAGTTCAAGGGTCAGTGCAAGAAATTGGGTCTCACTTTTGGCCAAAAAGTGGAAGTGTTTTTCCTGTGTTTGAAATATTTTGTCAATTAATGCCAAAATTTGAGCCATTTAGAGATTAAATATGAAAAAACTTCAGAAATAAAAACTGTAGTGCTTGTAATCTTCTTTTTGAATATGTAATTTATTTGTATACCCATATGATAGATTATTTTTTTGGTATGGATCTTTAAAAACCACTTTTTCAAAATGCCTGTTTCAGGACCATACCATGCTCGTGTACGGACACCATAATTTGACACAAATGAATGAATTTTTGTGAATTCTTTTAAATAGAGTTACCTGATACACCAAAGATTGATGAGAATATTTTTCTTGAATTGTTTAATTAATTTTTTTAAATTAATTTTTAATTGGCTATAAAAGAAAATTTTAAAACCTCTGATGTATGAACACCATAACTTGATCAAAATTTCACTTTTTTCAATTTTTATTTTTTTTAACTTCAAAAGAATTGAATGTAGATTGATGACATATAAATTAATTTAAGAAAAAATATAAAATAAAAAATTTATTAAAGTTTTAGTGAACATTGCTATTTTACATTTAGGTACCACCTTTGATTAAAAAATAAAAATAAAATAGTAAATAAAAACATAACTCTATAAAATTTATATTTTTGAAATCAGGACAGTGAGAGCTCTAATGGGTTTTTGTTTCGTAAAAAAATTTGATCGGAAAGACCCTCTAAAAATTATGGCAAGGCATGAATTTGTCAGTCCAATGCCTTAGCCAAATCTTAAGAGGCCAAGGCATAGGCTTGGTCTCACCAAGCCTATCCCAAACCAAAATCTGAGGTAAGAAAAAATAATCCTGCCTCATGTTGTAAGAAATGGGTACCCGTTATTTGAATTTCAAAAAATGGGTACCCATTTTGAAAAGCTAAAGCGGCATGTAAAATCCGCTGAAAATTTTTAAAATTGAATTTTTAAGAAACGGGTACCCGGTTTTTACTTTTAAAAAATGGGTACCCAATTTTTAAAAAATGGGTACCCAATTTTTAAAAAATGGGTGCCCATTTCTTAAAAATTTAAATTTTTAATTTTTTGAGAAATTGGTACCCATTTTTTGAAAATAAAAATAGGTACCCAATTTTTAAAAATAACGGGTGCCCATTTTTAAAATTTAGGGTCGGGCACCCGAACCAAAAACGGGTGCCTATTTTTTAAAATCGGGTACCCGTTTCTAAGAAGTTTCATTTTGCGGATTTGACTTCCACGAAATTGTGACCCAACTTTGTGCATTCACCCTCAAGTGAGCATTAATTTTGCCTAAGTCTAGAATGATTTTGATGCTTTACTTCTTTACAAAGTATGTTTAATAACCCTAACACACTCCTTACTAAATTTTAACTAAAGATTTACAACTTTATGTAAAAAATTACTAGAATCTGCATTTAAACTAGAAAGTGATACCTAAATGAACCATTAATCATATTTGAAGAAAACATCAATCAAATAGCTATACCCAAGGCAAAAACTAGAATCTAATCTTAGGTACCTAAAAATTTTGGGAATTCAACCATCTAAAAACTACCAGCATCATCTGGTGAGATGATAAAAATTAAAAACTTATACTTGCATTATAATTTTAATTATTTACAATGGAGCTTCCTGATAAAAGTATGGAGTAACTAAAAACTGAAGCAAAGCTAAGACTAAATTATTTGGTCAGATTATATTATCTAAATATAGCCCAGAATATAACAAGATGAGACACAAGATTAAGACCAAAATACTAAATACCAGTTACCATATGATGCCCTAACACAAACCATGACATCCTAACCTAGACCAAAAGATATCAAGAAGTACAAAACAAAATCCCAAGATACCAATACTAAACTGTAGACACCTAAATTTGTCCAAAACCCGTTCCTAGCCAATTAAATAAATATTCATTATTTATTTAATTCCCCTACCTTAATTAAATAAATTTGCATTTATTTAATTACATTTGCCTTATCTTGATTTAAATAAACTAAGGTTTATTTAAATCCTAACCTATTCCCACTTGCATCTAACCCCTTTTACTTTAATTAAGTATGTCATTTCCTTAATTAATTCCCTCCTAATCCCACTAGAAATTAAATATTGCATTTAATCCTATTTGAGCACTTGACTCCTACATTTAACCCTCACCTAACCTCACTAGCCTACCTAACCCACCTTTCTAAACTTACCCACTTCCTTAATTATGCTTGCTTTGCATAATCATCTTAGCTAATCACCTCTTAATCCTAAGTGTGTTCTCACACATGTGTGAAGAATCCTCACACATGTGTGAGAGATGTTCACACTTCCCTCATCCCTCATGTTTTACATGTCTCTTGCACATTTGTCCTCTTGCATGAGAGTCAAGGTGTCTCACACATGTGTGAGAAGCCACGCCTTCTCACACCTCTTGCACACTTGTCCTCTTGCATGAGAATCAAGTTGTGTCACACATGTGTGAGAAGCCATGCTTCTCGCACCTCATTGATCATGTCACTATCAAAGGTTCCTCACACATGTGTGAGCATATTGCCCCCTTTTAATGGTTGAAACCCTAATCCATGTGGAGTCTACTTGGCCTCCACCTCATTAACACCTCATCAATCCTGAGAGATCTTAGCCCTCCATCTTGCATTCGATCTTAGCCGTCTGTTGCATCCATTTCCCTATAAATGGAGAGCCCTCTTCTTATTTCCACATCTACTATCTACCTCATTGTTATGTTGTTGGATTTGTGAGCAACCACATCCCATGAGTGAGGAAATCATCTCCACTTGATGGTTCCATGAGGTTTGCATAGTGATATTTTGAATGCTTTTATACTCTTTTTTAGTTTCATGTTGTTCATTTACATGTCTTCTTTCATATTTTGAGGTTTTGCATGATAATGTAGGAATGTGCATTAGTTGCTTGATGTTTATTCTTTGGTTACATTTTTATGCAACACATTTTGGCACGCCCAGTGGGACCCACTTCACAGGTCCGAACTAACGATCTAATGTGTTTTTGAGTGTTTTGTGAGTGTTCAAGCTTGTAGGTTGAAGACTTGCATTTGGAGATCAAGTTTCATGAGGAGCGTCTAATCAAGCCATAAAGCCCATCATTGCATTTGGAGGACCTAAGAGAAGTTTTTTGACATAAAACACTTTATATTTTGCTTATGGCTTTATTTTCAAGTTCTAGGGTACATATACATTGAATATTCGTTATTAAGAAAAGAAAAAAAAAATTTACTCCTTTGTTTATAGATAAATAGGTTAAAGCAAAAAAAAAAAGGGGGGGGGGGGGGGGGGGGGGGGTTGCTTTATTTTATTAATACGTTGCTTTTATATAGATTGTTTTTCAAAAATAAATAAATAAATAAATAATGATAAAAGGTTAGTTTAATTAAAAATCAAAAATCAAATTCAAAAAAAAATGGGGAGGGTTACCATTTATATATGTAAAAAATTCTTTGTTAGTTTGTTTTTTATATATAAATCAAAAAATCAAATTTAAAAGCAAAAAAAAAATTAACAAAAAAAAAAACAAAAAACAAAATCAAAAAATTTAAAATAAAATAAAATAAAAATTTAAACCCTTTTGCAGGGTCGGCCACCCGCGGCACCAGCGAGCGCCGCCCCTACACCCCACTTCGCTCGCGAGCGGTGGAGCCACTGTCGTGGCACCCCCCCGCTCCCCCTTCTCCTGGCACTCCCACCTCTGCAACGCCTGCCGAATGCCACAAACTCCCACCACCACCGCCGACGTTGTAACCCCGCACCCATCTACAAAAACTTCCTTTGCCGCCATCCGCCCACAATCTCCTCCATTGCCAGGATCTCCGCCTCCCATTCGCCCAGTGGCCACTACATCACATTCCTCCCGTGGCCATGCCTTTGCCTTCACTAAAACCCCCGCTGCCCAACCTTCCACCCGCCACTCGCAGCACCCAACAGCTCTTTCATCCACCTCTGCCCCCAAGTGTCGTTGCCATCGCCACTTGTAGCCCTGGCCCAAACAACCCTCTGCTGCCTTTGCTTCCTCCACCGCGAGCTCTGCCAAAACCCTACTGTCGTTCATGTCGCCTCAGTCTTCTACGGCCGCACCACCACCTCAGTCCCCTGGGCCGCGCCGCTATCTCAGCACCTCCCGCTTGCTCAAAACCCCATCTCTCCAACGTGCAACTCCTTCCTCCCCCTTATTTTTCATTTTTTGTTTTTAAATTTTCATATTTCAATTAGCCCCATATAGGTTCAATCAACAACAACATAAAATTTATCTTTTTTAATAAAATGGGATTTTTTTTTTTTTTAAAGCAAAAACTTTCAAAAAAAAAAAAAAAAATTGCTTGACGTTCTCTTAACCATCAAATTTTTGCTTGCAAGTTGCTGACATCATCACTGCATCAGCAGTCCACATGCCTTTCTAAGCCATAAGGAGTAGTCTTCCATTTTTTGCTCATAACTTGAGCATACGAGCTCTGTTTTTGCAAAACAAAATATCGTCGAAAAGTTGATTTTGAGCCCGTCGTGTTGATGTTGGTTTCATGAGATTTTGATGCTATTTATATCTCTATTTTTCCTATCAAAAACAAAACTTTGTGCTAACTCTTTCATTGCAAGGTTGTTTTACGTTTTTTCCACATTTTCGCTACATTAACTTGTGTTTTTTGCAGGGATATTTTGATCACTAACCATATTGCTTGCAGGTTTTGCTTTAAGTTTGTTTTGGAATGAACTTGTATGCCTAAACACTCGTCTTTGAATGCATGGTTAAATGCTCAAACAATCAAATTCAATCTCGAATGCCTTAAGGATAATTGACATGTATGTGTAAACTAGCAAACATTTAGAATTGGTGCTTAAAATGAACTCACACAATCTCGAATGTCTTAAAGGAAATTGATTTCATTTTCAACATTTTTCTTATGCACACACTTGATTTACTTTCTTGTTGACAAATCCGCATTTCATTTACGTTGGCATCATTTCAAATTGGAAAGAACATTGTATGTTATAAACATGTGTGTCTTCAAGTAGATTACATAACCTAAAAGTTTCATTGGGAATGAACGTGTGTCTTTTTGAACCCCAAGGCCACTTACGTATTCTCTCCCCTCGTGACTTCGGGTGATCTTGGGTGTACAAGAAATAAGTGGTCTTATTTTTCTTTTTAGGAGGCCTGCTTGGGGATTTCATCACCCCTCGGGATGACCTCAACTCCAGTGTTCTGGCGGAGTATAAAAATTGGGAGGTGAATCGAAAGACACCTCTCTTGAAAGTAAAATATTGTCACTCTTGGCTAAGCCCCAAAGAACTTTATACCTTTGGGAAGTGAAGGAGGAGATTTGGGTTACCATCTCCCCCCGGTTGTGTGGCAGTATTTTCTTTCATCTACAGATTTGGGCCTTACGTACTTTGCGTATATTGAGGACATCCTCTAGTTAATCCTTGTACATCCTAGTCAAAACCTTATAGGATTTTTGGTGTGTTTGACGTTCTTGAGTGTTTGAAACACACTTGCCTTGTACATATTTCATTGTATATATTTTGCATCTTAAACCTAAAAACCCAAAAACATCGTAAAACATAAAAATCAAAAAAATCATAAAACTTCAGAAATCCAAAAAAATCACAAATTTCAAAAACAACAAAAACAAGTCTTGGTTTAGGTCCTCTTAGTCAAGATGTCCACATCACTTCCACGTCACTTCTTCTTTCCATCACAGTCATCACCCTCATACATCTCTTGTCTTCATCATTCACACTATTCCTCCACGTCTTAATCATCTTCATTCATCCAAATCATTTCCTCATCTTCCTAATCATTCAATCTCATTTCTATTCTTCATCCTAGTCATGCTTCATCATCATCCAGCTTCAATTTTGTCCACCAATCTCATAATGCATTCTTAATTCAATCCTCCACATCATCATTCTTCTAATTCAATCCCTTGTCAAATTCCTTCAATTTAAAATAAATCAATCTTTCTCCATCTATTCAAATATTCTTCTAATTTAATCTTCATAAAATCATTCTACTTTGGTCATAGGAGCATTATCACTAACATTGGGCTTTAATTCAAATCTCACATTTACTTGTTCACAATCTGACAGGGTTTTTATCAAATCAAATCAAACCCTAATCAAATCAAATCATCTCCAATCAAAATCAAATCAAATCAAATTCAATCCAATCAATATCAAATTCAATTCAAATCAAATCAAGTCAAAGTCCAACATTTGCTCCTAGTCCCAAGTTCATATTTCCTTCATCATCAAATCTTTCATCACTCTTTGTCTAACATCTATGGATCCAAATTTGCTTAATCAAATGGTTGATGATCTTCACTGACAATATGTAGTTATACCTCCTATTCAACCTGCATATCAAATCCATCCTCAACATTTCATATCCAACTCTAATCCATCTCCTATTCATTATTCTTCTACCTTTGACAAGGGAAATCCACCTCATTATCCTTCAACTCCATACAATTCCATTCCTAGCCCACACACTTCCTCCAACACAAATACCCTTGCCATGGAAATGGAGCAATCAAAGAAGTATCTCTTGGCAAGCCAACAAAAAGAGGCCACCTTCCATGCCATGTGTCCTCTTCCCCCATGTTTTGAAGATCCTAGTCCTCATGTCCGATCCAATCTCAACCCTCCATGCAATCCCCTACCCATAGTTACACCTTCACACAATTCTAGTCCTCCAAAATCCACATCATCCCCACCTCGTAACGGGTATTTCTCATCGTTCTTGACTAAGTGTAAAATACAAAATAAAGAGAGCCAATCGCCCAAAAAATTCTTCCTCCAAAGCATGTCACTATAGATGCCTCTTCTCCTCTAGATCTGAGCATTTCTTCATCCCATCATTCCCTTATCCGTCAAGATCCATTTATCCCCCTTAGTCCATCTCATGATTCCATTCCTAACCAAGATCAAGACATTCCATGTACCATGCACATTACCGATTCCACTCCATCTCAAGAGTTAGCCTCCATAGCTCCTTCGCTTCATGAAGATTCTCCTTCCAATCCATCCACTCATATTCCTCCATGTCAAGATCAAATCATGCCATCTCATGATTCCATCCCCTCCACTCCATCTCATGATCCTGTTCCATCTCATGATCCATGCATTCCACTCCTTGAACCTCTTCTACGTCAAGATCAAAGTACCCCTTCATTTTCCTTTCATGATCCCACTCCATCCCAAGATCCTATTATCCCTCATAATCCTCCACATAATCCTATCACACCTATCCAATCCCCTCATGAACCCCATACACCTGGACTCACATCTTTTATTAAAAATGATAAGTATCCCATTAACGAAATAATGGCTCAAGATGTTGGTATACCTTCCACTTTTTCCAACTCCAAATTTCCTCCATCCACACCCAAAGCTTCCCATAATTCCTCTTCCAAGTCCATTTTGGGACCTTATATCCATCTTCCCATTCCTTCCTCACTTCCATCCATTCTAGGTCCTTATATTCCATTGCCAAACCTTTCATCCCTTCCATCCATTTTGGGTCCCTACATACATCCATCCACCCTATCCATGTTTTCCACTTCCTCCTTTCATACTCCTAATAAAGATCAACAATGGCACACATCCTTGACTTCCTTCCAATGTTCACCATCTGTACGCTCTCCATTTCATTTACCTTCATGCACCCATACCATAGCCAATGAAAGCAAATTGGATGCTAAAGAAAAAGAGCATAAATACAAAAATCCACAAAAGCCCAAGGATCAACATGTCCCCTCTAAAAGACATGTTCAAGAAAAGAAAAATCTGATCCAAAGCACAATCAAAAGGCCACAAAGACTAAAAATGCAAAAATGCAAAAAATTTGTGGATCCCAAAGCTACTTAATGTAGCAATGAATCTCAAAGAAAGATTCACAATGCCATCCAATTTTGCTAATCCAAAGGCTTCCCTCATTCCTAAACCATCTGAGCTTCCATCTTCCATCTCCATTTTGGGTCATTATATACCCAAATCCAAACTCCTAAATCCATCATCTCCTTCATCTATTTTGGGTCCTTATATCCCAAAATTCAAAATTTCTCCTACCTATCCCCCACAATTTCCTCCTTTCCATCACCCTTCAAGGTGTGTGCCAATGACGATCTTTCTGACTCCTTCATCCATCCATCCACAAGTCTTCCCACCTAGCATCCATCAACCATGCCTTCCTCCCACCCACTCCACCCCCTTAATCCAAACCTTTCCATAAGTCATTGTCCTCCATTCCCCAATCCACCTCATCCTTCTTTTCCCTATCCTATCAACATCTATGAGCAAATAGTAAAAAGTCCTTGAAAATAACAAAGAAAAATAAAAGGAATAATAAAAATTCAAGGGATACCATCCATATAACATAGATGCTTGAGTCCTCCCTTTGTTTTCCTATCATGTATCCATTTCCTTCCGCTTCCACTTATCCTTCCATCTATCCACTTTTCCTCTTCCACTTGCACTCTACACTGGGGGCAAGCTCCATCCATACAAAGCTTCCATGCATATCTTCCATACTTCCATCTCCTGTTCATTATCCTTTTCCATCTTTGATCTTGACTTTCACTTTCCATTCATCCATCCATATGCACTTTCCATGTCCATCCATTCTCCTACGCACTTCCATCCACTTTCACATCCACATCGTTGATCTTGACATGTTCTCCATATCTTGCATCCCATAGTCCCTATCATGTTCATTTCATACATTTTCCTACATGCTTCCATCATCCTTTCATGCATTTGATCTTGACATCCTATCCATATCTTCCCTTCCATAGTTCTTGTCATGTTTATTTCATCCATTTTTCCATCCATACTCATACATGCTTACATCCATCTTTCATATGTCCTTGATCTTGGTCATCCCTTCCATTTCCTCCATTTCATATCCCACATTTCATCCATACCCTTCATATCATTCTCCCTTTTTCATAACCTCCATTCAATATCCCTTTTTCACACCCTCCCTCCCATATCCCTTATTCAGTCACTTTCGTCCCCATGCTTGTGATCAATACTAGAGGCACAAAAACAAAAGGTTTATACATGCTTTGGAAGAGCACATGCCTCCTCTTCCTCCATATGCTAAGCCTTTCTACCATCCTTCCATTTTCATGCATCATTTCCCACCATATTTCCCACCATATTCCTATCCTTGGTATGGGGCATTTGGACTCCTTTGAAACATGATCCTTGGCCCCGCATTTTTTTCACCACCATATCATTTGGCCCCTCATATCCTTTCACTATTCCTTGCATCCACCAACATCATGTTGCTTCTCCTCCATTTACCTTACCTTGACTCTCCCTTGTCATTGGTCCCAATCCATTCTATCCCATCATTCATCTAATCAATTCATTTCTATACATTATATGCATTCATTCATATCACATTCAATGTAGTTCTTCCACTCACTTCAATCAAATTCATTTATCCTCTAATTCAATCAATTTTCAATTCTTCTAATCCTTTCACATCAAATCAATTTCAATTCTACTATCATCATTCTTCATCCTATCAACATTACTTTTCCAGTCTCATCCACATTCATTCTTCTATCCGCCATAAAATCAAAAAATCAAAAAAATATCACTATGCAATCAATACTAATTCAATCAATCTAATATTGCAATCTTGAACATTAATCTTTAATCAATTCATCCATTTGACCCAATCAGCTGATAATCCATTTCTTATATTCAAACATCATTATCATGGGATGAATCCTTCCCAATCCTTGGATGTGCATTACGCTTAGCATTAGCCTTGCCATCCTTAATCAATCATCATCAATCAGTCCATTCATGGGTTTTTAGCTTGACTAGGGGCAAAATGGTGGTTTGCTTTTGGTCTTTTGTGCATGGTTGCCTATTACTTGTCTGCATTAGTATTTTTTGCATTTCTCATGGTCTTTGCATCCTATTGTCCGAGGAATCATGGTCTTCCATATCATGGTTTCATAAGGCATATGGTTGTATTAGACCCCTTTTTCACGTACTTGACACATTGCCATCTTGGTTCCTCATACCTTGGTGCATAGTGTTAAATAAAATATCAAACTTAGGTTTTTCACACCATTTCAGCATAACTTTTCCCCCTCCCTTGCATAACTCTCTTCCATTTCGAGAGAACATCCATGTTCTCCTAACTTGCATGTCCTCTCGAGGGGGCATACCCTTCCACCCTCGTCATCCTTCTTCATCCTTCCATGACTGGGGCATCATGCTACTAGTCTTATCCTTTCAGGCACTATATTTTATTCTTCTTTGATATAACATTACTAATGCTATATCAAAGGGGGGCAAAATGTAGACACCTAAATTTATCCAAAACCCGTTCCTAGCCAATTAAATAAATATTCATTATTTATTTAATTCCCCTACCTTAATTAAATAAATTTGCATTTATTTAATTACATTTGCCTTATCTTAATTTAAATAAACTAAGTTTTATTTAAATCCTAACCTATTCCCACTTGCATCTAACCCCTTTTACTTTAATTAAGTATGTCATTTACTTAATTAATTCCCTCCTAATCCCACTAGGAATTAAATATTGCATTTAATCCTATTTGAGCACATGGCTCCTACATTTAACCCTCACCTAACCTCACTAGCCTACCTAACCCACCTTTCTAAACTTACCCACTTCCTTAATCATGCTTTCTTTGCATAATCATCTTAGCTAATCACCTCTTAATCCTAAGTGTGTTCTCACACATGTGTGAGAGATGTTCACACTTCCCTCATCCCTCATGTCTTGCATGTCTCTTGCACACTTGTCCTCTTGCATGAGAGTCAAGGTGTCTCATACATGTGTGAGAAGCCATGCCTTCTCACACCTCTTGCACACTTGGCCTCTTGCATGAGAATCAAGTTGTCTCACACATGTGTGAGAAGCCATGCTTCTCACACCTCATTGATCATATTACCATCAAAGGTTGCTCACACATGTGTGAGCATATTTCCCCCTTTGAATGGTCAAAACCCTAATCCATGTGGAGTCTACTTGGCCTCCACCTCATTGACACCTCATCAATCCTGAGAGATCTTAGCCCTCCATCTTGCATTCGATCTTAGCCGTCCATTGCATCCAATTTTTTATAAATGGAGAGCCCTCTCCTCATTTCCACATCTACTATCTACCTCATTGTTATGTTGCTGGATTTGTGAGCAACCACATCCCATGAGTGAGGAAATCATCTCCACTTGATGGTTCCATTAGGTTTGCATAGTGATATTTTGAATGCTTTTATATGCTTTTTTAGTTTCATGTTGTTCATTTACATGTCTTCTTTCATATTTTGAGGTTTTGCATGATAATGTAGGAATGTGCATTAGTTGCTTGATGTTTATTCCTAGGTTACATTTTTATGCAACACATAAACATCATCTTTCTTAACATAGACCATGATGATTTTTGAAGCTTCCTTGATACTAGACACTAGACTACTAGGGGGGGAAATGAAAGTCGTCTGTTCTTTGCTAGATTTGAGAAAATTGGGGAGGATAAACTCCACATTTCCTAGATTGTTCAAATCAACCTACATCTCTATATATGCTGAATAAATATTTAAGTAACATTGGAGCCATTCAACATTCTTCTCCTCCACAATCATCTCCAACGCAATAGAAATTTGATATTCACCTCCATCTTTGGCCAACCTTGGTAGAATTAGACATTACCTCTAATAGTCAAGATTGGATGCCTAAAAACCTCTAGTAATGGGATCCTTTGATGTTGATTAATGCTAAAGACCACATGCTCTAACCCCATTAACCATGTAGGATCAAAGATATTGTGACATAGGCTGATGATCTCATCCTGCCCAATGTTTGACCTAGCTAGGAAAGCTATAAATGCCCCAATTATAGAGCTATTTGTGCACCATGTGTAGTCATAATTAAATACTTTCTCACCTAAAACTCTACTCACTACAACCCTAGATAAATCATCCATAGGATTAAGAATCCTATTCCACCTCTCTAGTTTGACATTGCCCCTAAAGGCCATAGTCCTAGTCTCTAAGGCATAAAACACTACAATAGCAGGCTCCATACTAGCTTAATTACCTAACACTTAACAATAAGGAGAAAGTGACATCTAGCGAAATAAGAGAGTGACTCCTCATTTATAAAAAAAGAACCAAAAGTTCTAGAAATACTAATCACAAAGACAATTAAAAATTTAGTTCGATCTCAGTTCCCCTCAACAATATTGTTTAATGATGATTTTGTGGGCATTATACCTTAATCTTTAAATATGTATACTTTACTGAATTCATATTTATAATCATTTTATATTTAAAGTTTCTCTTTTAATATACTGATTTTAATTATTTTTAGGTGGATTATCTTCTAATTTAAATTTAATGTTAGTGTTTTAACTACTTGAACTATACATCTAATAAATATTAGCCTGATTAGTGTTTGAACTATACATCTACTATAAATTAGACTTAATTAAGCTTATAGCTTAATCTTATTAATGACTAACTACATATATTGTTACTTAGAATATCTTACTTTCTCTTTTTTATTTTCTTTTTAAATTAAACTAAACTTTAATATTTGAATTTAACTGAAATCTATAACCAAGGAAGAATAATGATGAATGAAGTCTTCTCCCTCAACTCCTTTATTTGCTAATTTATTTTCCTCTACATTTCCTTTGTGATAGATATGTTGAAATCTAGTGTCTTCAAACTAATCTATTAAACTTAATACACTTTCTAGTTTGGAATTCATCACCTACTTTGAGGTCTATCATTTCCTAATAGCATTGATGATTGTTTGTGAATCTCCTTCAATAATTAGTCTATTAATTTTATTTTTTAAACTTAGATGAAGTCCTTCTAAAAGGGCTTCTAGTTCTTCTATATTGCTTGAAGAGATGCCCAGGGGTTTGGCTCTTTTGAAGATTCATTGTCCAGATTTTGGTCAAACTATATATCCTATACCAGCCTTCCTTGGATTCACTTTGGATGCTCCATCAAAGTTTAATTTCATCCATCCTTTTGGGGGAGCTTCCCATATGCATTCTTTTCTATCTTTAAGATCCTTCCTCTGATATAATAGTGGAGGATTTATAAGATGTTCCCACTCCTTTTTCATATTCCTTTCCTATTCAAAGAAGGATCCTTCTATGTTTGTCGTTTTCCTTAAATAGTTATTCATCACTTCTGTGATAGAGGCTTCGACTTTATTTTGAAAGGATTCCATATTAATTTCATAATAATTGAATATATGTATGGTTCTCTCTTTCCAAATGTCCCACATTAGGATGGCTGGTGAAATATTCTATAGTTTATCATAAATATTAGTAATGTTTTTGACAAGCCAACTATAGAGGTGATTAGATAGATCCAAAGGTAGTGGCACGGTCCAACCAAGCTTATTTTTTAGCCAATACTAGCCATTTTGAGAAAAAGGGCACTTAGATAGGTGTTCAGAAGTCTCATAGTTTTCCTTACAAAGACTACATCTAGAGGGTCCTTCAAAACCCATCTTAGTAAAACAATCTACTACTGCAATATGATTTTGAATAGCTTCCCATAAGAAGACATCTGCATTAAGAAGACAAGCTACATCCCAACATATATCTAATAGAATTTTAAGGTTACCCCATCTATTCAAATTGATAATAATATTATATTCTAGTTTAACTTTGTATGATCCTTCTTTGGATGCACACCAGATAAGTTTATCTTCCCAATTTTTGTAGCTCACTATTCATTTTTTGAGAATTTTTTCTAAATATAATTTATCTTCAGGTGAAATATCTACATTCTTGAGAGATTTCCATTCCCACATGTCTACCCCATCTATCTTTTTAATATTTTTGTAATTTGAGACCTTCGGGCCCCATGAGTTGGTGAGCTCATTAATGACATTTATGGGAATATTTGAATTGAGAAGAGGAGGCAGCCCATCCCAAGAGTCTTCCTAGAAGAGAGCCTCTTCACCTTTACCCAAATCCCACATTAAATACTTACTAATCAATGATTAACATTTTACCTTGAAATTCCATGTTTCAGAACTTGTTGGAGGGTTCCTAATTCGAAATAGTGAAGATGGATCATTTGGGTTTAGATACTTGTTGTAGATAATTTTTTCCCATTTGTTTTTCCTTTCTTGGAACACTCTCCATACTAATTTTTCTTCTAGAGCTTCATTTTTCCAACTAAAATTTATAATTCCCAATCCCCCTTGGTCTTTCGGGTCGTAGATCTTTTCCCATTTGATTAATATTTTTTTCTCTTTATCTTTTGTTCCACTCCAAAAGAAATTCCTAAGTTTCCCTTCCAAACCTTTCTTAATCTTTTTGGGTAGGGGTAGACATGATAGTTGATAGGTAGGTATGGCAGAAAGGATAGATCTGATTTTAGTTGCTGTACCTACTTTGTTTAACCATTTACCTTTCCATGTTCCTATTTGTTTATCAATTCTATTTAGTATATTGTCCCATCCTTTTTCATTCCTTACTCCTTTTTCTAAGTGGATCCTAAATATTTATAAGGAAAGGAACCTTTCCTATATCCCATATGATTGCAATTATATTTTTCCATGTCTCTTGATGTGTTTAGAAAGAATATTTCCAACTTTTATGCATTTACTTTCTGACCAGAGGTTGTAGTATAATCAAGAATAATTTGTTTAAAAGTTAGAGTTTCTTCCTTAGTACTTACACCAGGAAGAATAGTGCCATTAGCTAATTGTTGGTGAGTACTATTAGAAATATTATCAGTCACCATAATACCTTTAATTTTTCCATCTACTTGGGCCTTTTGGATAGACATTCCAAAGGCTTCAACTATGATGATGAATAAGAATGATGGAATAGGGTCCCCTTGCCGAATTCCTATTGAGATATTGGAGAATCCTTCTAAGGTTCCATTGACTAATAAAGATATCTTTGGTGTAGATATACAATTAAAAATACCATTAATCCATACTTAGGAAAATCCAAATGCTTCTAAGCATTTGCAAAGAAATCTCAAATCTACTACATTATAAGCTTTTTGAATATCTAGTTTCATGAACACGCATACTTCCTTAATGCTAATAGTTGAATGAATAGTTTCCTGAATTATGGATATTCCATCCAATATAGATCTACCTGGGACAAAACTAGTTTGTTCTTTTGAAATAATCTTAGGCAAGATGGTTTTAATCCTATTTGCCAAATCTTTAGAATAAATTTTATAAATAGTGATACAGAGTGCTATAGATCTAAAATCTAAGGGTAAATCAACTACTAATTTATTTGGAATTAAAGCTAAGAATGTATGATTAATTTATGTTAGAATTGTTCCTCCATTTCTGGTAGCTTTTACTATCTTCCATAGTTCTTCTCTCAGAATGTCCTAGCATTTTTGGAAGAAAAATGTGTGGAAACCATCTAGCCCTAGAGATTTATCTGGGCTTAGTTTGAAAAGAGATAATCTTATTTCTTCTTTGGTGAATGGTTTATTTAGAACTATATTATCAACATTTGTTACTACTTTGGGTATATTTTTACGTACTTTTTCTTGCAAATTTTGATGTGATAAATCACAATTGTTAAGTAGATTTTCAAAATATGATACAAAAGCTTCTGCTATTTTAGTTAGATCATCTATTAAAATACCATTACTATCCTTGATTAGTGTAATAGAATTGATAGATCTGTTGTGTATAGTACTATTATGAAAGAACTTTGTGTTACTATCTCCTTCTGTAAGCCATTTTTCCCTAGATTTTTTCCTCCAAAAAATCTCTTCTTTTGCTAAAATCTCTTCCTGCTTAGCTAGTAGTTCTTTTTCTTTATTGAATTTCTCATTATCCATACCTTTTTTAACTACCTCATTGTTTATACTTTTTAGTTTTTCTTCAGTATCCAATTTTTCTTGGAAAATATTATTAAAGTGTGTTTTATTCTATTTTAGTATCTTTTCTTTGATAAATTTTAATTTTGATACAAAGCGGTACATTTTAGATCCTATGAAATTACCTTTTTCACACCATTGTTTGATATTTTCCATGAACTCTTTATCTAAGAACCATATTTTCTCACATTTAAATAGGTTCCTAATAGGTTTCTTAGGTTCTATGAATTCAATTTTAACTGGATAATGATCTGAGCCTGCTATTGGTTGTATATTAGCTCTCACAATTAGGTCCAACTCAGCTAGTTCTCCTTTGAAGAAGATTTTGTCCAATTTTTTCGCTGTATAATTGAAATCTTTCCATCTATTATTCTAGGTAAAGATAGTGTTGCTAGTCAAAATTTTTAATAATTTGTTTTCCTTGACCCATCCTTGAAGTCTACCATTGCCTTAGCAATCATTTGTGATCCTCCATATTTCTCTTTTATATCCATAATGACATTAAAATCTCTACTAATTACCATGTTAACATTAGGGTACAATCTCATGAATATACTAGAATTTCATCCTATACTTTCTTCTTATCTGTTGTTTGTACTGTCCATATACAGTAATAATTATTAGGTGAAGCTTATATCTCTTACTGGATACCTTACTTCCCCATCCAATTACTATTGGATTCAATGATATTAATGTCTGCATTTCATGTGTTCCATAATATTCATGTACCTCCTAAAGCACCATTTTATTCTTTCAATTCTGCTTTCCATTTACCTATAATTTTACCTAATGTATCTCCTTTATTTAACTTAGTTTCTTGTATCAAAATAATGTCTGGCTTGAATAAGCTTAGATTATGTTTTAGCAATCGTTGCTTGCTAGGGGCATTCAAGCCTCTAGCAATCCATGTTGTGATCCTCATTGATGACTGGGAAGGTTCTTCCCCTTCCCTGTATTTAGAAATTCAAATATCTTTTTCTATTCCTTTGCTTGTCCATCTGCTTCTCTTAATTCCTTAAGTGATTTCCTTCCTCTCTCTTTTTTTTGTTTACCACATTCTAGAGTGTTGAATCCTTCTTGATTTATTGATAATCCCAAATTATCTGTGATATTCTGAATGATATTTAAATTAACTTCTTCCTCTTGATCTTCATCCTCATATATCAATTCTTTATTTATCTACTCAACTAATGCATTATCCTTTTCATTATTTTCTTATTATGTTTCTTTTTCCTTCTTCTTTATTTCTTGAGTGCTATCTAAATCATTCATTATTCCAAATTCTTCCCAGTGCTGATTATTTCCAATCTTCTCCATATCTAGGATTCCTTTAGCTTGCTTAGGTCCTTTCTCTTTCTTTTGATTTTCTAGTATGGTTGCTACTTCTAGGGGGATCAAATGTCCTTTCTATCCACTTAGATCAAAGTTCAAATCTTCTCCAAATATGTCTTTCCCATCTATCAGTGTTTGTCATAATTTCTAACTCCTTTCCTTTGATTTATTTAAAATTGTGATGTTACTCTAGTGAGTTGAATTTGTTGATGGAATAGTGCTTTCACCATCCTTTTGATCTCTTTTTTATTTTGTTTCATTACATACTTTTTATGAGCTTGATACTATATTTTGTTTAAATTCCTGCTCCTAATTAGTTCCTTTACTAAATGTCATTTCTCTTTTTTTTCTTGCACTCTTTTGGATACCCACTTCCTATTGTTGTATTTCTATTCTTCTGATTCCCCCTATTAATTCTTTTGTATTCTTTATTTTTTGTTCTAAAACTGTTATTCCTTCTTCTATCTTATCTTTCTCTTCCTATAATAGTTCATCCCCATGCTCATGATGATATTGCTCACTAATCAAAACTTGGTATTCAATATCATTTTGAAGTAATAAAATATCATGATTCATTTTGTTTAGTTCCTTTATACTTTCCTCTATTTGTTCCAGTGCTCTATTCTTTTCTTAGCAAACCTTTCAGTCTTTTAGTCTGAAAATTTTGTTATGAGTATTTATTTAGTCTTCTGTACTCTTTTCTAATTCCTCATTTCCCCCCTTGTCTCTCTATTTTGTGCTTAGTACTTTTGTGTCTACTAGATGACTCTTTTGACCAAAATCTTCCATTACTATTTTGTGTCCTTCCTACTTACTCTTTATGTCCCCTATTTTCTTCTCACTATTGATTTTTGATTCCTTAGATCTTTCCTTCTTTTTATGTGTTCTTTAGTTGTTAAGTGCTTCTTTTATATTTGGTGTGCTATAGTCAATATACATATTAGGTTTGATGGTTCCAGTTATTACCCATTCATTCTTTATAAATTCTAGCTTGTAGACAAATCTGTTTGTTATTAATTTTTTCTCTATTAAATCTACTCGCCCCTCCTCTATTTCTACTAAAAAAATTATATTGCTAGTCTAATTATAATTAGCTTTGATGCCTAATAGATTCCCTAATGAATTACCAATTTTAATTAGAGTCTAAAGATGTTTAATTTCAAGTGGAAATTTTTTCCCTTCTATCCAGGTTGGTATTTTCTTAGCCTTTTCTATATTCTAGTTAGGTTCCCAAGCTAAAAGCTTAACTATGTATCCTTTATAGAGACAATTAGAAATTGAAATTAATTTATTCGTAGTTTCCTTGTTTTTACATTGAATAAAGAGTGATGATTTAAAAATAATAATGATACTTAACTACTTTCTTTCAAACTTTGATATTCTTTTGGACAAATTTGGAAGATACTTGCTTGGGCTAAAATGCATAGACATCTAGTTGTGTGCATTCCTCCCATTTTTCTTCTACATGCATATCACTTATAATTACTATATCAAAAAAAAAATCATGGTTAGATGTCATCTCAATAGAAGACAGTCCTTTTATTGTATTGTCTATTTTTCCTTTGATCTCTTGTGTAGTGGAATATATACTTTTTAATTTTCCATAGAAACCCTAACTCCCTTTTCTTTTGATACTTGTTGCTAGTTTTGACCTAGTGGAATAAGATTAACTTCTGATACTTTGGCAAGTTTTGGAATCTCATGACTACAACCTTTGCCTTTTTTGATAGTGGGTAGTATCAAATCTAGCTGCCTAACTAGTATTTTTGTGTATCTTGTTTTTACAAAGAAATGCTTTTTCCTATTTGTATGTTCTTCCATCTCCATTATTTTGTTTGTAGTTTTCTAAGCCGCTTGTTTCCTCCTATTTTTGTTCAATATTACTTGTTCTCATTGATCATCTTCCTTGGAAGTCAAACATAGGTTTCTATGTAATATGATGTTCTTCCTATCTCTTGCTTCATGTAATTTTACAATGGTGCTGAAAGAGTTTTCCTTCGCATTTTCCTTTGCAAGAATTTCAAATTTGTTACTGATCAAAATGTAGGGGAGCGCTTGCCTTCCTTTCAATTTCCCTTCTATTAGGTCTAGTGGGAGCTGAGTTGATGTGTTTTTCCTATTAGGAAAAAATCTTTTTGAGGTGATTTCCTTGTCGAGGCAATGGGTATTGTTTGCATGAATTTCAATTTTATCAACACCTACTTTATTCACATATTTCTCATTTTCTGATCTTCTAGCCATTTTTATATATTTATGAATATTATGTTCTGTTAGTAAATCATATAATTTTACCTCAAACTAAATTTAATATTTTAAATTTTAATTAAAAACTAAATAAGCTAAACTAAATTTAATATAGTAAAAATGTAATTAAAAACCAAATAAACTAGACTAAATTTAAACATTATTAAATATTTAAAACTTTAATTATATTAAAATATATAAATAACATTTCAAATTAATAATTAATTAATTTAAAATATGTTTTGAACTTCCTATAGGTAGGTTGCCTATGGCAACACTTAGCCACTTGCAATAACTTCGTTGCTTAAAGAAGCTAGGCTACCCATGATAGCTCATAAAATGAGTTGTGAAGGAGATGAAGGATGGGGTGTGGGGAGGTGGTGATCTTCACCTCTCCAAAATATGTTATAAAAAAATAGAAGCCTCCTCCCCTAAGTGAAATATGAAATCAATAAAAAGTTACCATAGTAATATTTTATTACTGTAGTAACACACACACACACACACACACACACACACACACACACACACACACACACACACACACACACACACACACACACACAGTTCTTTATCAAAATGGATCTGATAGTAAATTAAGTTGCAACCAATCAATTTTTCTTTGACTACTATTCTTTCCTCAATTTTTAATCTCTACCCACAAATTTCTTTTCTAAATTTCAAGCTATCTTACGAGGGTTTCAATTTCTTGTTTTTGTAGATGTTTTCCAAACAAAGGAAAATTACTTTTCCAAACCAAGGCTTCCAATTCTTCAACCAAATTAATGGAAACGATAACAACAAAATTTCTTCTAGAGCTACCATATTAAATTTTCATTCTTGTAGGCATGAAGAAGATAGAAGTTTTTGAGAGATTTTCATAAATGAATTTCTACAGACCCTACCTCAATCTGATGCTAACAATCTGGTGAATCTTTGTGCCCACAAAATTCCTATCTCCAAAAGCCCATTGAAAAAATCTCGTCTATCAATTCTCAAGTTGCTCCTCCAAACTGTTGTGTGGAGAAATGAACTCAAATTCCTTATTAAAGGCCTCTAACCCTAGTTAGGGTTTTTATTTTCCAAATGCACTTTCACTTTTAATTTTAATTTACTTTAAGTTTAATTAAATATTTCATGCACATTTTAGTGTCTTTTAATAAAATAATATTTTATTTTATAATTTGCACTTGTTTAATTTAGCAAAATGCTTTTAGAGAATAAAAATATTATTTTAATTCTAAATAATATTTAATTTTGGTTATTTAAAAACAAAGAACTACTTCTAAATTGATTAAGGCTAAATTAAATAATTATAACTTTACCAACTTTAGCTTTTAGCAAATTTAATTACTATCAATTCATAGTATAGACTTTTAATTAAGTCTTTTAATCTTAACTCCTTTATTTATTTAATTCATAATTAATTAAATATATTATAATAATATTTCCTTCCTAAAATTTCTCACTTAAGTTATTTGTTTACTTAATTCTCTTAGTTGTCTAAGTACATTTAAAGCCACAAAGTAGAGTACATACTCAAAATAAACGCGACAAGAAGACAAAACATAAAAATCAAATTCAAGGCTTAAGTTCTCGAATTCAAGTCACCTTGACAAATTTAGAAGGGTGGAGTAAATAGATAATTGTTCTTTACCACATGATAAAATAGGCTCAGGTTGAGATTTGGACTTGAAAACTATCTCCTCTCTTTTATCATTGAGATATTGCAATCAAGCACATTCATCTTGGCAATTCATGAAAGTTGATACCCAATACCTGCAAACTACATAAAAGTTGAGCATGTGTGTGTGTGTGTGTGTGTGTGTGTGTGTGTGTGTGTGTGTGTGTATAGATATATATATGTATATGTATATATAGATATACATATGTATATGTATATATAGATATACATATGTATATGTATATATATATGCATATATGTATGTGTATATGTGTGTGTGTCTGTCTGTGTATCTATATATATGTGTATCTTGTTATATTATTTTATTTCAATCATCCTTGGTAAAAACAAATTATTTCTATTATTTTGAGGAGATCAAGAGAAAGAGAAGCATGAGATGAGAAGTCTTGGTGATATTGATCGCCAAGGCTTTCACCATCTCTCAAAATACCAAAAAATTATTTTAGAATGCTAAATTGTAGAAGTTTAAAATCATCTCAAACACTATATTAATTTATTTAATATTTCCTTTGACATTATAGTTAATTATTTATTAATTAATTATATTTTTTCATATTCTTCTACTTATTTAATTAAATAGGTTCATTTTTCTAATGTATTTAAATTTAATTTAAATGCATCCCCTCTAATGTATTAAATTTATTTAATACATAGTGCTCCATAAATTCCCTATTAAATAAATTCTAATTTATTTAATTCCCTCCATTCTATTAAATTCTTTAATCATATGATTAAATTAAATCTTATTTAATTTAATATTCACATTCACATCCATGGAATCCTTTGAGATTGGCTCACTCATAGCCATTTCTTGAAGGTATTCTTCATTCATTTAGTCTAGATTCACTCATTTCATTTTGCATATTATTTATCAATCAAGGGATTCAATAGTTGTGTTTTGGGAGAGCACATCCACATCCCTCCAATCTAAAGCACACCAATAAGGCCTCTCATGGGTATCCCTTTGTTGAGCTACTTTGAGGTTGCATGAGAACTCTAACATTTTGGTTGAGTAGTTTTAAAACTCAAGTAGAATTAGTAGTTTTCCAATCTTATTTGAATCTTTGATATGCACATACTACTAATGTTTGCTTATTTACACATGCTCCTGACAGGTTAGGTTTTCGTATATACATTTTGACACACCTAATGAGACCCACATCCCTTTTTCATATTCAAATTTGGTTTAAAAACTCATATTTTTTCCATAGAAACTATACATTATTATCTTCATTAAGATGTAGTGTCATCTGCGAAGACGCTTTGTCATCTCCATAAATCAGCGTCTCTGTGGTTTAGTGTCTCTACCTATAACATTTTTAAAAAAATTGCTTCACACCACAAACCAGATATTTTGTCATCTCTGTCACTCATATTGTCATTTGCATTATTTGACCTATTATGTCGTCTGTGTTGTGGGCGGCTGAAAAACCCTAGTGATATTTGTAAATTATCATCTTCGCAGTTTGCCTAATTTGTTGTCCACAACCCAGTGATATTCATAAATTGTTGTCTCTTTAGTTTGCCTAGTCTATCATCTGCATTGTAGGTGGCCAAAAAACCAGTGATATATGTATATTGTCGCCTCTGCAGTTTGCCTAGTTTGTCATTTCCATCGCAGGCGACCGAAGATCTGTAATATTTGTTGACTTTCATCTTTGAAACTTGGTGTTTTGTCATATGCATATTTTGGCATCTGCGATGCTATTCTATCATCTTCAACTATCTACTATCAGTAAAATAAATCGTATATCTCTCTATACTATCATCTGCATGTTTCATCATCTCTATAGTTCTATCACTTGCATATTTTGACATCTTTGTAGTTCTAGCATCTGTGCCTGGTGTCTATTATTTCATTGGAATGAATGATGTTCAAACACACTCTTGAATGTCACTAATGGATGAACAAGTTTTTCATTGGAATGCATGTGTAGAATAATCAAACCCAATCTTGAGTGCCTTAAGAAAATTGACATGCTTTTATTGGAATGAATATTTAGATAGCAAATACACTCTTGAATGCATAAGGTCAATGAATCTTGCTATGAAATATTTGGATTTGGTGCTTAAAATAAATTCACTCAATCTTGAATGACTTAAGGGAATTGGTTTATTTTCAACATTTTTCTTATGTTGAAGACAATCAATTTACTTTATTTTGACAAATACTTATTTTTTTATTATATTGATGATTTTGTCGAGTTGGAAAGAACAATGCATGCTTAAACATGAGTGTCTTCAAGAGTATATTATAGAACTTAAAGCTCCATTAGGAAAGAACAAGTGTCTTTTAAACCCCAAAGCCACTTATGTATTCTCTTTTATCGTGAATTTGGGTGATCTTGAGTGCACAAGAAATAAGTGGTCTTGTTTATATTTTTTAGGAGGCCTGCTTGGGGATTTCATCACCCCTTGGGATGACATCAACTACAATGTTCTGGTGAAGTATAAGAATTGGGGGGTGAATCAAAAGACACCTCTCTTGGGAGCAAAATTTTGTCACTCTTGGCTAGGCCTCAAAGAATTTTATACCTTTGGGAAATGAAGGCAGAGATTTGGGTTACCATCTCCCCCCAGCTGTGTGGCACTATTTTCTTTTATCTACAGATTTGGGCCTCATGTACCTTGCGTATATCAAGGACACCCTCTAGATAATCTTTGTACATCCTAGTGGTAGCCTTATTAGGATTGTTGATGTGTTCAGCATGCTTGATTGTTTAAACATCCAAAACCAATACCAAACATCAAACAAGTTCAAAAATGAGTGAAATGGTGAGCTAAACTTCTAGTGAGTGAAATAATTGTAAGTGGGTCCTCTTGAACTAAGGTTATTTTTCAAGAGTTCTTATATTTGGTCTACCATTTGAAAGTCATTGGGTCCTTTAGTCACAAGCTTGTTTGTAAAATTTTTGTGCTTGAAACTAGGTTTTTTTTGTTCCTTCCATGACTAACAAAGTCAAACCTAAGGAGGTGAAATTGTCCAAACCATTTTCTTACAAGGAAAGGAAAAACTTAGCACATGGTGATAAATAGTTTTGGTATGCTATCAAAGACATCAAGAATGAAGAATCTGAATAGGACCATTATGATAGAATTAAATACAATGGTAAACTTCAAAATTGGTTTGCTTTCCCTGGAGTGAACCCAAGATTTTTGTTCCCAGTGAGAGAAGATTGAGTTAACCATATAGTGACCATATCACCCTCATTTTCCACATCAACCCCCATTTCCAAAATTTCTAGTCTTCCATTTGGAAAATTTCCTCTAGAGAGCTTGACCATTTCAATCTTAATCTTTTGGACATAAGAACATCTTAGTTACAAAACTTTTGAGATTACAACACTAGACCTTTATCTATAAGCAAACGTTTATTGTAGTTACACTCACTCATTTGGGATCACAAGTCCATCTCTAAATAGTGGGTAATCAATTCGGTGTCCTATCTTGCCTAAAGATCACTTGTATCCTATATCACACTTGGTTTGCTAAATTAACAAGGTCTTCTATTTATATTTAGGTTGTTGGCCCTTTTATCATATAAGGTTCAGTTTCTCTCCCACACTTTCTTCCCTTTCTTCCACAATCTTCCACCCACTGGTTTGGTCAAAATTGTATGGTACATACACAATCCGACAGATTCACATTTAATCCCATGTCTTGTTTGTTCGAATCATTAAGACAACAAGAGATGGAGAATCCTTTTCCTCCATGATCAACCTCATTGGGGAGCACATTTCCCCTAGTACGAACTTTGGTATGCCTAGCTCAACACCCACACAAGAACCAGAGAATCCTTTTTGTGACACAACTCTAAGAAGTGATTCACATGATGACGAAGAAGTGTACCAAGATGAAGATTGTAAGAAAAAGTGATTGAAATGATAAAATATAATAAAATGAAATAGCATAAAATAATAGATTTAATCCAAGAGAGCAAGAAGAGTTTTACCATAAAAATGATACAAGATCAATGGAGCAATACCAAAGAGGAAGCAACACAAGAGACAAGGATTTGATAAGGGGAAAGCAAAGAAAACCCCTTGTGAGTATTATGAATGAGGCAAAAGCCTAAGAATGAGAGAAAGAGAGAAAAAATGGAGCAAAATAGCTCATTTACAATAACATCAAAAACTTGATGTGAATAATGGAGACTAGATGAAAATGAGAGAGAGAAGCACCTCTTTTAAAGAGATGAGAAAGGAGTTGCATGTCTTTGCATGTGTAACTCCCATTTCTATAAATGCCACATTCATAAAAGGTGTGTACAAAGTGTCAAGTTCTTCTTAAGGAGGAATATCTATTTTTCTTATTAAAGGAAACACAAAAATGAGTTGTCCTCACAAGTGGACAATAGGACAAGAATGACATGTCCTTTACATGTGAACTAGAGGAAAAATAAATAATACATAAGGGATACCTTGGTTTATCCCAATAAATAAATAAATACAACCAAGGAAAGATTATTAATTCTAACATCCCCCTTTAATCTTTACTTGGGGAGATTACATCAAAGGCTATCAAACCCAAGTTCTTACGATGAAATTCAAATTTCTCTCTAGAAAGAGGTTTTGCCAAAATATCAACAACTTGATCTTCACCCTTGCAATAGATGAGGGACACTTTCTTTTCTTCAATGTGTTCTCTAATGAAGTGGTGCTGGAGAGAAATATGCTTTGACTTTGCATGGTAGATAGGATTCTTTGCCAAGGCTATTGCACTTTGATTGTCACAATACAAAGGTGTAGGTTCTTGTTGAGGTAGACCCAAATCTTCAAGAATTCTTCTAAGCCATAGAGCTTCTTTAGATGCATAAGTACAACTTTTATATTCAGCTTCGGTAGAACATAGAGAAACAGAGGTGTCTTTCTTACTTTTCTAAGATATAGCACCTAAACCAACAAAGAAACAATAACCACCAGTAGATTTCCCATCATTGGGATCTCCACCTAAATCAGAATCAGTAATCCTTGTAAAGTAAAAGTAGAACTGGCATCATAAAATAAAGCTAGATTAAGAGTTCCTTTGATATATCTTAATATTCTTTTAGCTACTTTAAAGTGCGTTTGTTGAGGTTTGGACATAAA
The DNA here is from genome assembly GCA_028749045.1 of Cupressus sempervirens. Lineage (NCBI taxonomy): Eukaryota > Viridiplantae > Streptophyta > Pinopsida > Cupressales > Cupressaceae > Cupressus > Cupressus sempervirens. The sequence continues at coordinate 127,225,027 of CM053788.1, forward strand.
TCTTGAAACTAAACCAACACTATATGCAATATCGGGTCTAGTAAGGGTGAGATAATTTAAACTTCCTACAAGTTGTGTATAAGAGGTAGCATCAACAAAAGGAGTGTTTGTATCAACCATTAACTTAGTTCCTAATTCACATGGAATAGAAACATGGTTAGAGTCATTCATTTGAAACCTATCCAAAATATCTTGAGCATACTTTCTTTGAGAAAGAAAAATCCCCTTAGGTGTTTGCCATATTTTCATTCCTAAAAAGTAATGTAAAATTCCTAAATCAGTCATTTGAAATTTTTGATTGAGTTGAAACTTAATATCAGAAATCAAGGTGTTAGAACTTGAAGTAAGAATCAAATCATCAACATATAGAATAATAATGATAATATCATCTTGAATATGTTTAATGTATAAGTTAGGATCATTTTTACTTCTATCAAAACTTTGAGAAATAAAAAAGGCATTAATTTTGGAATACCATTATCTTGGAGATTGCTTTAAACCATAAATAGATTTCTTTAGTTTACATACTAAAATGCTCATTACCTTATTTGATAAAACTTGGTGGTTGAGCCATATAAATTTCTTCTTTTAAATCACCATTTAAAAAGGCACTTTTAACATCCATTTGATGAATAGGCCAATTCATTTTTGAAGCTAAAGAAAGCACAATTTTATTAGTAGGCATTTTAGCAACTGGTGCAAAATTTTCATTGTAATCTAAACCTTTGATTTGGAAAAATCCCCTAGCTACTAGTCTAGCTTTAAACTTACTAATTTCATTATTTGCATTGAGTTTGGTTTTATATAACCACTTGCATGAAACTAAATTCTTACCATGAGGCAAAGAGACTAAATCCCAAGTTTCATTAGAGATTAAAGTATCATATTCCTCTTGCATAGCTTTTTGCCTATGAGGTTGAATCTTAGCTTGTTCAAAATTTTAAGGATCATTATAGTTCATGAGAGAAGTCATCAAACTATAATTACAATAATTAATTCTCCTAGGTTTAAGTCCACCAAATCTAGTAAGATAATCATCTCTTTCATTAAGTAAACTTTCAACCCATTTAGGTCTTCTTTTATTAGTAATAGATTCATCACTAGAAGAAGAGTCATGATCTATAAATGTATCATTAGTATCAACATCATTACTAGAATTAGAAGAGATAGGAGGAATAAAAGAAGATACTTGAGGAGTAGGGTTTAGAGAAGGTGTAGGGTTTAGAGAAGGAGGTCGGTCCTCCACTACTACAATATTACTTCCACTAAATTCATCATTTTCAACCTTGGAACAATCATGTACTTCATTTTTTGCAATACAAATATCTCTTGCAATTTGAACTTTGTTAGTAAGAGGATTCTAGACTCTATAACCTTTAGTATTTTTATCATACCAAACAAATACAAATGGAGAAGATTTAGCATCTAATTTATGCCTTTTTTGTTTGGGTGTATGAACATAAGCAACAGATCCAAATATCTTTAAGTTTTATAAATTGGGCTTTCTACCTAACCAAGCTTCTTCAAGAGTTATATCCCTCAAAGCCTTAGTAGGAGTTCTATTAAGAATATAAGTGGCACAAGACATAGCTTCAGCCCAAAACTTATAATTCATATTTTTTGCATGTAATATGCATCTAGCCATTTCCACAATAGTTCTATTATTCCTTTCTGCTACACCATTTTGTTGTGGTGTATAAGGAATGGTAAGCTGATGTTTAATACCAAATGATCTTAAGTAAGAATGAAAGGCATTATTAACATATTCAGTACCATTATCAGTTCGAAGAATCTTTATCTTAGAATCAAATTTCCTTTCTACTAACATATGAAATTCAAAAAATGTATCAAGTACTTGATCTTTATTATGTAAGAAATATATCCAAATTCTTCTAGTAAAATCATCAATGAGAGTAAGAGCATACCTTGATCCTTGAATGGAGATATTTTCCATAGGTCCTAAAAGATCACTATGAATCAATTGTAACTTATGAGATGCCCTCCATGATGAACCATGGGGAAAGGGCTTCCGATGCATTTTGCCACTCATGCACCTAGTGCATGTAATCTTAGATGGAACAATATGAGGTAATCCTTCAACCATATGAGATTTTAGCATCAATGATATATAATCAGAATTTAAATGACCAAGCCTTTCATGCCACACATTAAAATCAATATTTGCTTGCAAAGAGTACCTTGAAGAGGTAAACTCATAAAACTTGAATAAGTTATCATGACTCAACTTAGCATTAGCAACAACAGCATTAGTGCTAGGATCAATAATAGAACACATGTCCTTATGAAATTCAACTTTATAATCTTGACATAATTTAGCAACTGAAAGGAGATTGGTTTTCAAGTCAGGAACATAAAGAATATCATGTAACTTTCCATTTGGAACATTAACATCACCAAATCTTTCAACTTTGCAATTATGATTATCAGCTAATTGAATTGGAGTATTCGAAGGATCGGGTTGCAAAGAATCAAAAACTTTTTTATGAGAAGTAACATGTTGAGAAGCACCACTATCAACTATCCATTCTAATCGTTTAGAGGCATTGTAACTAATAGTAAAAGCATGACGAGATTGATTACCATGAGATTTTTTATTATTGTCATTGATAAGTTGCTTATCATTTTTCTTTTTAAAACAATTGTTAGTCAAATGACCATCTTTCCCACAATAATTACAATGAGGTTTCTTATTAGGACTATTATATTGATTAGGATGGTTATTATTACGATTTGTATTTTGATTATTATTGTTGTTAAAAGAAGGTCTAGAATTAAATAAGTTGTTATTATTGTGACAATTATTAAAGTTATGATTGTTATGATTATTATTGAAGTTGTGAGTATTAAAATTTTGATTTTGATTATTATTTGGAGCATGATAAGATGATCTAAGATTTTGATTTTGAATTTTAGACACAAATGCATGTTCATTAGATTTAAGAGTACCAAATTGTAATAACTTACCTTCCTCTTGACGCAACAAATTTTAAAAATTACTATAAGTTAATTGAGTAGACAAAGTAGGAATAGCAAGTTGAGAATGAACATTAGTAATAAATTGTTGAAATTGTCTAGGAAGACATTTTTTTAAAATAATGGTAATTAATCTAATATCAGTGAAAGTAAAGCCTAATCCAATTAGTTGACTTTTAATATAATAAAATTTAAGTAAAAATTCATCCATGGATTTGAAATCAATATACCTTAAGTCTTCCAAATTGTCTTGCAATTAAATTTTGCGTGATTCAGATGGCCTGTCATACGTTTTCTTTAAAATATCCCAAGCTTCATAGGCATTAGTGCAATGAAAAATTAGAACATATAAATCTCGGTTAAGATATATACCAATGATGCCAAGGGCTTCCTCATTTTTAGTATTCCATGCATTTTTTTCATTGTGTAGCCGAGGTACCAGGAACTATAGAAGGGTCAGTAGCAACATCTAAAATATGCTTTAAATGGAATATAAACGAAAGATGAGTTTTCCAAGCATGATAGTTTGAGTTATTTAACTTGATTTCTGGAATTAAAGTTGACATAATTTAAAATTTACATTTAAAATTTAAATAATAGATTTGAAATAAAAAAGTGAGACTTATTATCCACAAGAATGTTAAATAATTATTAAGAGATTTAGAGAGTCAAAATTAAAAACTAAAATGTTTCCTGCAAAACCACTGGTCAGATTGAAGAAACAGGAAAAATAAAAAATTTGAAAAACTAAAAAAACGTGTTACACACAGAGAGCGATAAATTTTTTAATTTAACTCTATTTTCAATAAAATTTAAAGGCTTTTTTCATTTTTATGTCTTCTAAATGCTGTTCAAATTTCAGCCAAACTCAGATCACGGATTGAGAGATATCATAAAAATACGAACTATTGTCTTAAAACTTGAAAAATAAATAATACTACACATATAGTATAATAACTTTTGCAATACTATTCTGATACAAATAAAATTTAAAGAGCTTTTTTATTTTTATATTTTCTAAATGCTGTTAAAATTTCAACCAAACCCAGATCATAGATTATGAGATATAAGAAAAATATGAACTGCTATACTTTCCTTTCTCAAACAAAAACAGAAAAAAAAAACTTGAATTTCAAAAACTTAAAAAGCCTGCAATAGAAATAAGGTTAGATATAATAAAAAAAATTAAAAATAAAGAATCATTTGGCGGCAAGCCTTCCAAAGGAGGTTAGAAAAAATAAAAAATGAAGAACTCTTTGGCAGCAAGCCTTCCAAAGAGGGTTAGAATGAATAAGAAAGAAGAAAATCTGCAAAAGAATAAGATAAGACTTTCAATATTTCAAACTTCAAGATCTTCACAATATCAAGCTCTTCTAATGAACCCTTCACACAAGCTCAAAACAAGGATTAGTAGCTCTGATACCATGTAAGAAAAAGTGATTGAAATGATAAAATATAATAAAATGAAATAGCATGAAATAATAGATTTAATCCAAGAGAGCAAGAAGAGTTTTACCATACAAATGATACAAGATCAATGGAGCAATACCGAAGAGAAAGCAACACAAGAGACAAGGATTTGATAAGAGGAAAGCAAAGAAAACCCCTTGTGAGTATTATGAATGAGGCAAAATCCTAAGAATGAGAGAAAGAGAGAAGAAATGGAGCAAAATAGCTCATTTACAATAGCATCAAAAACTTGATGTGAATAATGGAGACTAGATGAAAATGAGAGAGAGAAGCACCTCTTTTAAAGAGATGAGAAAAAAGTTGCATGTCTTTGCATGTGTAACTCCCATTTCTATGAATGCCACATTCATAAAAGGTGTGTGCAAAGTGTCAAGTTCCTCTTAAGGAGGAATATCTATTTTCCTTATTAAAAAAAAATGCAAAAATGAGTTGTCCTCACAAGTGGGCAATAGGACAAGAATGACATGTCCTTTACACGTGGACTAAAGGACAAATAAATAATACATAAGGGATACCTTGGTTTATCCCAAAAAATAAATAAATAAATACAACCAAGGAAAGATTATTAATTCTAACAAAGATCCTATTGAAAACAACAATATCCCTAGTGATGTTCAAACATTTCTTGCAGATTCATGCAACTTGGAAATGTTGGAAAAATTCATTAGTTAAAACAAGACGAAGATCTTCCTAAACCTAGTTAAAGATGGTGTTAATGTCCTTACAAGCTTTGATAAGAGCACTTTATTTAGGCAAATTACCAAGGATGGTGCTCTCGTGTTGACAACTTCACACATAGCCCAAACATCTAACAAGCTGGGAAAAAAACCTATGGTGAGAACTAGTTCCATACCTACATCAAGTGTTTCAACACAACCTACATTCCAATTAAGTGCAAAACATATTCAACAAATCATTAGTGCTATTCCTAACACTACTACACATGCTAACATTCCACAATCAACCTTAACAGGTCCAGCTATAGGATGCTTAAACATTGGGCAAGTATGTATACAATAGATGGTGATTCCAACACAACCGATATATTCCTCTTATTTACAAATGCCAACAAGTATGATGAAAACATTTGTGCCAATTCCAACAACTATATATCAATAAATTGGCCAAAGTGGAGCACTTCCAACACCTTATAATACGTTTGGGACTCCATACAACTTGGGAGGTGGGTTTATTAATTCCCAGCAATCACAAATGCAAACAAACTAGGATCTAGCCCACTAGTTACATGAACTTCAAAATTTGGTCCATACCATGAGCAACAAAGGAGTGAAGGATTTCTCTTTTGAGGAAATTTTCCCCTTTCCATTTGATAGACCCATTAACATGACTTCATTTCCACCAAACTTTGAGATTCCTAAATTTGACAAATACATGGGAGAAACATGTCCTGTCACACATCTCAAGAAATTGTTTGTCTTATGTCAAGAAGTAGCCTATAGTGAGGATTATCTTAATAGGCTCTTCACACAAAGTCTTCGATGCCCCACACTTGAGTGGCTAATGAACTTACCCAAGGGTTCCATTACTTCCTTCAATGATGTAATGGGGAAATTTGTAGCACAATAATCTTACAACATTGAACATCATGCCTCATTGAGTAATTTGTGCAACATGAAATAACGAAATGGTGAAACATTTGCCAACTTTCTATGATGGTGGAGGCATCTTGCTAATCACATGCCATACAAAATTAAGGATTCCCATCTTGTGGATATATTTATCAAAAACTTGATACTAGAGATCTCTTTCCACATGAAGATGGCTAGTCCTGAAGACTTTGCCACCTTAGTCAAGAAAGGAAAGAACATTGATAATGGATTCCTAGACAAGAGTTCCATTAAATACTATAGCTCTTCATCCACAAAAAATGATACAAACAACAACAAAAAATCCAAATTTCAGTCCAAAAACAAAGGTGTTACCCATGATGGTGTCATGAATGTTAAAACTAGACAAAACCTCCAAGGTGGAAACAACAAAAACTATTGTAACCAAAACAACAACAATTCCAACCATGACAATCAGAATCAAAACAACCAGCAATCTCGTAATCAAACACAATTTTTTCCTCACATAAATAATAATACTAACAACAATTAAAACTGTGACTATGATCAAAATAGGAAGTTCAGTAACTTTTGTGAACCCTTGGATGCCATATTCCAAAAACTAGTGGATCATAATTTGATGGTGTCTCCCAACACATGGCCCTTTGATGAAAATCAACCCAAATCAAAATGGTATAGGAAAAATGAATATTACAAATACCATCACATCAAAGGACATGACACAAAAAAGTGACTGAAACTCAAGGTCCTCATTCAAAATCTTGTTGATGATGGAGAAATTGAGGTAGAAGGGGGACCACCCTCTAAAAATGCTAAACTAAAGATATTTCAAAAGCCATTTCCTGACCACAACAATGACAATAACAACAATGGAAAAAACAATATGAATAATGTAAATTGAGCTTCCACATCCAATGCATTACACTATGACTACTCTACTAACCACATATCCAAATTTGACTCCTTGTGTGGTAAAATAGAAACAAACGATATATGTGGTTTTGACTCCATGTGTGGTTGCATTGAAGGGGTAGACACTCATGTGAATACCCTTGTCCTACAAGTAGTTGATTGTGATGCAACCACTTGACGAGGAAGAATTAATTTGCAAGTTACCACTCCCAACCCCACTAATCCATCAGTTCCACATGTGCCTACTATGCCATCCACTTAACAAAGATCTGCTTCTAGCTATGATGTATTATCCCAGTTAGCGAAGACTGTTGCACAAATATCCATTCTAGAGCTTCTTACCAGCTCACCTATCTAGAAAGAGATTTTGGAGACTGCTCTTTTAGAGTCTCATGTGCCTGAAAACATTAATGCCAATGATTTTTTTAGTGGCAAATATTCACCAAAGGGCTATTCAACCTCTTTGGGAAATCACAATTTCGCAAATAAAACCTACATACAAGGTCAAATGGGTCGCCAATATATTAAATTATTTTTGTCCAAATTCCAGGCTAATCATTGATTAGTTTACTCATAATTGGTCCCAAATCCTAGTTCAATCGCCAATGTAATATACATTTAGGACATATTTATTTTAAACTATTCACCAATCTTTACCTAATTTCTTCTTATTGGATAATATCATTTCGCCATTACAATAAAATAATATAGTCCCTAGGGCCAAGCGTCACATACCATTTTACCGACACATGTCTTCAACTACCCTAGTTTAGCCAACTATTTTATATTTTGGACTTTGGGACACGTGTCTTGATTTTGGGAAGATTTAGAGTTTATGTTATAACACTTAAAATTAGGCCCGAAATAGAGTTTAGGCCATTGATCTATCTAAGATCTTACATCAACAGTCTACATCAATTTCTGAATCCTTTCTAAATAGCAATGATAACATGAAGAGTGACATTGACCAAGTTGGCAATAAGAAATGACACATTATTAATTTAATGTTAATGGAATGACAGACTACAAGTACATTGGGGATTGTACACTTGGCATATGGGTGATGGCCCACCTGTGACTCTATAAATTTACTATAAAATTAAATAATCTCTCTATAGCAACTAACAAATTAGCCAACTATATTAATATTTTGCGTAATATAAAACAATTAATTCACCTATTACATTACAAAAATGTTTATGACCAAAAAAAATCACCTACATTTATTTGCATGCAAAAAAATATTAATTTAATTCGCCACAATTATTATTAAATTTTGATATGGAAAGGAAATTTTTGCCAATAGAAAATAATTTTGTGCCTTTCTTTGAATAGAAAAATTGCCTTCAATACAAAAAGTTTCCTTTGTATTGAATGTTGAATTTGCCTGCATTTTACATATTTTTCTAGGGAGAGGTTTATTAAAGTTATCCCTAATTAATGCATCCCAATTCACTACCATGATTGGAAATCTTTCCATGCAACAACACCTTGTCTTCACAGACAAAGATTTCCAAGGCCCTAATCAACACCACAATTTGTCGCTCCACATTAAAGTCCTAATACAACAACATAAAATAAAACAAGTCCTTATAGATAATGGATCTAGTTTGAACCTTTGTGCATTGAAGATGATCCATTTCTTGGGGCTTCCAGAAGACCTCCTAGATATCAATAAAAGGATCACAATCAAAGCATATGATGAAAGAGAAAGAGAATCAAAAGGGGTTATTATGCTACTACTAAAGGTTGGGCCAGTTGTAATAAATATTGAGTGTCATGTCCTAGATTTGGACTTGCCATATAACATCTTGCTTGGTCAACCATGGATACAAACACTCAAAGTAGTACCATCCACATATCATCAATGCTTGAAATTTCCCCACCAAGGAAAAGAGGTCACAATTCTAGGCAATCCTTTACCTTTTTCTTTTTGTAAGAGATTGGAAAGTGCCCCAACGAATTTTTGTCCAATTAGTGAGTTTGCTAAGGCTATACATAGATCTCTCACAATAATAGAATCACCTTCTACAATAGTACTAGAGTTATCCAATATTGATTCCAGTTCTCGTAAAGGAAAAGAGAAGGTCAAAGATATTAAGGTCAATACTACAGGGCAAAAGGTTACTTTTGCTGACCAAGGATTGGGAGAGTATAAGTTTGAAAATGCCTTGTGTGTTGGACAACTAACACTTTCCCCTTGATCCTTTGGAAAACCTTTACAAATACCACCTTCTACAAATAAGGATATTGTGCATGTTAATAAGACAACATTTGAACAATGGGGTTCACTTAGTGATGTACATATGGAATCTAATATCCTAGATTGGCTATATTTTGATGGAAAATATGAACTTGTAGAATTCCCTAAAGATAAGTATGTTAAGGCTCCTCCTATCATTAAAAACATGGGATATCATGGTACCGGCCTTGGGCCTAAAGAAGATGGAATCAAAAAACCCCTTGAGGCTAATAGTTATCCCAAAGGATGTGGTTTGGGCTCCATTAAACCCAAGGTGTCTTTTGTTGACAACTATTGTATGGTTGAACCTAATTTTGAGACTAAAGAGCAAGAATTCTTTGAAGTACCATTCCAATACATTGAGGATGATCTAGATAACCATGTATGTACCATTACTATAGTTGACCTTTCATCCACTGACCTACCTCTCACCAACCCTGACATGATAGACTAGGACCTTCAGGACACACCACTAGCTCTCGATATCTGTAACTTCGACAAAGCAATGATGGTACTCTTTGTCCTTAAGAATCTCCAAGATTACCAACATGAGATCCAATACAATGAAGAAGCCTACTTTGGTAGCCAAGTCAACTCTCTTAGTCGTAAAAGTGAAAAATAAAAATAAAATAGAAGAAACATCCTCTAGTGAAAAATCTCTTAGAGTGCTTTTGGATGAAGAAAAGGATAAAATAAAGGACACATCTTCTAATGAAAACCTTCTAGAGGTGCTAGTTTAGATCTTTAACACCAGAAAAGCCATCTATATTGAATGAGGACACAATTCTAGTTAATTTGGGCACAGTAGATAATCCACAAATCACCTACATTGCTGCCACCTTAAGTCCCGAAGAACAAAAAGTGATGACTGAATTCCTACAAAAAGGAAAAATCAATTTTGCATGGACATACAAAGACATGCCTAGTTTAGACATAGATTTGGTTAAGCATCACTTAGTAGTAAATCCAAAGATTAAACTTGTGAAACAAAAGTTATGCAAGATGCATCCTAAGGTAGCACTTTTAGTCAAAGAAGAATTGCAAAAAATGCTAGAGGAAAAATTCATTTGCCCTATTGATTATCCTGAGTGGGTTTCCAACATTGTTCTTGTAGGGCAAGCATTTGAGGGCATCCACATCTATTTAGATTTTCAATATTTAAATCTCGCATTTCCTAAGGATGATTTTCCACTTCCTAACATAGACATCATAGTGGATTTGACTGTAGGACATGAAATGTTGTCTTTAATGGATGGTTTCTCTGATTACAATCAAATCAAAATTGTAGTAGAAGATCAACATAAAATTACATTTACTACCCCATGTGGGAGCTTCTGTTACTAGATCACGCCTTTTGGCTTGAAGAATGCCGGTGCCACCTATCAATGTGTAATGACTACAATCTTCCATGATCTTCTACATGTCATAATGGAAGACTATGTTGATGATATTCTAGGAAAGTCTAAGACACATGATTCCCACATTGATGTACTCACCACCATTTTTGAAAGGTTGGAGAAATATAAAATGCACCTTAATCCAAAGAAGTGTGTTTTTGGGGTCAAATTAGGCAAGTTGTTAGGCTAAATTGTGTCAAGAAGACACATTGAGGTAGAGCCCGCCAAAGTGAAAGCCATCATGGAAATACCTCCCCCTACCACATTGAAACAACTCTGCAATTTTCATGGAAGGTTATAGTCCATCAGACGGTTTGTGTCCCAATTAGTAGATAAGATCCATCCACTTCAACATTTGCTTGAAAAAGACACCAAGTTTCAATGGGATTGCCTATGTCAGAAAACATTTGAACAAGTTAAGGTATACTTGGCTAATCCAACAATTCTAGTCCCTCCAATTGCAGGGCAACCACTGATTCTATACATTTATGACACTTCAATTGCTTTAGGTGCTCTTTTGGCACAACTAGATGACAAAGGTAATGAGCAAACCATATACTATCTCAGTCGAACATTAGTTGGCTATGAGTTGAACTAAATTGCTATTGAGTAAGCTTTTTTGTTCCACCAAATACTTCCTCCAAGGCAATGGCCAAGATGAAGCAACCAATAAAACCATTTTGAAAATTCTAAAGAAAACAGTTAATGCAGCTACGGTGACTGGCACCTCCAAATTGCTCCCGCCCTTTGGGCCTACCACACCTCCATCCATACCCCCATATGAGCCACCCCATTTTCCCTTGTTTATGGTTCTAAAGCTATCTTACCCATCAAAATTGAGCTCCCTTCCCTCAGAATATCTCTCAAGAATCTGATCTTCAAAGAAGAATATCGATTTGCTCGCTTGCAAGAGCTACAACTCCTCGATGAGAGATGCCTCAATGCCCTGAACCACCTCTGCTTGTATCAAAATTGCCTTTAGGTTCAGTTTCACAAAAAAGTTAGGCCTCAAGAATTTGAGGTGGGTGACTTAGTTTTGTAGCATAACATGAAGAACCTCTAGAACCGTGAAAAGAAAGGAAAATTTGAACCTAATTGGCTTGGTCTATTTATCATTACAGCCAAATATGGTTATGGGGCATATCAAATTGCCACTTCAAAGGGAGATCTAATCCCTAAACCTATAAATATCCAACACCTCAAGTGGTTCTATGCTTGATTCTTGCAGTTCTTGTACAGTGTTGTTATAATTTTGTTATAATTCCACAAAAATACAAAAAAATCAAAAAATCAGAAAACTCCAAAAACATTCATAAAATGTTCTTGAAGAAAAGACTAAAAAGCATAAAAAGTTCCTGAAAAAAAAAGTATTTTGGTCCATTATCTATAAGGCTCATCTCACTTCACTCCATTTCATCCCATTCTTTGTGTAGAAGTCCCATCTGACTCACACTTTTCATGCATCCAATAAAAGACCTCTTGTTTGCTAGGCATCACTTCACTTCCATCTTTTTCAAAGAACTCTAGTCTGCTACGCATTTTTCCCCATCGAGTGTTTGTCCTAATCCCATTACACTGAGCTTTTTCCCACAATAGTGACTGCAATAGAACTTAAACAAAAACACCATTGAGACTTAACGATTTGAGAAAAAATTTCTTTTCACAACCCTTTCCAACAAACATTTGTGACAACCAACATCAAACAAAAAAACTTTAATAGGATGAATCCTTCCTATATGTGGTAGTATGACATTCACCTTTAGGACTTAACATTCTTGGTAGGAACTATGGACTGAATGACTACTTGGTCATGTAGTCCCTTTTTTGGTTGATTTCATTTTTTGTGCTAGTAGTAGCCATTTATGGTGTGCATTGATCTTCTATATTTTGGTATCACCTGAATAGCTCTAGCTGACTACACGTGTCATTTATGGTATAATCTATTTCGATGCTTTAATACATGTATGTTAGTTTTGAGTTATGGTTATGCACTACTCACTAAGGGCAATAGGTTAGCACATGTTCCACCAAAGATCCCTATAAAGACTTTAGGTGTGACTAGACCTCTCCAAGACATATATGACATTTGTTCCATCATGGCTATGCAAACTACATCTATCGTCCTATAGTATCTATTTTTTTGAGAGTCTGGTCCACGCAAAGAAACTTTGTCATATATGCTTCTATAACATATGGTGCATAACTCCTTTTGTAAAATCAAACTAGGGTGTGCTCTTCCATATAAACACAATTGAATCCCTTGGTATCATGTAGCTAGGATTTCATTACGCCTTGCTTGAGATAATTGTTTTGTTTATTCCCCCCCTCCTATGCTAAGCTACTTGATTCCTACACGTGAAAAGCTTGACACATGTCAATTCATTAGTTTCATTCATATTAAATTTGCATATCTCATATTTCCACTTTAAATTTACATCATTTCACTTTACATTCATAATTAGGATCTTTTTCTTTTACTGACATTTTTATTTAGGATACGTTCATCTTCATATTAGGTACATTCATTGCATTAGACATTTCATTCATTATTAGATCCCATTGTTCATTTCATCCATCTATCCATTTTCCCATCACATGTAGTAATATATGCATCATAATACATCTCATAAAGAATACAGTAAATCCATACATGTATAATAACAAAATGCATACATCTCATATATCGCCATAGAACCTACATCATCCACACATTAGTGATCATATGTGCATCATAAGAAACATAACATCACACACATCCTGCATCACAATGTTAGTAACCACATCATAGAAATCACATGCATAAGAAACAATCATCCATATACACCTAGGCTCATCGAATCATGTCATATATATATCAAAAAATAATCAATGTCTATGTACAATTCGTATACAAAAGAGTCATGTAGTATATCATGCATAATGCACCATCAAAAACTCATTGCGTTTGCATCAGTATGTCAAAATTGCTCATTGTAGAAATCATGGAGCTAGTTGTGAGGGCCCAGTCCCTCCTATACCCCCTCCTTGCAGAGGCCTACCCTGCCCAGTTGATTGCTCTGACCTCTTGCGGCCCCCTATGGTCCATGAACTAGATGCCTCTCAAAAATTTGGTTACTGCTGATCTGTAGGCACGACATCATAATACAAGGACCTATAGTAGGCAACCTCTTGGATAGCCTGTGTCTCCTATTGGAAGGCTACCATGACCTCCTACATCATAGCCATGGTCGCCCTAGGTTGTACCATCTATCAGGCTAGGTCACATTATCTGCGGTACTCATCCACTTGTCTCTAGTGCATCACACGCTCTGCCCATAGAGTGGCCACCTCTTGTCGTAGCATATCTATCTTGGGCAGCTCATCCATCTTAGACTGCATACCAAAATCAATGAACTCTCCTACAGCTTGCAGTGTTGCCAAGGCCTCCTAGGCACTGTCTGCCCTTGCTCGTTGCACCTGTACCTCGGCCTATAGGGTTGCCAAGGCCTGTTGGGCACTATCTGCCCTCACACACTCCACATGTATCTCATCCAGTAGATAGGTAACCTCTATCTAGAGGTTGTCCCTCTCAGTCCTGACTGTATCTCTATCCTCTGGCCCCTATGGCCCTTGTACCTGTGGCCCCTATAATGGCCTCGGTGGTGCTAGTACTCTCCTCTGGAAGACTCTATGCCCACAAGGACCCTGTTGTGTCCCCTGCCTTGGCAGTGGCACCATCATTGCCTGTCCACCATCCCCTGCTCCATCCCTCTCACCCTGTGCCTGCTCAACCGCTAGTGGTGTGCCTAGTACTATGAGTCGCACCAGCTAATAAGCCACCTACCACTTTGTATATGTAGGTGTCATCCCTATGTCTCCCTGGTCCTGTCCATGCACCCAAGGCACCAGCTACATCTGCCACCATGAGATCCAACCTAATCTTAATGGGGTCCCGAAAGCCCATAACCTGTCATATTCATGGGATACTAGTGGATATAAAAATACGTCTAGCACAGTATCCTAGATCCTCCTGAACTATCATTGCACCCTAGAGGGCATATATCTCATCACCACCTGAATGGCCCGATCGATGAGCCAATAGTTTATCTGTGTGTACCAAAGGTAGTATTGATCCTTGTTTTCATCCTCCCCTCTTGTCGCTAATGTAATCCCCCACTGCTTCATGCTATCATATGGAGTCCAATCGAATATGATAATCTTGTCTAAACATTTTCTACAAAATTTGATTGACTAAGTCAAGGTGTATTGGATAGGTGGCCTATATTGGCATGCAAATGGCTCTCCAGATTGCCAAGTCTCATGCCTCATAATCGGACGCATCACCCCTATATGCTCCCATGACCACAGCATGAGTAATGTCAATCCTAGGCGAAGAGTCCATTGTGTCCTATAAGCACACATGTGTAAATCATGGTATAGCTCAGCCAAGATAGTCTCATCTCAGCAAAAAATTATGCCATTATCCTATAGTAGAGTGCTCAGCACTCATGTCCACCTAATCAGGAACCCATGCCCAGCATGGTCTGGCACCATCCTCCATATGAGTGATGCTAGATAAAGTGGAAGTCATGGCAACCCCTACTCTAATGCCTCTCTCCATCCTAGCCACGATCTTTGGATTGGTAGCCTCTGTTGTCAGTGCCAAAAACACTCTTGTAGATAGGGATTTGCACCCTCTAGAATATACTCTAGGTAACTCCTACAGATTGGCAGTCAAAGAATACGCCACACATCGAGCAAGGTCACTATCACCTCTCTAGTAGGTAGATGGAAGCTCAAAGTCAGTGTGTGCCATCGCTCTATAAGTGCCAATAACTACATTGAGTGCGCCCTCAAATCCAACCACTCGTGGACATACTCTAAACCACATAGTCTAGCATGCCCCCACTCTACCTTTGTCAATGTATCTCCTAGCACCATAGTCATTAGATAGTGCTCCCATGACTAAAATGTCACCATCTCCATCTGCAGCATAGACATGCAATGGTTAGTATATCCACTATCTTATGCTCTTTTTTCTTACCTTACCATGGGGCATCTTACTTTTTTCACCCCTGGTCATCCCCATTCCCTAATTTTGTAGATTTGTCCCAATTAGTGAAGATACCAATCAATGTAGATGCCATCAATGGAGATGTTGATCCATGTAGATGTGGATCAACAAAGGCGACAAACCATAGAGATGTTGATCCAGCATCTTTGGCGACTATGTAGCTGTCAATTTCCTACCAGTGGCTGACAAACTATCTTCTATGGAGATGATGACATGGAGATCATCATCTCTAACCTAGCTCTGGTTCCCCTTTTCCTCAGTTTGGCATCTGCACAAACAATAGAACACAGCTTGTCATCTCTACAAGAATCTTGGTCCCTAGTTTGTCATCTACGAAAATGACAGAGCAGAGGCTGTCGTCTCCACCCTGACCAAGTTTACCCCCATTTAAGGTGCAATAAATGTTGAATTTAGGTGTATAATAAAAAATTTGACAAGGCGGATAGTTGACTTACCGATGGGCCCATCTCGGCTAGCCTCTGGTGCTCCAGGATGTGCTCTCCAAGCTATAATCTCTCGATTGGATCCATCTTTCACTCTAGTTCTCTACTCTCTAGGTGTACAAATGACTCTTCCTTGACCCCTTTGGAGGCTTATATAGGCCCTCCAAGGTCCCTTTCCAAGCCTGTACCCTTTCCTTGGCCATGTCGACCCCTGTTTATCCCCCAGTCATGCAAAATGTTCATCTATGCCCTTTTCTTACCCTTTCATTTCTTCTAAAGACCTTTTCACGAAAATTGCCCAAAATTTATTTTTTTCACTATTTTTGTGAGGGGGCACCCTCCTCCTCTGTCGTCACTTCGACACAGCTCTTAGGAATCCTATCCTCTCTAGGGTAACCTATATTTTCTTTTCTTTAATATAATGTCGTTCTGACATCACATCAAAGAGAGGCAAAATGTAGACACTTAAAATCGTCTCAAATGCTATATTAATTCATTTAATATTTCCTTTGACATTATAGTTAATTATTTATTAACTAATTATATTTTTTCATATTCTTCTACTTATTTAGTTAAATTTATTTAATTAAATAGGTTCATTTTCCTAATGTATTGAAATTTATTTAATACATAATGCTCCATAAATCCCATTTTAAATAAATTCTAATTTATTTAATTCCCTCCATTCCATTAAATTCTTTAATCCTATGATTAAGTTGAATCTTATTTTATTTAATCATAATCACATCCTAAAACCTAGTCTATACCCATCACTCTCATCCTTCTAAGCCTACCCACTACTTAATTCCACTTTATTATCCTAAACACCTTTCTAATCACCTTTTAGCTCCTAAGTGTTTGCTCACACATGTGTGAGAAGCTCATGATCCAATAAAGCTTTCACTTCATTTACACCTCTTACACTTCTTACACCTTTTTCCTCCCACTCCTTCCCCCAAGGTTGCTCACACATGTGTGAGCAAACCTTGAGCCTCTCAATCATAACGGCTAATTTTGACTTTTGCATCGCTTTGTCCTTTAACCCATGTGTCTCCCTTGTGGCACTTATGTGGATGCCACATAGATGCCACCTCCCCAAGGCCTCTCTCAAACCTATAAATAGTGCCCTTGTCTCAAGCATATCTCCATCTCCCTCATTTGCATTGTTATCATGCTAGTTTAGCTTTTGAGTACTTAGAGATTTTATGCTTAGAGCTAACCTTTGGTAGTTGTTTGCATTACTTAGATTTCTAGATTTTTACATTAGATTCATAGTAGTATGATATTGTTAGATTTCTTTTTCCATTGCATTTCATCCACATTCACATCCATGGAATCCTTTGAGATTGGCTCACTCATAGCCATTTCTTGAAGGTATTCTCCATTCATTTAGTCTAGATTCACTCATTTCATTTTGCATATTATTTATCAATCAAGGGATTCAATAGTTGTGTTTTGGGAGAGCACATCTACATCCTTCCAATATAAAGCACATCAACAAGTCCTCTCTTGGGTGTCCTTTTGTTGAGCTGCTTTGAGGTTGCATGAGGACTCTAACATTTTGGTTGCATAGTTTTAAAACTCAAGTAGAATTATTAGTTTTCCAATCTTATTTGAATCTTTGATATGAAAATGCTACTAATGTTTTCTTGTTTACGCATGCTCCTGATAGGTTAGGTTTTCATGTATACAATAACATAAACCTCTAAGCATGTTAAGCAATGACTATACACATGGAAGGTTACACCTGTTGACATTGCAGTCAAGTTTATTTATTAATGACACACACACTTATTCAGATGACTAGTAGCTACCAAGCATATTGTACAGTTAACAGTATTAACCAAGTATTTTAGGCTCTACCAAGTTCTACAATTGCTACCAAGTTCAAGGAAAAGTATTTAGTTTGCACCAAGCAGATTCAACCAACTTGGTGATTATCAGTGTAAACCGAGCTTCATAGTGTTTACCAAGTTTCTTAGTGCAAACCAAGTTCTACAATGCTCATCGAGTTCATAGCTTTAGTGATGTGAATCCAGTGTTGACCGAGCTATGCAGTGTCAACCAAACTACAGTTGGGCCGACTTTGTGTATTTTGGTGAAACTTGTATTGTAGCTGACTTTGTTGAATTGTAAATTGGATTGGTATATATGTGATGTATTGTATCACATCCATATATAGATAATAAGTATGATAAGAAGATTCTTAAGAAGAAGTGAAAAGTAAGAAGGCTGCAACAATATAAGGAGAAGAAAAGATTTATCTATCACATCAAGGTGATCATTACACTCAAAGGAATTTCATTTAGCAAATCAAGTTGTAGATTAGAGACCAGCCACTAGTTCATCCTAATAGATGGAATAGTTAAATCCTTTCACGAGGTAGATTTAATAGTCTTTTGTAAATCTCTTTACCGAGTGCACACTTTAGTGTATGTTTGTAAATCCTTTTGCAAGGTGGACCTAGCAGTCCTTATTGCTCCTAACAAGGCAGATCATTAGAAGTGATCATTGTAAACCTTAACAGGCCAACTTTATACTATAGTACTAAAGCTTGTGGGTATCATCCTCACCCCAGTTTTACTTTCTATTTGGAAAGTTTCTAGGTTACCATATTGTGTGTCAAAGTTTCATGAATGTTTTAATACTTTCAGTTTTTCATGCATGCAATTAGATCAGAATACATATGAAGGATTAATTGGTGAATAAAGATTAAGTTTTATTGGTTATTGATTCACCCCTCCCCTCTTAGTAACTTAGCATATCTCATATTTCCAACAATTTGTATCAGAGCTTTGTCGTTCTCAAAGAAAAAGTTTAATGGCTTGAGCAAATATCAGAGGCAATGCAGGTATTCAAACTTGATAAGGCTATTGGCAATAAAATGCTATATTTAGAATTAGCTAGTGGGCAACTCAAGAAAGCAAAGTAGAAACTCTCCCAATCCTTGAAAAGAAGAAAATATCTTGTAGTACAAATGAATGAAAAACTCTACATTGAAGAAAGAATTGAAGACATCTATTCAGAAAGTAATTTAGATGAAGTTAATGAAGTAATCAGAGAACTATTAGAAAAGAATGGTACATGTCAAGAAGAAGTAAGAAAGTTGAAAAGAGAACAAGAAATTTCGTCAATGAGATTGTGTGAAGTCGTGTAAGAGAAAAACAAGATAAAAGAAGAGTTAGAAGGAAAGAATAATGAAATTCAGCATCTATCCCTTCAATGGGAAGACTTCATTGTCCAGCTTACTAATCCAAATGAAGAAATCATGCATTTAAGATCAGAAAATGAAAGATTGCAGAATAATTTAAACATTGAAAAGAAAACCAATGAGAGGATGATGAAATCTCAAGCAGATATGGATCAATTAAATGAGCAAATAGAAATTAGATATACAAAAGAAGGTGAATCATCCAAGCAAGGAGCTCAAAAGAATCAAAGACCTACTTGAAATCACTGTGGTAAGTTAGGCCATACATCAAACAAATGTTGGAGCAATGGTAAAACTAAATTCAATGGAAAATGCTACAATTGCAACAAGCATGGTCATAGAGCTAATAAATGCAATGAAAAACCTAAGTTTGAGGGAAAATGTCACAAATGTAAGAAGCATGGGCACAAATCTTCTAAATGCAAAACTAAGATATTGAATCCAACGGAATAGATTGTAAAAGCTATATTTGGTTGGGATTACAACACTTGGTGCAGATGTCACTACTATGGAGAATTTGAACACATTGGGATAAACTATGTAAAACATCATATGAGGACAAGAGACATCACTAGAAGATGTTTCATTTATATGGAACTTGGTCATCTTGCCAAGAACTGTATGAACACTAGAAGAATTGAAGATGAAAAGAGGGCCAAAGCTAACAACATTAGAAAGTAGATGAGACAACAGTGGATTCTGAAATATTTTAAGAATTCAAGTCTAAGCCATGAAGCAAATGTCACTCAAGAATTGGGTGACTCAAGCATTTCTACTTAATCTCCCAAGGACAACTGGAACTAAGATTTTGAAGTTGACATCCTAAATCAGTTCTAGTCAACTAGAAGGAAAGATCCAAATCTGCATTCAAGATGCAAAGGGATCATCAAGTATCTAAGAAATTCTAGACCTTACCGAGCTAGGTCGGGTTGCAAGACTCTACTAAGCGAGGTTAGGAGTGACTAAGTTTTTGTATAGACATTGATTTATGAATGTTCACACCAAGCAATTAATTCAAGCTGAGTGGAAGATAGTTTGTCGTCCACCAAGAAATTTCAAGGAGAAATTTATGGTGATTGAAAGGAGAAATTTGATATAAAAAAAGGGTGAAATCAAATTCATTTGTCACCGTGATTTTTCAAGAGTTATTTGTGAAGAGAGAATTTTATGCATCCAAGTGATTTGTGCAAATTATTGTTGAATTTTTTTGTGTTGTCTCAAACCCTACTAAGCAATGGCATCCTCCAGTAGCAGGACAAAGAAAGGATCTGAGATATTAGTTCAAGGAGTTGAATGGAAAGCACAAGATTTCAAGTTGAGTTTGGCTATTGTGGAAACTCTTAATCCTATTGGAGCTCAATCACAAATTCCACTTAAGGTACTTCTGGTAAATGATATTCATTGACATTTTTGATGTTTTATTCAAGATATAAGAACCCTAGAAATGGATGAAACTTTGGAGAAGTTGTGTGTGAACGGTGTGTTGAAACCCAAGCATCAACACCTAGAAGGAAAGGGTTTAACCCACATTCCACACATGCCTTGAGAATTTCAGCTAAAATGGATAAGGTTTATCCTTAGCCATGTGCACAACGAGTAGTTATGGTTGGATCAACCTATCTTGATAACAAAGAAAAGGATTCATCAGATCACTGAGCTTTTGATGTTGACGAAGGCTAAAACTACCAAAACCCTAAGTTGAGTAGCACTGGAGAAGAAAATCCTTGCTAAAAGGGGATGGAAGGGGTATGAAGATCAGTTGTGTTACTGATATGGAGTTGAAGTTTGGAATTTATATAATTGCACACAAGATATATAGCTCCAATCGACTCAATAGTGTATCATGTGAAGCAGTGGATATTGGTCAAGAACAATATGTCCTTCAATCCTGCCGAGTTGATGTTGAACTAATTCAACAAAAATATGGACAGCATAAAAACTTCAAAGAATAACCCTTGTAAGTTCAATTCACTTTTAACCTATTTATTTTTCTCTATGCAAAATTTTTTCCCCTCAAAAGGTAAAATTGTATGGAGAAAAGATGTGCATGTTATTTATCAAATCAATGAGTATATAGCAAAAATGGGAGAAAATTATGTCAGTATCATGGAAAACTATTTTGATGCATTCAAGGATAAGATGAATAACATATTCAGAATACCAAAAAAACTTGTAGAAGACTACGAGGATGATATTTGTTTTATGGTAGATTGTGACAAAGTGTATATACATAGTCAAACCAAGAATTGTATGGGTCAAACCTTTAGGTTATGAGGTCAATATTGATGACAATGGGGATATTATTGAGGCATTGTTAGATGAACCTGTGGATCCAAAGGCCACGTATTTTAGGACATATGATGAAGCTAAAGCAAGAATTATATTAGAGATAAAACTTCCTTAGGCTGTCAACAAAGGAAAGAAAATGATAGCTAGATTGAGACAAACTAGCTCTATTGTCCTATTGATAGAAGGTAAAGGAGATGATATAGAAGAAGATGATGCAAATAAAGAAAATCTAAAGAAGAAGAAGAAGAACCAATTAAGAAGAAAGGTAAGGTTATCATAACCAAACCTGCCAAGTCATCTACTACAATGTTTATAAGAAGAGCATCTAGAAATAAACTAAAATTGGGTGAAGAAGAAAGAGATGTTATTTTCAAATGGCCCCCACCCACTTTTCAAGAGAAATTGATTCTAGAGTCGACATGGAAAATTCTAAATCATTGAGGTATGAGATCATAACTGCAGAAGAAAAGAAGCAAGTTGAAGACATGATTATGTCTAAAATAGGTAAATGGAAATATTCTCCTGACCAACTTGCACAGTAGATTCCCAATGAATTAATGGAGAAAATTAAGCCAAGATGAGAACATGCTAAGAAAACTGCCAAGGACATATATGAGCAAACTTTGAGGCAAATCATGTCGAGTCTAAGTGACAAAGAAGTGAAAGAATCCATCAAGCATAACGAAGAGAAACTTACTTTGAAATTTAACACTTGTTTGATATTGATCAATGACATTGAAGATGTGGTGAGGAATGCCACTAACACATGGAAGAACATCTAAAATCTTCATTAGCAAAGTGATTTTGTTGTTCATATCAGTGATAAGGATGATGGTGGTGAAGATGACAAGGAAGAAGAAGACAATGATGGTGATGAAGAAAAAAATGACAAGAACAAGAACATGAAGCCACCGAGGAGAATCTCCCTGAGATTCAGAGCATTGAGGAGACCAACCCTGAAAAGATTGTAGTAGTGGTTATAGCCTCACTTCCTCACTCTCTGAGCAAAGCTTTAAGACCATCAATCTCAGAGAAAGCTACTGTCGATTTGGTTGTGTCAAACACTACAAATCCAAGCACTCAACCAATCTTTGCACCTATTTAGCTCAGTACTTCATTGACTGAAGTGACCATCACTTCGTCTCTTGAGTAGTCAATGCTTCCTCCTTCATCATTTTGGTCACTCAGCAACAAGGCATATCTACTTTGATTACTAGTCCTTCCATTTTCGCTATTGTTACTATTCCCAGCATGCAAATAATACGTACGAAGATAGTTGAGAGACAACCTCAACCGAGTACAAAAGTTTCTAGCAAAGGAAAAGATAAGGAATAAGACATTGATCTTGATGAAGATATAGTTATTCCAAATTGGGATATCTCTACTCTGAATCCTAATCAAATGGATATAGTAGGTGAGCTTCTATAGAAGAAAGCTAAGTAACAGAGGCTTGGAGAAGAAAGAAAGAAAGAACATCAAGTGCTTGAAGATGCAAAGAACATTCTTGTAGAGGCACTCAACACTAAGGTTGACACTTCTCAACCTATTTTGGCCCAGTTAACAGAAGTGGTCCATAAATTCAATGAAGATTTGAATGGACAAGAGAAATTGTTGCAAAGAGAAGAGAAGAAATTTGAAAATAAAGTATTGGAGCTAGTAGCACAAAAGATTGCCATATACCAAGTAGACTTGTTTACTATTCTTAGCTCATCGGAAACCTCTGCCAACAATGTCACTTCTCTATTTGGTAAACTCTGTGACACATCCATCTTCACACAGGAAATCAAAGTAAACTCTCCAAGATAGACAAAGATCTAAAGGCAAGTACACATTAGCTGTCACTTGATCTGAGCTTAATCCAAGCTACAGTTCTGCTCATTATACAGATCATATTTCTAACTGATATGCAAGTAGAATTGCTAAAGGAAGAAGCCAGGATAAGGGATACACTTGTAGATATTCAAGGCATGATTCTTCCAAACATGGATGCATTGCAAAAACATATTACACATGTTAAAACTCTCATCCATGATAACAACTTCTCTGTAGCTAATCACATGATGGAACTATCAGCATAAGTTTAGATTGCATTGCATGCAAGCAAGGTGTTGCAAGAAAATTGGGACAAAACATTGTCACTAATTCTAAAGGTACATTCTGACTTCTTGTCACATTTTGGCATTACAATACAGCATATACCTTTGGCATTAATGTTAAAAAGGGGGAGAAGATGTATACAACATGAAAAGCATATTGTAAAAAGGAAAAAGATGTAATATAAGATGTGATGTAAAAGGGGAGAATATGTAATGATTCAATGAAAAGGGAAAAGATGAGAAGATATATAAAATGTATTGAATATATATGTATGGGGGAGCATCATAATATTATACATATACATGTATAGATATTCAAATAAACATCTGTTACAAAATCAATTTTGAAAAATCTCAAAAACAGAGTATATCATTGAGTTGAAGACACAAGATAGAGACTAAAGATTTTTTTGAACTTTTTGAGAATTTAATTTTGATTGATAAGTGTTTTTGTCACTAATGCCAAAGGGGGAGATTGTTGATATTATAGTCAAGTTTGTTTATTAGTGATACACACACTTATTCAAAGGACTAGTAGCTATCAAGCTTGTTGTATGGTTAACAGTATTAACCAAGTATTTCAAGCTCTACCGAGTTCTACAATTGCTATCAAGTTCAAGGAATAATATTTAGTTTGCACCGAGCAGTTTCGACCAAGTTGGTGATTATCAATGTAAACTAAGCTTCATAGTGTTTATTAAGTTTCTCAGTGCAAATTGAGTTCTACAATGCTTGCCAAATTTGTAGCTTCAGTGATGTGAATCCTGTGTTGATTGAGCTATGTGGTGTCAATGATTCAATTTATACCGAGCTCGTAGTGATAGTGTTGATTGAGCTATGTAGTGTGAATCAAGTGATTTAGTTTATATGTCAAGTTTTGCAGTGTTCACCGAGTCACTATTGCAGACCGAGTTCAGACTACTTGGAAGTGATTAGTATGAGTCGAGCTTCTATGTCTTCCAAGTGCATGATAATGTCGAGTATTGACAATGGTTGTCAAGCATCAAAACCTCACCGAGTTTGTCTTCAAAACCTGAGTACCTACAATTGGGCCGACTTTGTGTATTTTGGTGAAACTTGTATTGTAGCTGACTTTGTTGAATTGTAAATTGGATTGGCATAAATGTAATATATTGTATCACATCCATATATAGATAACAAGCATGGTAAGAAGATTCTTAAGCAGAAGTATGAAGTAAGAAGGCTACAACAGTATACGGAGTAGAAAAGATTTATCTATCACAAGGTGATCATTACACTCAAAGGAATCTCATTCAGCAAATCAAGTTGTAGATCAGAGATCAACCACTAGTTCATCCTAACAGGTGGAATAGTTAAATCCTTTCATAAGGTAGACTTAACAATCTTTTGTAAATCTCTTTACTGAGTGCATACTTCATTGTATGTTTATAAATCCTTTTGCAAGGTGGACCTAGCAGTCCTTTATTGTTCCTAACAGGGCAGATCATCAGAAGTGATCATTGTCAGCCTTAACAGGCCAACTTTATACTGCAGTACTAAATCTTGTGGATATCACCCCCACCCCAGTTTTACTTTCTATTTGGAAGGTTTCTAGGTTACCATATTGTGTGTCAAAGTGTCATGAATGCTTTAATACTTTCAATTTTTCATGCATGCAATTAGATCAGAATACATATGAAGGATTAATTGGTGAATAAAGATCAAGTTTTATTGGTTATTGATTCACCCCTCCCCTCTCAGTAACTTAGCCTCGCATATTTCCAACAACACCATCATAGGCAACTCAATAGATGTACCAAAAAAATCATATAACTATATACATTACAAAATTAAAATTATCCAAGAGTCATCACATAAAACAACTAGTACATGTCTTCATTGTTATGATCCATACATTATATGTTCTATGAAATTTATGAATTGGACAACTTAAATGAATCATACCAAATTGTATGATATGTGTAAAACAATTAATATAATTTCATTATTATTAATCATAGGATGAGATTTATGAATTGGATAAACTAAACAAGTGCCACGTAGTGGCATGTACTTGCCTTATAGTTAATTGCATTTGTATTGATCTTATTGATTATTGAATTATTTTTGATAATTTTTTAATAAATTTAATTTAATGTAATTCACATATTCTATTAATAAATAATTAAATTAATTATAGGAATGTAAAATTATTCATAAGTTGAATATATAGTCACATTTTATACAAACTAACAATCCCTTTACATTTCATGTTGAAATGAGTTGCACTACGTTGAACATTTCAAACATGATATAATTTATTTTCCAAGAAATTTTAGACATTGTAGAATTTCAACTATGATACATTAATTTATATTATTAAGTAATTTTCTATTTTTTAAAATATAGTTATCTATCATTTATATCATGTAGATATTATGTTTAATAAAATACATATGTTTTGTATCATTTCTCTTCTAAACAATTTTTGATTGAAAAATAAATTATCATAAAAAATTTAGCAGCATCCCCTATTTCTTTATTTTTACGTCTAGAGATAAAACTAATTTCCATATCTTAAGATTTATTTATATAAAATAGAGATCACTTCTAGAGGTGTTTATTTTTTAATTATCCAAGTGGAATAGTGGATAATTAGATATAGGCTCCCTCTCAATGTGTTTTATATAGATTAATTTGTACTAATAGGAATAGGAGATGAAAAATGTGATATTAATCATAATATTCTTACTACTATATTATTAATAATATTACATCCAAGAATGGAAAGCTATTCGCATTTCAATGGGTACTCATCCAAGTCCAAAATTAATTGGTAAAGTTAATAGATCAAAAGTCATATGGACTCCTCTATCATCTGGATTTGTTAAGATTAACTTTAATGGTGCATCGCGTAGAAACCCAGGCAAATCAGGAATTGGAGCTCGCATTAGGGATGAGTATGGGAGGGTCTTGGCAATTAAATCTCGGCCTTTACCTCTAGGACAAATAACATGGTAGAGGCACCTGCTTTGTTAGCTAGTTTAATATTAGCAAGAAGAAATGGTTTTCACTCAGTTCATATTGAGGCTGACTCAATGATTATAATTAATGCATGTCTCTCTAGAAATTCTTACAATTGGAAAATTACATATATCCTATAGTAGATTTGGGGGTTATTGGATTTGTTTCAGGAGTATCAGTTATCTCATGTTTATAGGGAAGCTAATTCAGTGGCCGATTATTTAGCAAATATTGGATGTGATGATCAAAATGTAGAGTTTGTTGCCTCGACTTCACATTCCAATCTTAATTCCCATACAATTGTTTTGTTTGCCTTTCCTATTCTAGCAAAACTTTTTATCAAGGATTCAAATTAAAGCTACCAATTGCAACATTATGAAGTTTTGTGTATTTGCAGCGAAAATCTTTTGCAAGTTGCTTTTCATCTGCTTGTATCTTTTGTAATTCAACAAGGAAATGGGGTTTTCTTTCTAGTTTTTTCCCCATGGAGTTATCAAACTAGCTTTTATTATTAATTATATATTGTGGCTCTGCCCACTTTGCCAAAAAAAATTAATAATAATATTACATTAGTTATTAGTTATACAAAATTAAATATTATATTATTTATTTCAACTTAAACTAAAATTGAACTGTAACATATGTCTCAATTTGGTTTATTATTCAATCTTACTAACTTTAAGGTTTATTTTAATTGAACATAAAATCAAATTTAACTCTAAACTTCAAAAACTAAATCTAGGAGAACATAATAGTAAATAAAATTGAACCATGTTCGTAAACTAAAATTGATCCTATATCATAAACTAAGTCAAGCCTTCTAGTAAAACTAAATTGAACTCTAAACCAAATTGAATTTATAATGCTAAGTTTTTGGATTAGACTGTGTAGAGATTTTTCATCAACGTTTTGAATCACACTACGTGATCAATCATCAGGATGAGAGAGCAAGAGGTGACACCTCTTGCTCTCTCATCCTGATGATGGATCACCTCTTGCTCTCCCATCTTGATGATGGATCACGTAGTGTGATTCGAAACGTTGATGAAAAATCTCTACACAGTGTAATCCAGAAACTTAGCATTATAAATCATGGATTGTGGAAATTTGATTGCATTAACAAATTGAATTTACTCTTAAGTAGTAGAATGTTGTTGAATAACATAATATTTATAGTTAGTTTTTTTAATTAAATAGAATTACATATTAATATATGTGTTGTTAAAGACATTTACATTATCGTGTTTATAAGGGAAAGATGTTTTCAAAATTTGAGTGCGAAAAAAGTGTATTTATAACACAAATTGATTTGAGCCAATAAAAGTGCATATAAATAAATAAATTATTAAGGAAAAATTAAAAATGTAAATTTAAATTTTATAAAAATAATGATTGTTTAAAAAATGAAGAAAATAAATTATTTCAACTGATTGGAACTAATTGAGTAATTGAAGTACAATAACATATAAGATAATGTAACACATTTAATTGATTTTATAATATAAAAAAATTTAAATTATCAAAACATCTTAAAATAATAGATTAGATCAATCAAATAGAGTATGTCATTCGTAATTGATATATCTATTACATATATGACCAAAAACTTCTAAATTCTAGAATGAAACTAAATAAATAAATCATCATAGTACTTTCTAATTAATTACAACATACTAGTACCGTAAGAGTTAATGCAGGTCATGGCTCTTCCCACATCAACAATGAATTAAATCCTATCATGCTCCCTTTACAATAAATTAAAAACAAATTTCATGCCTGAATGCAAAATCAACACACCTTTAGAACAGATTGCAAGCCATCCAAGAGCCAACACATATGTTGCCACAAAATAGCTCGAACACAAAAAAAAAAAAAACCCTAACATCAGCACCATCAACTGATCTGAAAACAACATCTAATTCACATCTGCTCTTAATCTTACCCACATTGAATCTACTGTAATGCTTGTTGTGGAGTACCCTGTTCTTGATCATGTTTTTTCCCATTTACCAATTCAACATCAGTACCAAAATCAGCAGTCTTTGGCTGTTGTGGAGTAGCCCACCTCCTCCAAAACCAGTGATTCTCCCACACCCTTGTCATCTCTTCCAAACCCACATTCTTAGTCTCAGGAACAAAGAAGTAAACAAAGAGAGTCATAACTACCACCCACCCAGCATACCAGAGGAATATCCCATATTTGAAGTGGCAGAGCATTGTGAGAAAAACTTGGGCAAAGATGAAAGTGGTTATCAAGTTGATTGCAACATTTATACCCTGCCCTGCAGATCTGATCTCCAGAGGAAAAATCTCACTGGGAACAAGCCAGCTGAGTGGCCCCCATGACCATCCAAAACCAGCTGCATAAAGACATATAGCCACCAGGAGGAAATCTGCATACCCCTTTGAGAGTCCCTCAGTTCCTGATGCTCCAAGCTTGGCTCCAAGTATTGCAGAAATGATGACCTGCATTACAACACACACAAGAGAAACAAGGGAAACAATTATGTTAATGGATTGAATGTTTTGACGACTCCGATTATTTGTAATGTCAAGGGCATACAGTCTCAGTCATTGGCATAAGTTTCTCGATTTGATTGTATAAAGTTTTTAGTATCAATGTTGAATCACACTCTGATCCAGCATCAGGATAAAACGAAGCATAAAAGAACATAAGCAAAATGAAACCAAGCATAAGAGAGAATGAGGAAAATGATGTCGCAAGTGTAATTCGAAATGTTGATACTAAAAAACTTTACACAATCAAATTCAAAAATTTGTACTGTTGCATAGAAATCTGTTCTCATTGACAATCTCAGTTTTCAAGAGCTTCACACCCAGTAATGGATAATAATGACTGCATTAACAATACAGACCAAGAAACAGAAAAAACAATAATGTCAATGGATTGAATGTTTTAATGGTTCCCATTTTTTTAAAATTTTTAATAGTTTTTCAGTTTTCAAGAGCTTCACAGTTCACACACAGTATTGCACAAATGATGACTTGCATTAAATACAACCCAAGAAAAAGGAAAAGCAATAATGTGAATGGATTGAAAGTTTTAATGAACACATTTTCATATGTCAAGTGGGTAGTTTTTCAGTTTTCAAGAGCATTTATATCGTCCCCAGCTGGTTTCTCTGCTTAATGATAATGGGTATTGTCAACGTCACTTCCAGTTGCCCGCCATTACTGTGTATTATTTTGTAAGTCTTTCATTGACTGGATTGCTTTCAGTTCTCAATGCCATTAAATAATTGCATTGAAATCACTCATTATCTGGACATGTAAAAAGTCAAACAATGCACTGTAAGTTTTGATTGTTCATTTATCAAAGACTGCATTGTAAGTTTTCCTCATCTCTTTAAAGGCACCTTGCACCGTAGCCGGTGCCCTCTTTAAACAGTCCGCACGTTCGCATTTGCCTGCGCATGCAGGCTGGCAATTAAGAATAAATTTGACGGCTGTATTGAATATTTTGCATTTTATGGTGATTAAATTAAGTGCAAGGGAAGATTTTGGGGAGACCACGATATTAATTTCTGATTCTTGTTTACATATTTAATTTATAATATTCAGTGTATTCTAATGTTTGCATAGCAATTTTCAAGAAATTATTATAATAATAATATTTAAATTTATAATAAAAATAATAAACAAATTAATGCTTAGTGAGTTGATTTGTCCATTTTAGGTCCTTGTCATGCATTGCATTCAGATTTAGGCAGCTATTAAATATATGTAGCTGGTTTATATTGTAAAGTATTATTTTATTTTTTATCATATCTGTAATAGTTCCATATGACAGAAAATTATTTTCGATGGGACGTTCGCGTACCTTGTAATTGGGGTAGGTTAACTATTAAAATCTATAATAGTGATATTTTTATAATCTATAATAATAATGGTTGAGTGTGCTATATCTCACAGTCATCTTAAATATTAATATTTTAAGTTACGTTCATGAGAAATATTATTATAATTTAAAAAAAAAACCAGTATTTGACACTTCAACAAATTCTAATCTAAATTCTATTTTATTGTTTTTTCTTGGATCATGTGAAAGAGAGCATTTTATTTTATTAAATGTAATCACAAACTTTATGGAAGACATCTAGCAAATCTTTAAATCAAATTTGTTAAACATAATTTTTATTGTATGATTCTATATCTAATAAACTTATTTAAATTTTTTACTCGTTTGATATAATAAACGGTATGTTAAAAGTAAATATCGTAAATATTAATTAGTTTTTA
The DNA here is from genome assembly GCA_028749045.1 of Cupressus sempervirens. Taxonomy (NCBI): domain Eukaryota; kingdom Viridiplantae; phylum Streptophyta; class Pinopsida; order Cupressales; family Cupressaceae; genus Cupressus; species Cupressus sempervirens. The sequence goes on from CM053788.1 coordinate 127,255,968, forward strand.
ACCAAGTTTTTGAAAATATAAAGAATGATGAGTACAAAGTCATTGAATTGCATGTATGCATGTTTGGTTATTTAGAGAAATATATTGTGTATTTTATTCTAATATATGACATGTCAATGATCATTTTACATGCATTAATCATATCTTGCAATTATATATTTAATTGTAACAACTTTTATTTATTTAAAAAGAAATGATATTTTTGACTTCTCTTTACCAATTATACTTGATATGGATGCTTCCATTATAAACATGCATACAAGTTTTGAGTAGAAAAATGTCAACTACTCTCAATGATTTAATAGTTGTCCCTAACATTAATAGTTAGTTATTTAGGAAGCATTTTTGAAACTTATGCCTATGCTTGAGAGTCCTAACATATATCTAAGAAAAGACAAAAACATTTATTTTTAAAAGTCACATTAAAGGAAAAATTATATTGCTATGTAAATATGTTTCATCTTTAATGATTTCAACAATGAAAAGACATTTAACTAATATAGATGTTTCATCTTTAATATTTTAAACAATTTGAAAAGACATTTATCTAAATCTATCATTATCGGAGACTATCCTAACACATTCTTTAATACATATGTTTCATCTTTAGTGTTTTCAACATTCTAAAAGATATTATATCTAAATCATGATTATACTAACTATACAAATGACTTTAAATTGATTATTTACCCAAGTATATCCTACCTATAACATAACTTTAAACTCCTCACTCATCTAATAATACTCTTATAAAATAAATCTTTTAATGTCTTCCTACGCAACTTAAGTTCATATAGTTTTTGTTATGTCCTTCAATTCTATGGGATTTGTTATATAGAAGGGTCAAAAGCTGGTCATTTAGAAGTGTTCATCGAGACCTACTTAAAGATCCTAAAAATTGTACAGTACAACCACCTCATTGTACCACTAATCCAATACATCCTCCTCTAATAATTATTTTTTTATCAATAGTGCATACAAATGTCTTAGTAGTCATGTGTTATGAGTATCAGTAAAGTTGCACAACTCTTCCAATTGAAATCTACAAATTTTAACAAGGCCAAGCATAAATGAACAGTCATTGTTATATAAAGTGAACAACTATTATTATACATGAAATTTATTAATAGATTTTGAAACATAATATCTAATTTTTTAAGTTTCTCTAAAGATAATAATTGAGAGATTTTACAAACAAATGAAGTCATTGTTAGCTTCACATGATAATTAATACAAATTGTACAATATGCAAACTTTTGATTCAAACATAAATTGGCAGTCGGTAATCATCTTAAAAATATATACACAATTTAAATCAGAAACTTACATGTCAACAAAATGACGCATTAAAATCTGAACCATCTATAAACATTTATTCAAATAGAAATCTAACAAAGAAAAAGAAAATAAAAATGCAGAGCATAGGGCAGAAACAGGCTTACCTGGCAAATAACCATCTGAACTCCACCCTGTAAGAAGAGAAATCTCCGCCCATACTTGTCAACAAAGAAGATGGAGATAACAATGGAAACCAAGTTAACAACCCCAAGAATCACAGCGGACATGAGAGCAGCGTCTGATTTGAATCCAACTGTCCTGAACAGAACAGGGGCGTAGAAAGCGATGACATTAATGCCTGTCATCTGCTGGAAGAAAGGAATAAGCAGAGCCATGACAAATTGGGGCCTGTATTGTCTCTTCAAAATGTTACGAAATGGCTGGTGCACCATCTTGGAAGTAGAGCTGGCCTCAATCAAATCCTCCAGCTCTGCCTCCACATTGGACGTTCCTCGAATTCTCTGAAGCATAGCTTTTGCCTTCTCCAGCTGTCCTCTTTCGATCAAACTGTTGGGAGTATCCGGCAGAGTCAGAGATCCCAAAGTCATGATCACGGCTGGAACGGCCGCCAATCCAAGGGAAAGCCGCCAACCCCACCCTCCACTGATCTTTGCTGTTCCGTAATTGATCAAATTCGCCGACAGAACGCCGATTGCTATGAACAATTGGAATCCTGTGTTAAGACCCCCTCTCCATTTTGGCGGCGCCATTTCCGACAAGTAAATTGGAACTGCCTGAAAAATTCATCGCAGAGGCTCAGAAAACTGTTTAATTTACCAAAACTTGGGGGTAAGAAGTGATTGATTGCAGGAACATGTTCAAGAAGTTAATACCATCAAATATTGCTGGTAGTTCAATGGTGAATCCCGTTTTAAATCTTGAGTGATTCACAGAAAATAGCAGATTTCGAACTTTGACCATCTTAAAGAGTTTAAAATCATGAAATATTGCCTGCTAGTTTAATGGTGAATCTTCGCGTTACACCTTAATGTCTTTAGCTCATTTACGAAAAACAATAGATTTCAAGCTTGGAACATCTTAAAAAGAGGTTAACATCATTAAATTTCACAGTTTACACAAATAGATTTATGGAAAATAACAGATTTCAAGCTTTGAACATCTTACAAAGAGGTTGAGAACATGAAATTTCACAGTCTACACTAATAAATTCACGGAAAATAACAGATTTCAAGCTTGGAACTTCTTGAGGAGGTTCAAATCTTTGCAGATTGTTTATTTTAACAAAAAAATGGGGGTAAGAAGCTCAATATTTACCTGATTTGCGAAGCCTACGCCGAATCCAAGCATGATGCGTCCGATTATGAGCATTGCAACGTTCTGTGCAGCCCCGTTTAGGGCTGCTCCGATGAAGAAGCTGATTCCCCCTGTTACCATGGACACTTTCCGGCCAAAAGCCCTCGTCACAGAGGATGCCGAGAGGGCAGAGATGAGTCCGGCGATGTAGAGCGAGGAAGTGAAGGCAGTCAGAATCTGGCTGTCGAATTTACAGTAGTCATTCGGCTTCGCAGAGGCTGCCTTTCGGAATACCGACGGAAAAAATTTCTGCAGGAATGGCGCCATTTGTGTAACACCCCCTGCAGTGACAAATATCAGTTTTCATTCTCTGTTTAGCCTAAAATGCTTTAGTCCAATGATGGATCTCTGCTTTAAACTTTAAAGTCATGGCTAATTTACACAATTTTATTAGATCAACAGTGAATCTCGGTTTGAAGTTTCAATTGATTCACAGACAGAAGAAAAAGAAATAACAGATTTTGAGCTGGAACGTCTTGTAGAAGTTAAAAATCATGAAGTATTGCTGGCAGTTCGATGGTGAGCCTCCGTTTAAAGTTTTAACTGATTTACCAAAAATAACAGATTTCGAGCTGGAGCCTGGAACACGTTAAAGAGGCTGGAACATGTTAAAGAAGTTAAAATCATGAAATATTGCTGGTAGTTCAAAGGTGAATCCGGTTTAAAGCGAAACCAACAGTTTTCGAGCTTTCAAATTCGTAAAGCAAATAACAGATTTCAAGAAATCTTAAAAAGAGTTTAAAAATGAAATTTTCAAGCTTGGAACATCTTAAAGAGGTTAAAATCTTGAATTTTTCACAGATTACATTGATAGCTAGTCTGAATTTGACTGTGTATAATGTTTCCACTAACATTTATAAACACATTCTGACTTAACATTAGGATATGATAGTAAAAACAAATTGATTCGTAAATAAACACTTTGAGATATGAAAACCTAAACCACCTAAACAGTTGAGCCTCGGGAAAACATATTGATAAGAACTGCTCTTCTGTACAGAAGGCCGCACTCAATCAAACTACACAATATTTTTTTTCTCCAAATAGCTCTTTACAAAGGTTTTTTCTGCTAAAATATCTTCTTACAAAGAGGGCCCATAACGCAGTAGTAAAGCAAAGAATGAAGATGTTTGAATCCAAATCTTAGCTGATCCATACAAAATAACAAAAAATTCAGAGCCTGAGCAAACTACAGATTTCATCCTAAAAGATGAACCTCAGCAAATTTTCTTACAAATATTTTTTAACCCAAATACATCCTTACAAAGAGGCTCCGTAACTCGGCAGCAGAGCAAACCATGAAGAATTCGAAATAAATTCTCAGCCGATCCATACAAAAATAAAAAAATTTAGAGCCTCAGCAAACCAGAGAGTTGATCCTAAAGATGCGCTTTGACTTCTGCAAACATAGAAAAGCAACTAAAAGTACCTGAAATTCCAATGTCATAGCCAAAGATTAGTCCTCCAGTGGCAGCAACTATACAAGTTACAAGCACAAAAACAGTCATCCCGCCCTCATAGTGCCTCAGAGGGACGGTAGTGGTCACAAACCCTCCTCCCGCCATGACTGAAAGCTCAAAGCTTCACCAAAGCTCCACCTCTGCCTTTACTTCTTAAAGCACTACACCCTTCCTTTGCTCCGCTGGAATTTGGGCTTTAAATTGCAGGTAGTTATTTGGTAGGTAGGCAACTTACCCCCTAAAATAACCAACAGCCCCTGGTAATTGTCAAACTAAATTATCTCTTTCAAATTTGATCTCTTTTCACTTCGTTTTACCTCATTTCTTTCCAAAATTCAAGCAAATCATAAAATACGATCCGAAAGATTCAGAAGATAAAACGCATAAAATCAAAATCCAGAAACTGTTCATACAAATGCAATCCCTTTCTTGTACCGCTCCGATTCACCAGCTTCCTTCCAGCATGGACGATTCTTCTCTGCGTCTTTGAGCTGAATCAAATCCATGAGAGCTCAAGCTCAAGCTCGAATCTGAATATAAATCATAGATTAGTAAGATTTTGCCGGACTCTTTGAGAATCTGGAAGCAGAGACTTTGATTGATTTCGTTGGACCATTAGGTGAAAGAAATCCACTCACATTTGCACATTTAACAGAGGATTTGGGTTAGGTTATTATTATATTCATGCAGCGAGGAAAACATAAATCTCGCCAAAATCATTTGACGGAACTTGTCTGCACTGCCTCGATGACTAAAGCGCCTCCTCATATTTTATAAGTGAGGGTTATCAATGGTTACCCACTCCAAAAAGGACATGCTGGGAACAAGACAAATGTTCTAGCTTGGTATTATCACGTTACTTCTTGTTCTACAACATGTGACCACCGAACCCTTCGTAAAAACTCTCACCTTACGGCCTTGCCTTGCCATTTATAGTACATATTTTCATGCATTAGTTGAAGCTAGCCTAGACCTTAGCTTTGCTTGCTCTAGCTAAAACGAAATAGCCTTGAGGCTAATACTTTTTTTTAAAAACCTATTATAGGGGTGTTCTCAAGAGCCAACTTGGTCTAATTCTCTTTTGGGGGTGAGACTAATTCTCTCAAGGATAAAAATATTACTTACAAGCTACTATCATTGGGTCACTATGGATAAAGAGAATTGATTTGGGGATGTACATCCTTATTCTCTTTTAGGGTGAGATTGATTCTTGAGGGAAGGATAAAACCCCCAAGCCACTATTATGAGTAAGTCTAGATAGAGATAATTGATTTGGAGACCTACATGGGAAGAAACCGATGTCCACTTGTTTAGGATTGTATTATTTTTATTGTTGAATTACATTTTAAATTTTGAATATGTAAATGAAATGTGAGTGTTGAGCTGCACAAGAAGTTGAGGAAAGTGAAATGGGTTAGAAGTAGCTTGTCTTATTTGTCGATTGTTTAATGCTCTGAAGACAATATGAGCAGATGTTAGGCTTAAAATATTACATTCTAGTACTCTTTAGTGTTTGCAATTGTATGGTTGGTAGTGTCTTGAAAAGGTGAAATGTGAGTGTTGAGTTTCACCAGAAGTTGAGGAAAATAAAATAGGTCAAAAGAAGCTTGTCTTATTTGTCAATTGTCTAAGGTTCAAAAGACAATTTGAGGGAATCTTAGGCTTAAAAAATTGCATTCTATTAGTCTTTAGTGTTTGCAATTGTGTGGTTGGTAGTGTCTTAAATAAATGAAATGTGAGTGTGAAGTTGCACAAGAAGTTGAGGAAAATGAAATAGGAGTGTCTTTAGAAGAAGATTGTCTTTTCCAATTGTATAAAGTTTGGAAGATGATATGAGGAGGTGTTGGGCTTCAGAAATTTCTTCTAAACTACATGGCTAATAGTGTCTCAAAAAATGTCATGGTGACTTGACAATTGCAAAATTATCTTTTATATGATCATGATTACATTCTCTATGTCTGCTATATATAATAGATTAGTTATTGTTAGCACTTACGCTACCTATTACATGTATCAAGTCAGCAAAAGTAGGGGAAAGAGGTGTCTATGGAACATTGAGAAGCTTGCCTAATCCAAGCCCTTACAAGCATGATTTTCCATAATGATGAAAGACCGTGAGGCATAAGAAAAATCTTTTATCCTTAGTTTATAATGTTCATTTGATATGCTTATATTTTTTTACTAGTTTTCTATTTATTTTAAAACAATGTTAGTCAATTTAGACGCAAAGTATATTACTACAATTATTTTCTCATGTGTTTTAGATGTTGTCTTTTGCAACTATATGGTTGGCAGTGTCTCAAAAAATGTAGCGGTATCCTAAGAATGGTGAGAGTTTCTTTCATGCATGAAACTATCTACATGATCATGATTGCACCATTTATGTTTGCTAACATAAAAAGTTGTTGTTGTTGTTAGCACTTATGCCACCTATTACATGTGTCAAGTATACAAAGCAAGGGAAAGAGACAAGCTTGCCTTGTTCAATTAGAAGCATGCTTTAGCATGGCGATCCAAGACCACCATATGTGTAAGAGAAATATTGCATCACCCAAAAACTATTTTTGTCAACATTTATTTTGATCTTATGGTATTTTTAACTAGTTTTTTAAAGTATTATACAATAGTGATAATAAAATTGGAGACACAACATATTTTGCACTTAGTTTTCAATGTCTTTAATGTTAACATGTAAAAGCTTCATATCTATAACTACAAGCACTATCAAACCTTGACAATTTTAATTACAATTGGTTGTGATTAAATTTTATATTGAATCATATGTTTATAATGTTTCATTCTATTTTTATGTATTCTTGATCTCTTTATGCATGTTTTCCATCTAAAGAGTTGTTTAAGGCCAATGCCAAGTTATTTACTATGTAATAGTAACTAATTTGAACAATGTGATAAAAATTTCAAACTTGTAGTGATTACTATGATCATCTAGTTCATTATAGATCATAAAGAGATCATATGTGAAACAAATTTAAATTTAGAATCTATTTGTTCATAAGAAACAATAATGATACATGTTACCAATAAATTAGTTGCATGATGGTGTGTAAATTTCTAAGGTTAGCCAATCCCAAAAAAAAAAATCATGTATTGATCTATGAGTGTCATGATCCACACTTCTTTCTACATCTTTGGTATAGATTAGTTTAAAATGACTTTTTTAAAAATTGATAAATGGATTGCCAAGAAAGCAGAGACAAAGATATTCAATACCTCTTATTTGTCTTTGATGATTGAACGTGCAAGTATTGTACACTCTTCATGTTAATTGACTTTGTCAATTGCCTCAAATAGGCTTCATAAATAAGTGATTGTGTGATGTGAAATTCTATTATAATTTTCTCTTAATTGGATGGTAAAATAAGTGGACAATTATTTCTCTAACAGATGTAGCCCACATTGAGTGAAGCATGTTAAATCTTCGTGTTACTGTATTTTTTTCTTCTTATTTTTTGTAGTATCTTTATATTGGTTATGTATCATATATGCCTATACCCTAACATATAGTATTAGAGAAGTGTAATTTTTTTAGTGATTTGGCATGAAATTCCATATTCAAATGGGAGTAGTAAAAGAGAAAGGCATGCTTCAAAAGGAAAAAATATCAGTTATTAAAGATGTAAATATAAGAGTATCTATATCAGAAGAATGTTTTCTTACCATTGGGTGGAAAAGCATAAAATTTAGAGTCTACGATAGATGAACAATGGGAAGTTTTTTATAAGAAGGCACTAGGAAGAATACAGTTGTGTCTAGCATCATTGGCGGATTTCAATATAGAAAAAGAAATGAAAATAACAATTCTAATGGTGACATTAGACAAAGATTATGAGAAACCCTAAGCCTCAAAAAAGGTAACTATGAAACAACTGTTTAACAAGAAGATAGAGAAAGGTGGGTTTGTTAATGATTTTAACATAGTTACTAGTTGGCTAAAATCTGTAAACATAAATATTGAAGATGAGGTTAGGACTCTCTTCATTTTATGTTCATTTCCTGAAAGTTGACATAGATTGGTCATGGTTATAAGTGAATATGGATTTGGTCCAAAAACTTTAATGTTTGATGATGTTGCTATTGTTATCCCTAATGAAGAAATGTTGTAGAAAAATACAAGTGAGACATCAGGTAGTCCTTGGAATGTGGAGAATAGGGGATGATAGAGGGAAGGAGGGAAGATTTTAGGTAATCATGTGGAATCTTAAAAGAGTACATCCAAATAAAGGAGAAATATGGAATGTTAGCACTATGGAAAGAAAGGACATATAAAAAAGAGTGTTGGTCTCAAAAGAGAAAACAAGGGGATGAACAACGCAAAAATAACAAGGAAGAAAGTGTATTGCATGATGTGTTATAAGATTCTTTGATTATTTCTTTGGGTAATATTACTAATTCTTGGGTATTAGACTTAAGGGATTCTTATCAAAATTTTGGATGGGTTTGTTTAGGTGATGATGAGCCATGCAAAATTATTGGAAAGGGAAACATACATATAAAATTACCAAATAAAATAATGGTTGCTAAAATAGATGAGACATGCACTTTAGTTGAGAAGAAAATGAATCTCACCAGGACACCTAAGAATTGAAGGTTGTAAATTCATATCCATAGACAAAATTCATGGAAGGCTACAAAAATATTGTTCATGTAATAGAAAAAGGGGAAAAGGTAGGTACATTGTATCTATGCTCTGGTAACATGGATTATTCTATTTCCTAGCTTCCACATGAATGGATGCAACTATATGACACAATTGACATGGGGACATGAATGAGAAGGGGATGAAGATTATTCATTCCAAGAATTTATTTCCTAGTTTGGAACATGTTGATTTGATTTTTTGTGAAATCTATGTTAATGGAAAACAAACAAAAGTTGAATTTCTCTTATTTGGGAAGGAAATAAAGAATCAAAAGCTAGAGCTTGTCCACTCATATGAATGGGGACAAAGTAAGGTATCATCTCTCAATGGCTCTTATTATTAAGCAACTAGGAAAACTTGGGTTTATTTCATTCCCAAAAAGTTAGATGTATTTCAAGTCTTGATGGAATGAAAATATTTGGTTGCGAATAAGGCATGAAACAATATGAAGTGTCTCATATTATATAATAGGAAAAAATACAATAGAAGAGATTTTGATATTTATTTTTCATACAATGGACTTTGTAAATATGAGACAATTCCTAGAACACCATAAGAAAATGGTGTGTCTGAAATGATGAATAGAACAATCATTGAGAATGCAAGGATCACAATATGTCTTGTAGGATTATCGTTACAATTTTGGACATATGTTGTAGATATTATTGTTTACTTTATAAATTTAAGACCTTCAAGTTCCTTAGATTTTGGTATTACTTAGGAGGTATGGATGAGAAACAAGGTAAACTATTCATTTCTATACATTTTTGGCTATAAAGCATTTATCCATATTGATATAGAAAATCAATCAAATCTTGCTAAAAATACAAGAAGTGTACTTTCCTTGGTTATGGAGTTAATGACCGGTTATTACTTATCACATTTTGAAAAGAAGTAGAGATGCCATATTCAATGAAAATTCATGTACAAGGATCAAATACATGGGGGTAAAAGTACAAAGTTGTGTCACCTTTCAACTTATCAAAATGCTTGAATTTGAGTATTTATATCTAAAATTCAATTTGTTCAAACATATGATCTAGATAAATTCATTCTAGCTAAGTTATATATGTTTTTATACCTTTCTAATTGAAAATCTCTATTAAATGCATGTTTTATACTAGTTTGTGTCCAAATTTACTAAAGACATAAAATTATTTTAGAAAACCAACGTTTGAATAATTCTTACTCTTTTTAATGATTTTTTTAATAACATATAAAAACCATTTTATAGAGCTCAAAGTCAAGAATATTCTCATATAGAATTTATAGTGTTTGAATTAGATATAGTATATTGAAATTAACAAATATTGCAAGTATGTATTTTAAAACTCGAGAAGATGTTGATTTTGAGAAAGAAAAAAACAGTAAATCATATCAAAAAAATTTTAAAAGCATATGATGTTCTAGAGGAGAGAGTCTTCTTCCAAAATGCATAAATTTTTTTTGTTAGAATAGATTTATTTTGAAAAATGTGGTGGGAGATTTTCAAATTTATTGATTTCAGGTGAGTTAAAATTTGAATTGTTATAAAAGAGAAATATAAGTCAAAAGCCAATTTTTATTTTTCATTAATCTAGCTATATATGTAATCTCTAACATAATCTGAGATCAAAGGGAAAGAGGTTTATTTCCATATAGTTTTGTGGTGGTAACTAGACACCTAATTTTTAGCATTTTTCATAAACTAAAATATCATCCTTAAAAATTAGGAAAATATATCAATTCTTATTCCAAATAATCATTAAAAATAACAATCTTGAACTTCATCCATTTCTACACATTTCATTAGTTTACTTCATTTTCAAATTCTAAATAATAATACCAGTTTTATATCATTGAAGTTGAACAATTATACTTTTGTTAGCCTTTTCCTTATATAAGTGTGACATGGGTTTGTGCTTTGACCCATGGAAAGAAGCAAGAAAAAGAATGCAAAGAACATGTGGTGCTCAATGAAACCCCAAAAAATATAGTGCTAACAATGCCAGAAACTATCAAACAACCAAAACCACAACAAATTTCTCAAACTCTAAGAAGAAGATCTTCCAAAATAAGTAGAACTTCTAATGATATTCACCTTAATTATATATTAGCAACTAAACAAAGTGAACTAGAAAGTTATGCAGAATCAATGAAAGTTGAAACTAGAAAGAAGTGGGAGCAAGGAATGAAAGAGAATATGGATTCATTGATACCAAAAAAAAAAAAAAAAACTTGGGAGGTCTAATTGAATTTCCTAAAGGTAAAAGAGAATTTTGTAACAAATGGATTTACATGTTAAAGGAAGAATATGGAAGAAATAAAATATATTTAAAGCTAGAATTGTGGTAAAAGATTTTACATAGAAAAAATGTATTTATTTTGATGAAATATTTTCTGATGTTATTAAAATGAATTCAATTCAAACTATTATAATTCTTATAGCTACAAAAGACTCACATCTAGATTAGTTAGATGTCAAGAAAAATTTTCTCCACAAAGATTTGGAGGAAGAGATCAATATGCAACAACCACATGGATATGAGGTAAAAGGTAAGGATGATTTAGTATGTAGGTTGAAGAAGATCATGTTTGAAACAAGCACATGACCAACAATGGTGTTTTAAATTTGAGAAATTTATGGATGAAATTTTTTATTAAAAATGTCATTCTATTCATTGTGTTTATTTTAAGAGTTTGGATAGTGGTATCTAAATTATATTTTTATTATAAATTTATGACATGTTTTTTGTCAAGTCTAATATGTAGCATATAAATGACTTTAAGTAGAAATTAGAACAATCATTTGATATGAAGGGTTTGTGTACATCAAAAGAAATCCTCGATATGAGGATACCTAGAGACAAAAAAAAAATCACTTATTAACATTAACTAGAGAAGGTGTTGAAAATGTTCTAGATGTAAGATACAAAACTAGTTACCATACCTTTTCCTAGTCATTTTAAATTGTCCAAGGGGATGTGCCTCAAAATACAAAAGGAGATGGAGTACATATCTAAGATTCCATACTCTTCAATAGTTGGTAGTTTGATGTATGTCGTGGCATGTGCAAGACCAAATATTGTACATGCAATATGAATTGTGAGAACATATATGAATAAAGCTACAAAGGTGTTGGAATGCATAAAAAATGACTCTTGAGTATTTGAGAGGCACAATTTAAATTAGTCTTTATACTTTGGAGGCTATCATTCCACTCTACAAGGCTATGTTGATTCTTATTTAGAAGAAGATATTGATAGTAAAAGATTTTTTTTTTAATGTAGTTGACATAGTGATCAACTATATTTATAGATTGCAAAAGGTTGTAGCAATTTCAATAATAGAAGAAAAATATGTTGTTTCTACATGGGCTAGTAAGGAGATGAATTGACTACTAAGGTTTATAGAGGAATTTAGAAAGAAATAATAGAATAAAATGTTGACAATAACATTCAGAGTGCAATTCATTTTATTAAGAACTCATCCCTTCACTATAATAACAAACTCATCTATCTTTGGTACTATTTCATATGCTAAATTTAGAGGATGGTTAGGTGAAATTAGAGAAGATACAAATTAACAAGAATCCTACAAAATGTTGACCAAGATTTCAACTTGAGGAAAAAAAACTTCCTACTCAATTTAAATTTTCCTTCAAGCAAGATAGTGGAAATGAAAACTACCCCAAGTCTAGGCGTGTCAATCCAGTGGGAACTATAGGGGCAATGGTGCTACTCAAGATCAATCTCCAAGTGGGAGACTACTTGATGTAGAATTGAGTAGTGTCCAAGTGGGAGGTTGGTGGTATGTTGTAATTGATTATTCACCAACATACCAAGAGACACTAACCTTAGACAATTGACAAACAAGACAAGCTTCTTTAGATAGAAAGGAGTTTGGATAATGATATCTATATTATGTTTTTATTATAAGTTGAAGACATGCTTGTTGTCGAATCTAATTTACATAGCATATAAAAGAATTTAAGTAGAAATTAGAACAATCATTTGATATGAAAAATTTGGGTGTATTAAAATAAATCCTTGGTATGAGGATACTTAAAGAGAGGAAAAATCACATATTAACACTAACTAGAGTTTCGGTGTTGGAAATATTTTAGATGCAAGATGAAAAAATAGTTAACATAGCTTTGCCTAGTCATTTTGAATTATCTAAGGATATGTGCCCCATAACACAAGAAGAGATGGAGTACACATCTAAGATTCCATAATCTTTAGCAGTTAGTAGTTTGATGTATGTCCTTGCATGTGCAAGGCCAAATATTGCACACTACAAGGTATGCTTTTATTGTAGTTGACATGGTTAGATGTATTTACAAATTGCAAAACATTGTAGCACTTTCAATAATAAAAGAAAAATATGTTGCTTCTACACAAGCTAGCAAGGAGATGATTTGGTTACCAAGGTTTATGGAGGAATTGGGAAAGATACAAGAGAATATGAGGTTGCACAATGATAATCAAAGTGCAATTCATTTTGTAAAGTACTCATCCCTTCATTATAAGACCAAAAACATCTAGCTTTGGTACCAATTAACATGCTCATTTTAAAGGATGGATAGGTGAAATTGGAGAACATAGAAATTAGCAAGAATTCTGCAAAATGTTGACCAAGGTAGTAACTTGAGAGAAATGAACTTCTTGGTAAATTTATATTTTCCTTCAAGCTTGATCATAGTGGAGATGAAAACTATTCAAGTCTAGGTGCATCAACTCAATGTGAACTATAGGGGCAATGATGTTTCTACAAGACTAGTCTCCAAGTGGGTGATTTTTTTATGTGGAGTTTTTCCAGTGCCCAAGTGGGATATTGTTGGTGTGTGACAATTGCTTATGCAAGTGTTGTACACACTCATTAGGTTAATTTTGTTAGCCGACTTTGTAAACTATGTCAAAAAGGCTTGATAAATAAGCATATGTGTGATGTGAAATCATCACATTATTTTCTATTCACTGCATAATAGAATATGTTGACAACTTTTTATCTTGTAGATGTATCTCTTATCAAGGGTGAACCATGTTAAATCTCTACATTATTGTATTTTCTTTCTTTCTTTCTTATTTTTGGCATTATCTTTATATTGGTTACTGCTCATATCTCTCTAAAACCTAACACCTATCAGATAAAAATGAGAAGAAAATAGGACTTGTATGCTAAGGGAGCTTGGAATTAAAAAAATAAAGTTAAAGTTAAGAAGAAATAAATGGGTCAAGTGAAATTTTAAAATATAGCTTACAATTGAAGGTTAACTCATAAACTTATAATTGAGCTCTTATTTGATTAAATGGATAAATTCAAATTGATTTGTATCTAATAAATTATGTTGTGGTTAGTAAGGATTAAATTTTTTAAAAAAGAATTTGGGTACAAAATTGGACAATCCTTAACTGTAGGTCTTTCAACCCTAACTACATTGCATAGAGTGTGTTAAAAGGTGTAGAAGTACTACCCTAGGCGGATACAATAAATAAATGTGTGATTTCCAAGATTACATGTGGAAAATATTTTTATTTTATAATTCTACTTACAAGAATTATTAGGGCTAATATTACTAATAGGTGTTCATCAGAGTTACATTTTAGGGAAAAATATATGTTTAGTAAATAAATGTAAGTTTAAATAGACAACTTTAGAGTAAAAAGAATTCATACATCTACCCATTTCTCTTTTGATTGGTATTGTTAGTCTCATTGCACTACTCTTAAGCTCACTTAGAGAGATACCTCACTTCATGTCTTCCTCACATGGACTAATATCCTCAAACTTATGCACATTGTATTGCATGGGTTTCTCCATATCTTGGGAAATCATAGTTTCTATCCTACCTTCTTATGTTTGCATCATTGCCTTTATATGGAAGGCTATTCTTGTATAATAAAATCCATGAATATGACAATTTTTCATATCACAATTATATTTTTTATTAAAAAAAATTATTGGAAGCAAATATTATTTCTTACAACATTGTATTTGAGAAAGCTTGCAAATTTATTCCCTTTCATTTTTAAATTTGCAAGGCTCAATGACAACAAAACTCAAGTGGTGGATCATAAAGAGGAAAAAAAAAAGTGAGATCATTACAGCCAAAAGGCCTAAGAAATAAACCTTCATAAATACCACTTTCTATTTTAGTGAAAAAAATTATTTTAAGTTTTTGGTAGCTTTTATTAATGATAGCAAAAAAATGTATACCACGTGTATGAATCTATACATTTTTCTAATCATATAGGCTATATACTACCTACAACACCTCAATTTTTTATGTTTTTATAGGTTTGTGATGGTTCTATGCACCCATTATGATGAGATTTTCTTATAGGCTATAGGTACTAAACATAGTGCTAAAACCACATATTAGTTTGTACATGGCCAAAATCCTCGTATAAATAAATAACTAGAGATACAAAAAAACATTAAATGCATCCAAAGAATTCTTTTAATTTACATCACTATTTGATCCATCATTTTCTCTCTTGCTCTCTTGGTAGCACTTTCAAATTTGAGATTTATTAACACAGTTCAAACATTTCATCTTGGATTCTCTCATAAAATTAGATCTCTCTTTTCACTTATTGAATTTCCTTTCTATTGTTTCTTGTCCTTGTTCTTTAGTTTATTTGGTAGAATCTGGAGTTTCTTGTCTTGTGTCTTACGAAGAAAGAGAAATTGTCATTACTTTAGGTGTCAAATCAGAGATGGTGAATTTGGCATCCATAACTAGATTATCTAATTAATTTACAAAAGAACAATTATATTCTAATTCTTTTTCATTCATTTGTACACTAATGCAATTAATTTCAATCACAATATTGAATATGTTTAGATTTTAGGTATATAATCACCATGATCCATCTTTAGTGAAGAAAACTTGTTATGTAATAAATAAATAAAATATTTACCACATAAATTTGACCTAATAAAGTTTTACCAAAATTAATTGTAAGGCATTTGAGATGGGTTATCGTAAAGTATTTATGCATGTACTAAGCTTACCAAATATTTTCTTTAATGTCAACACATATTAGTATATTTGTTTCTATATTCTAGATTTGTTTCTTATGGCTAGAACCTTATATCTTTATCCACCAACATATCTTCTATTTTAAGTTTTGATATTGCAAAGTAAGCTCCATTAAAAATGTCCACCTTTATAAAAGACGTGTTTGTCATTTGTATTAAAAGAATTTTATTAAACAAAAAATTCACATTCATTGTAACACTAACACATTAATAGAAAAATATATAGTCCTGATTGAAAAAGTAATACAAACACAACCATAAAAAATAATACAAATAAAAGTTCATGCCTACAAAGGAGACAATATCAACATACAAATATGGAGATATTGGAACAACATGATAATGCATGAAATACTAAACTATGGATTATCTATCTTGAGCATGTATGAATAGGAGAAGCAACACACATTGATGAAACCACTGAATGAGACTTATAAACTATTAGCTAAAACTACGCAAAATGTGGAATCCAAATTCCTATTCAAATTTCCAAGATAAGTTGACAAGATAAAATAAAGTATTCATGATACCTATCATAAGCTCATTGTCACACACTTCCCAACTAGGACATTTTATTGTGGCTTCATTATATCTATTCAAATATGTTTTATGAAACTTCATAATATACAACATAAGCTCATTAATTAGTGTTACTCCTTATAGGTCTCTTATGTGTCATATATTCTCCTACATGTCTAATATGGTGAACCCTACTCTTAGAGACTATAGATCTTGATTCAATAGGACGATGAGCTCTCTTGTTAAATTAAAGTTCCAAAAAAAATGATATGTAATTATGGCCACTTGCTTCTTATTAAGGCATTTAAAAATATTTCTGAAGTCCAAATAAACCACTACAACCCAAAAATTGTATTTTTTGGCATGTTCTTAAAATGAGGATACAAGAGTAAGATAGCTTATCTAACAAAAATATGTAGGAAACTAAAAAAAATACTTACAAACAAATAGATAAATACAAGGAAGTACTTTTTGTTGATGCAAGATTGTGTTTACACCAGACATGCTTGTACATTATAAAGTAGTAGTGAATAAACAAATAAAAAATGAATATTCAATTGATGAGATGACACCAATAACAAGTGCCACATAGTGGCTTGTATTTGTCGTCAAGTTATAATAGTTTTAATTAGATAATAGATTAATTAGATAGAATAGTACACTAAATCTTATAATTAATAATTATAAGGCAACTAATTTATTGATTAGTAATGATAATGTATAATATAATATAATTATAATTTTAATATTTTCATAATATTTGAAATGTTAAAAATTCTTATATTCAATTTATAATTTTTTAAATTAATGATTCTATTTTTTATAAATTGTTAGCATTTAAAGTATTAGTATTTTTAAAATGTATTAAAATAAGTTTGATCTATTTCATTTCATATATTTTTACCAAAAATATCGCCACATAATATGGGTATGCTTCCTGGAAATCCGCCCTATAACACCCCAAAGGTATGAGCAAATAAAAGTGAAGTAAAATAATTTTACGGATTTTGAAAATTAAAAATCTCTCATATATACATTAGAAAAATTTAAAAAGGAAGTTCAAAATAAAAATACTAAAATGTAATTGGTTGAAGTAAATAAAATTAATCACAATTTAAGTAAAACTACAATAGTATATTTCCTACCGCAAATACAATAAGTAAAAAATAAATAAAGGAAATTTTTAAGATAGGGATGGTTTCAAATTTTAGATAGACAGGTTCTTTAAGCTATTTGGTAGGGTTAAAAAGTAAATTTAATCAATAAACATGACATGCGATTTCATCAAGGCACCAATAATAAGTAAAAAATAAATAAAGGAAAGTAATAAGATATGGATGGTTTTAAATTTTAGATACCCGCAGGTTCTTTCATTAAAGCTATTTGCTAGGGTTAAAAAGTAAATTTAATCAATAAACATGACATGCAATTTAGTCAAGTAAAAGACACGAGTTACTTTAGGATAAATTTCTAGCCTAAAAGTAATAATTGGTGTATTATAGACATCAATGTATGCAATTTAATTTATCAAGTCAAAGATTTTGATATCATATATCTCTAGTTGTAGAGAGCCGACATAACTAGAAAATAAATAAATAAATTCTTTTTTTTCTTAATTTCTCCCCAATTAAAAATTATTTTAAAAAAAAAACATTTTAGCCTTATTTAAACTTATTATTATTCCCTAGCACACAATTGAACTCACTCCCTGACATGTGGCTCATCATCTACCCACTTTAATCTATACCTTTTTATTTCAAATCTCATTGGGGGTAGGGTATGTATGCCTCGTTTGTAGCGCCAAGCACCTCTTGAAAAAGAGTACGAGGCAGTCCCATATCACTATCACCATATGTAAACCGAAAAACTATGGCATAGTGTTATGGACTATAAAACCCACTTACTTTTTTTCTCTCCTATGTTTTACATACTTTTGATGCTATACTTGACCAAAAAGATAGCTTTAGAAAAACCATAAATTGATTTTGATTTTAAGGATTGAGAAGATAGCTTTAGAACAACTACTTATTGATTTTTATTATTTCAAGGATTTGAGACATGAGGAAGTCAAAATCATTAGCGTGTAGATGCAAGAGCCCAAAACCCACTTTGATTCCAAATTTGTCATCTTCAAAAACGCACTTTGCAAGCTTCCCAAACTAGTGACGTATAATTACAACATTTTCTCAAATTCTGCACTGGCAAAATCTTTTTAATTGATTTGACAGTTTCGCTTGAAATTGAGATTCATTGTTGTTTTATATTGTTTGGATGCACATGTGGGGGACCAAATATAGTCTTGCATGTGGAAGATTTTACCAAGCAAAATGTCTCACCATTTGCACACTGCCATGTTATAGCCGAAGCTTTATCATAGACATCTAGCGGTTAACTAAAATTGTGCATGTACATTTGTTATCTGATCCTCCAGTTCATTAAGTTGAGTCTCCACCAGTCCATGTGTTATTGGACGATGTGGTACACTGCCATCATTGTTCATGTTTAAAGTTTATCAAGTGCACTTCCCTTTATAGAAGAGTGTTATGCTCAATTTCTACAAGTTTACTTGAATGTATGCATTTGAATATTTATTATTATTCTTATTTTGCATTGTTATGATATAATTCTATTTAGATTACATTTTTTATTATTGACATATAATAATAATGCTCGTCATTTACATAAATTCTATAAGCATGTTTCTTAATTTAGTTTTGAATGGTCGATATGGCAATGCTTAGATTACACATGAACTCTACATGCATGTTCTTAGTTTACTTTTTCATTGGTATGATAAAAGAATGCTTAGATCACACATGGGCTCTACAACCATGTTCTCATGTTAGTTTAGCATCGGTATAAAATAATAATGCTTAAACTATACATGACTTCTTCGAGCATGTTTCTTAGTTTATTTATGTAGTGGCATGATAAAACTATATTTATATCATACATGGATTCTACAAGCTTGTTTCTCACTTTAGTTTTACATTGGCATAAAATAATAATGCTTAGATTACACATAAACTTTACAAGCATGTTTCTTAGTTTACTTTAGTATTGACATGATAAAACAATGCTCATCTCACACATGGACTTTACCAGTTTTCTCATTTTAGTTTTGCATTGACATGAAATAATATTGCTTAGATTATACATGAGCTCTACAACATGTTTCTAAGTTTAATTTTGTGTTAATATGATAAAAGAATGCTTAGATCACACATGAACTCTATAAACATGCTTCTTAGTTTAGTTATCTATTGACATAAAATAGTAATATTTAGATTATATATGAATTTCACAAATTTTTATTTTTAAATTTAATTTTGCAATAACATGATATATCAATATTAAGATTATACATGAACTCCACAAGCATATATTTGACAAGATTATTTTTTGTAAGACAACATTCATATTAAATAATTAACTATGGTTCAAATTATGCACTTGCAAATAATTAGTTTGAATAATACTCAAAACTATTATTGAACATAAAATTCTATAATTATTAAAAGTATATATAATAATAAATAATAAGAAAAAAAATTGTATATCAAATTCAAACAAGACATAAAATTATATTATAAAGATAAAACAACAAAACTAATTTTAAATCTTGTAAATTACACTTTACCCATATATATATATATATATATATATATATATATATATATATATATATATATATATATATATATATATATATATGACTTTAATTAAAAATTCATAAAAATTATAGTTAAATAAACATTAAATGTTAGACAAACAATACACAAAATGTAAAACTTGTATTACCTATAGAATAAATGTAATCTAATAATGTACAATAAAAAGTATTTAAAAAAAATACAAATAATTTAATAGGATTTCAAAAGGTAGTTATAATTATAG